>CM039621.1:607500-982500 GCA_022457165.1 Juglans mandshurica | reverse complement strand
CCTGATGAGCTTCTGTTCATGTAAATTAAGACGTAGCTTATTTGGGGGTGTGGGGGATGGGGGATATGCTACTTCACATTTTCTGGACATTCTGTGTAATTTTCCTCTGGAAGAATCTTTAATATTTGTGTGATTTTTTAATAACGTTATGTAGCACTCGGTATGAGTTGGTGTATGTGTACGTCAACCCATAGATACTCACATAAACCATAAGATTGAAGTCAAATGCTTCTTTGGCCTTCAGCAGCTAACTAAAAATCTACTGATAATTTTTCTAAATATTGAATTTTGTTTCATGCAGCTGAAGTCATGAAGGATTTAAATATCCCGAAGGGAACACGTCGTGTCCTTTTTAGGACATTAAATACAGATAGGTACTTTAGAACAACCATATTCTGTAGAATTTCCTCCATGATGGATATTTTCTATTTATGATTTTATCTTAGATATTTTTCTTCGATAAGTCCTAATTGGTGGCACTGGTATGCTTTAAATTATCGCATTTGAAATGTTTAAAAAACATATTTTAACTATGATAACAAAACAGCATCTTAAGTCGAGCTAAACTTATTGCAATTTCAGGCGGCTGATGTTTAAAAAGGATTATGACACAAGTTATGTGGGATTTATGAAGGACGGGGCAAAATGGTTGGTTGAGAACACTGATGTCAAACTGGTTGGTAAGATATGCCAACACTCAAGTGTCTTCTTTTTGTTTGGTCTTCTGCTTGTGAGTTACCTTAACAGATGCCTGCTGATTCTATTTTATGATATTTTCATTTGTGCTTTCACTTGCAAATGTAGTGGTCACACTAACACATTCTCTGTTATGGAATATAGGAATCGATTACTTATCGGCAGCTGCTCATGAAGATTTGATTTCAGCTCATCTCGTCTTTTTGGAAGGCAGGGTAAGAAATTGTCTTTTAAGTTTGAGATTCTTCCATGTATCATTTTAGAAGGAATATTGCTGTTATTACCGATTACTTGAGCATAATGTATCTATCAGGTGAAGTCTCATTTTTCCTAATCCCAAAATTGGGTTTCTTTTGTTTTATTGTATTTATAGTTTTATATTTGTGCTTTTTTTGGGTGGGCGCACTCCCCCGCGCGCGCCGGGGGGGGGGGGGGTGTTATAGCAGAATTTCTAGTGAGATTTCTGATGATGATTATCTTTCAATTTTCTGAGTATGAATCTCATATCATTTTCATCCTAGTGAATGTGGTATACCGATTCAGCTATGGTCTTTGATGAGACCTCATATGTTAACTTGAACCATCTAAAAACTAATTAGGTTCAATGTGAAGCATGTTACAGGTTAGCGCATTCTTTCGTTTTGCCTCTCAAATGAACTGTTGTGCAGTGATGCTGACATGGGCCAAATGCATCAGACTACTTCCCTTTTATGTGATTATCTTTCCGTCATTGCTTTTCTCTATTGCATAGTCTAGAAAATGTACAGATTGGCCATTGCAGAGTTCGTTATTTTAGCCATGCTCTTGATCAATGCCTTCTCCCTGCTTGTTGGGGTTAGCTTGGAGCAGCTGGTTCAAATTACTTCAAGTGGGAGACCTTTGTTTCTACACATGTATCTACTGCTACAATAACGATTATGGTATCCCATTTGGCAAAAAAACACCATTGATTAGCGAATGGTAGTTTGAGTGTCTAATGCGATGGTTTTGGTGTAAAGTGTGAAATATTCACAAGTTGGAGGGTGAAGGTGTTCGCCAATAAGAAAATTGAGTTTTGTGGTTTTTGGATTCATATATAACTAGTAGGATCGACACCCGATACTAACACAGCTTAAATATGCAGGATATCATACTCGTAGAAGGCCTAAAGCTCGATGACATCCAACCAGGAATATATTCGGTCCGTTGTTTACCTCTCAGGTTGCTTGGCGCGGAGGGATCGCCGATAAGATGCATTCTCATCAAATAATAATATCGATTGTAAGTGTTATAGAAGGGAAAGTGATCTATCCTATGAAACATTTTTCCCCGTTTAACTAGAAACCTACGATCTTATCAATGTTACTGTTAATGGTATGCTTGTTGGTTAAATTGTTACAGGAAACAGTGTCAGCCTACGGAGGTGTCAAGTAATAAGAATTGTAGAGAGGGTTTCTTGTGCCTCAATAGAGCAGGAGGGATATACACCAAAGGACTTTGAGATGCATATGTGAATACGATTTCGTAATATATGTGTGCGCATAGGTTATATCATATGGGCGACATGATAAACTTGTTTGACTCTCTGCCTTCAGAAGTTGCTGAGCATTGGGTTGACAATGTAGCTTTGGGTCCTCTGGAGATAGATATCAAATGTCAGTAAACTTTGAGCTTTATTATAAACAATGGGGCAGGCTTCGACATTGACGCGCATGAATTGGGAGTTCTTAATGGATTTGAATGATGATTCTTGTACGAGCCAATAAAATAATCTGAAAACCTTAGATCTTGCTACTGCTAGGAAAGACCGCTGTTCGCAACATATGGCTAACGAGGCCCACTTACTTCATATTTTTCAAGAACTGCATGGATTCTTTAGATTTTAGTGCCTCAACGTTTAACATGGACTTTTTTATTACATTTTTTTTCCAATTTTGTGTTTGGTGTGAAAGGGATTTTTATTATTTTTTTCAGGTAGAGCCATGGCGCCCCAACCGACCTCTACGTGGTGGTCACTGTTTTTAATTTAAAAAATTCATCTTATTTCATTGGAATAAGAATTAATACAGCGGAAGTTTGAATAGTATGTTGAGATAAGACAGCGTTGAGATGAAAGTTGAATAAAATATTGGTATAATATTATTTTTTAATATTATTATTGTTTTGAATTTGAAAAAATTAAATTATTAATTATATTTTGTGTGAGAATTTGAGAAAGTTGTATCAATAGAATGATACGAATTAAAAAGAGTTTTTTTAATCCAAACGATAGATAGTTTCACGACATACTATAGAATAAGGGGTCGTTTGCATTCAAAGCCCACCTCAGCCCACCTCAACTCATCTCAACTCATTTCATCACATCATTACAACTTTTCCAAATTTCTATATAAAATATAATAAACAATTCAATTTTTTCAAATCCCAAAATAATTTTTCCAAATTCCCACACAAAATATAATAAATAATTCAACTTCTATTCTACTATTCATAAATCATCTCAACCCATCTCAACTCATCTCTGAATCCAAACCACTCCTAATAATGAAATGCCGTGTAGACTTAACTCCACTCCACCTTGATCATTTTCAACCAGCAAAGCCTTTATAATCTAATTATATATAGTGATCCTCGATACCCAGATCCTTCGAAGTGTAGTCCACAATCCATCTTCATCTTTGACAAACTACAACCATGGCTTTACTGCCCATCTTCCTCCTACTCTGCACCGCCTCCAAAACCATCCCCACGTTTTCCACCACCGCCTATCCATCCGTACCTGGTGTTGAAACCTCCGATTGCTCGCCGTCCAACAACTATGACGACCTTATCCCGGTTCGACGAGAAATATATGACGGTGGCCGAATCATCGATATCAGCCATAGGTACACCCCGGACATGCCGTATTGGGAGTCAAGTGATGGACTGGGCCAGTTCCTCTGGCTCGCGGTTAGCATGAAGAACGGCTCGCTCGCTAACGCCTCAGTAATGGAGATTCCCGCTCACGTCGGGTCGCACGTCGACTCCCCCGGCCATGTCTTTGACCGCTACTTCGACTCCGGCTTCGACGTTGACACGCTTGACTTGGAAGTCCTAAACGGTGAATTCGGCGTTTCTCCTTTTGTTTTTGAATTTTGCAGTCATAATCGTCGTCATTCTCTGTTGCGAAGAATACATATCGATCAACTACAGAATTACTCTAAATGATCATCATGCATCTTGACTTCGTTTTTGTTTTTTTAATGTTTTCTTAATTTTGGTGTTTGATATGTTCTGCTCTTCATACGTCCTTGCATGCATGTAAATGGGAGTTTCTCACATATTTACTTTGTGATCACGAAACGAGATCATTTATAAATTAATATATTAATCAGTTTGTGGTGCATGTCTTGATGAGAAATGAATAATAATATATTTTTCTTTTGTTTCAACAGGTCCGGCGTTATTAGTTGATATTCCAAGGGACAAGAACATTACAGGTAAACGATCGAACTGAGATTATAATGTCTCTGTGATCATGATCAGTTCTTTTTCCCGGCCCCTTGATTAGCTTCCCTCATCATTCTTAGTCCATATAAATGATGATAAGCCCTCTTTTTCCTCCCTTTCTCTTTTGTGGTGTGGGGGAGGCTAGGGGGGGATGCATGCATGCTAGCTGTTTTCAAAATTTCAGAACATGCTCGTCTAATGTTAATTCCCAGGTCCTGATCATCGACTCTACTCCTTACAGCTGAAGTTATGAAGTTTTTAGGGGAGTACGCCGTGTCCTTTTCAGAACATTAAATACTGACAGGTAAGCTGTCAGTATGTTTCATGGAATTTCTGTCTTGGTAAATTGGTAATTAATCATTTTCAATTGATGATTTCGCATCGTCTAAAAAGGAAATTAGTTATTTAGCATAGATATCATTGCATCAATAACTTTTCATGGGTGATAATCCAATAATTATCAAGACATAATTCATAATATTAGATAATTCACGGCCATGTCGGTTGCTGATCAGCACTCTTATTGGAATCCACCGATCGAGCTACACCCTACGTACACGTACATTCCCGTGCAAGGTCAATCTAATCTTGTAATGATTTTAATATCATATGAAATAATTATTCTAAAGACGCAATGAGCCCAGAGAGAATGCATCAAAAACCATCTGGTGCTCTCAGATAATTTGATTTGATCTGTAAATAATAATGAGTTAAGATATTTGAATGAATTTTATAGATCTATTGAGATATATTTAAATTTATTAAATAAGTTAAGATATGTTTATACTTTTTATAAGAAGTATTTAAAAAGATAATAGATCACATTAATGATTGATTTGAAATAGATTGAGAATATTTAGATCAGCTTAGCACTCAATCATACCCTAAAGTTGTGTATCTGTGGCCTCTCATTTTCGCTTTCTCAAAACTAATGCTAAAAATCGTGCGAATGATATACACATATATATATATATACTAGCAGTGAATTTACGTGCGATGCACGTTTGCCCTGTATTAAATTATTCTAAAATATAAACATCTAGTGTAGAATAAGAGAATTTAATGATAAGGTCTATGAAGATAATATAATTAATTGTTTAAGTAAAGTATAATTGTTTAAAGTCTCTGATAATAGATTTAGACAGACTATATGTTTAAGCAAGTCGGGAAAGTGAATATTACATAGTTATTTTTTTCGCTATTGAAAGTAGAGTCTAAAACGACTAAATATTACATAATTGTTTCTTTTGCTACTGAAAGTAAAGTCTGAAACAACTAAATATTACATAATGGATTCAAAGTGGTGTGTTCTCCTCATTCACAGCATTTATGGAGAGAACGTTGAAGTTTTTGTGACGTTGTTTTTGGAGTTGATCTAAATCTGCACCCAATTGTATGATCCACTTTTTGGTTGAACATAATTTTGTAATATTTTGGATATACGGTAAATGTTCCTGTATGGTGAATAAATATAATGTAAAAGATATTTTTAGTAACTTTCTATTTGAATATCTAAAATTAAATGTTTTTAAAATATAAATTGGAATATGAATAAGTTGGTTACCTCTCCTGTATGTTCCATTAGTTCGATTGCTGTGCAACCTAGAGCTTCTTCTGCAATTTTACCGAACATGACAGCTCCTAGTCGTCCATTACCATCGTCAACGTCGATGTAAGCTCGACAGCTATATAAACAAACTATATTTTTTAGTCTGAATGATTAAGCAATAATTTGAATATAATATAAAATTGATTAAAGAAACATTTATGATGTAAAATATGAATATAAGATGTATACCGTGGTTGTGCATTGCTCATGTATTTGCAATGATAACATTGAAATTTTTCATTTTGTTCATATCCAGTCCCCTTCTTACACCCAATGCAGGACATGTAGAAGAATATTTGATGGAGATCAACCACACAAATAGTTGCTTTAATCCAAAATTTTGCTTTCTGCATTAATTTTGCAACAGATATATATTTTTAGTGGTTGTAAATAATATGTAGCTTTAAGATAAGGTTGTATTTATTTTAATTTTAAGAGTGCATATGTAAAATTTTTAAAAGGCAATATATATAAAGAAAAAAAAGTTTAAGAAGACCGTAGAAATGTACCGTCATTGGTTGTAATGATTTAAGAAAACCAACAAGATCATCAAGCGTAATTATGTCTTTCATGTCAACATTTGATGCCGATGCTGATGCCGTTGTGTGATGTAGATTTTTTTCAACTATTTCTTCAAGCAGTGCACGGTTTAGCATCGTCCTAAATATTTTTAGAATAATTTAAAATGAATGAGAGAAATCATGGAGGAAAAGATATAGTAGGTACAGATTGTATATATATATATATATATAATAAAGTAAGAAAGAATTACCATTGACATAATGGAGTTGCAGCAGGGACGACAGGATTTAAGGTAAATACACTTGTTGGTTGAGATGAAAGAGAAAGACCTATATTATAAAGAAAAGAAATTTGTTAGTAGATAATAACATTTTATTTTTAATAAATGCTGATATTATAAATTGTGTATTATACCATTGTATGAACCGACTTTTATACGTGTTGCGAGTAAAGTTGGTTTAGCTTCAATAATATCAGAGATTGTACGGCATTCACCATCCACAAATCGACTCCACATAGTTAACCATATGGGCATTAAGCTGTAAAATTTAGGAGAAAGTATTTAAAAGTGTAGTATGATGAAATAATATTGAAAACAAGTTAATTAAAGAATTTATTAATATCACATATATAGTTGAGAAATCTTTTTTACCTCTGGTCGATAACATATATTTCTTGAATTTTTGTTGGCCCATGTATTGAGGTAATTTCTCTAGGAGGTTTCATGTATATTGCGATCGCCAGAATAGCTGTCCAATTATGTTAAAAAAAATTTGTTAAAATTGAATAAGAGTATCAGGATGTATGTTAAATATATTGATGTGATATTTACCTATTTCAGTTCCAGTGTCTTTGTAGTCATGCAGATTGGTGAATGGGATAATATCATATTCTGGTGCTTGTAATTCCACTTCGTCATCTGGAATGTTTTCGATGATTGTTCTTGAATTTAAGATCCACTGGTATTCATGCGCTTCAGTTCTATGCTTGGGATGTAAGGGCTTAACATAAGCATTACTGATGTAGTAAGACCGGAAGATGTGTAACATGTCATTACGTAGATCTATATCTTTGCCAAAAATTATTGCTTGTAGTCGGTTGCCCTGCATAATATTGTATAAATGAATAGTTATTTATATTCTATTGATTATAAAATAGTATTTATTGAATATATATAAGATTGAATTTGAAAATATAGTTAAAATGAATCTATGTTGTAAGAGGAAAACATATTTATTTTGGATATATCATGTGAAAGAATATAATATAAATATGAAGTATATTTTTGCAAGTATGATAATAATGTCAGTATGTTACCTTAGGGTCTATCAATGTCAGATTTTGATATTTTGTCGGTGAATGTTGTGCAGTACGTTTGGGAGATTTGTCTGACACAATCATCTTGATGCTCCAATTTCTTGTACTTGGAGTAATGTCTTTGATTGATGTATGGATAGTCCGCATGTTGAAGCCTGCTTATGAATAAGAAAAAAAAATATTAGTTTAAACAATTGAATTTAAATAAAACAATTTTAATAAAAAAAAATAGGAAGTTTTGAAAATTATATAATGGAAAAACAAATTGTATTAAATTGAGAGGTATATATTGAAATTCGATTACTTACAGAAGTTTATGATTGATATGCTAGTGTTAGTAATTCTTTATAAACAATATTATTTGTTTCAGCTTCTTCACAATCTTGAGTTGATACTGGTCTTATAAGAACTTTTACTGAAGCAGAAGTCTTGGCTCTTGACAGTGCTACATAAAGTTGGCCATGACAAAATACAGGTTGAGGCAAGTATACACCAACAAAATCTAATGTCTGTCCTTGTGCTTTATTTATTGTCATCGCAAAACTTAATCTGATAGGAAATTGTGTTCTTTTGAATGGGAAACCACTATTATCGTCTGCATTTGGTAAGAATGAAATCCTTGGTATGAAAACTCTTTTTCCGGTGTGGTGACCAACTGCAATTTCAGCATCAATGATATTTCGTTCAAAGTTGCGACAAATAAGACGTGTTCCATTGCATAAACCTTCTGAAGGATTGACATTTTTGAGTAACATGATAGGACAATTTTTTTTAAGTAACAGTTCATGAGGTGGAAGTCCATTTGGTGTCAATGTGTTTAAAAAATCCTCCATGATTCCTTGTTCTGATGTATCAATCGTTTCATCGAAGCTATAGTATTGTGTTACTGTACCAGGAAATCTTTGAATAAATATTGTATTTATCTCATCGACAGAGTTGTTCTTTGGTATCAAGATAGCTCGATTTGTCATTGCAGATAAATTTTCTGAATAGCTGCCAATATCTTGGAAGACTGCATCGATCAGATCATCTAAAGACTCCACATCATTTTTATAAGGAATAAGCATTTCATTGGGAATTTTGATCTTATTGTCAATTGTGATTGGTGTTGTTCCATTTCCGACCCGAAGTATATAATTTGAGAAGTTTGGATCGAATCTTGCTCGCATATTTTCACTTAACCTAATCTTGGTTAAAGTAGACCACAAATATGACGATGCTAGACTGGCATTTACTTCTTCTTGTCTTGTGCCTTTACGAATCACAGGTAAAACTTGACGAAAATCTCCACCGAATACGATAATTTTTCCACCAAATGGTAATCTTGAATCAGTTATGTCTCGCAACATTTTATCCAATGCTTGCATACATTCTTTTCTAGACATAGGTGCTTCATCCCATATGATTAACTTTGCAAGACGTAACAATTTGGCAAGAGCACCTTGTTTGCTTACACAACAAGTACTATTTTTGTCAAGATCTAATGGAATTTTGAAGCGTGAATGGGCTGTTCGACCTCCAGGTAAAATAGATGCAGCAACACCAGACGATGCAGTTGCAAGAGCAATTAAGTTTTTTGATCTTACTGTAGCGAGAAGTGCTTTATATAAGAATGTTTTCCCTGTACCACCCGGACCATCAATGAAAAATGCAGCTGATTCATTTAGAAGGACTTTCTGCAAAATTGATTCATATGCGTGTTGTTGTTCGGGATTAAGACTCATTGAAGCCATAAGATCTTCTTCTGGTATCAGAACTGCAAATTCATCATTTATTTCTCTAGCTTCAGTTTCGTTCTGATCCAAAGAAATATCATGTTCTACTAAATGAAACATGTTTATGTCTTTTCCCATCGATTCAAGTGTAGAAGAGATGCTTCGTAAGACTTCTGTTCTAATATTTGTTGATGTTGCAACACCTGTTTGGAAATCACTTGACATATCTTGTTCGAAGTATTCCCAAAGTTCCCTAGGATTTGTTGGATTACAATATACTAAAATTGTTGCAAATAGCCGTCTTAAACTGTGTGGTATTTGGTATAAGGAAGCCTCTTGCATACAATCTTGCAAACTGGTATCTCTTTGTAACAAACCATGTAGTGTAGCTGCTTCACGAAAGGTTGGTGCAGTGACATTGCCAACTGTTTTGATGTGGTCAAATGATAAAGGGTCTCTTATATGATTTAATAATATCCGTAAGTAATACCTTTCACCTTCGAATGGACTTGCTGTAACAATGCGGCCTATAACAGTTTTCTTCTTTCTTGGAGTCCATATTTTGTGTTGTTGGTTCCAAACAAAAGCTTCAGGAAATTCTTTGTACAGTAGTTTTCGTGCATTTTCATTAGCTTGATTTGTTGAAAAGAATTCAGTCAACATTGATTTTGCCGTAAAATCAGATCTCAGAACATTGTTGAGGTTGTCATGTGCATGAAAAGCTACCAGATGTTGATCTTCAAGATGTAGATGTAAACTGTAAACTGATGGATGCATTTCATTAAGAATAAAACCATATATTCTCCACATAGCTTCTGGTGGAGCAATCCATCTAGCTGATTGAAATTGTTGGATTTCATCTATATCTTGGATGTTTTGTCCAGGAATCAAGTTGAAAGCAACACGATCATGACCTTTATAAATGTACTTATAAAGGTATTTGACTGCTTTGATTGTTGAGCAAATTTCAACATTCAAGTGACAATCAAATTTTGCAAGAAGATATGGATTATGTGGAACAACCCAACGGTTATCTAAATCTTTACCTCTGACTTTGACAGTTATTCCATTATCACAACGTTTGTACTGTGGGAAACAATCGATTCCAACGGTTGTGTTAGGTACAAAACCTTTTGGAAAGTGATTTTTACAACTGCCATTTGTTTTCATACACACATTGTTCGGATTTAGTACTCCACAAGGGCCATGCATCATATGTCTTTTTACTGTCTTGTGCAAATGTAAATTTCTTTCTCTGTCAGGTATTTCTGCCGATACAATTTCATCAAAAGATTCTGGAGCGTAGATTTTCCAATCTCTTTGTAGTATGATCAAGAAATGTGCATGTGGTAGTCCTCTTTTTTGATGTTCAATGACATATACATATGCTGAAACTTTCCCAAATATCTCCCGTTTGAATAATTCATCCTTCAGTTCTTCTAATTTTGCTCTAAAGATACGTGCAATCAAATCAGGACGATTTTGTGCTTCTTCTTGTGGACCCAATTCATCTAAGATTTCTTTCCAACTTGGGTTGCATGTCATGGTTAAAAAGATGTCAGGTTTTCCAAAGCGTTGGACTAAAGCCATTGCTTCCATATATCTTTTGCGCATATCTCTTGGACCTCCAATAAAAGAAGAAGGCAGAATGATGCGTTTACCAACTTTAGAAGCATTACTTTGTCCAATTGATAGACTGTCAACTATTCCTTGATATACTTCAGATCGAATCTCTTGTTGCTTATTACGAAAATAATCCAATCTTGACGTCTCAATTTTTACGTACATATCAACAACAAACTGCTGCAGTAAACGGCCCGAGAACAATAAAATAGATTTTGTATTTTCTCTAATTTGAAGTTTGTAGCAATAATACTCGCGGCATGAGACAACCTGTTGTTTTCTATTTTTTTTCAGCACTGTAAAATAATAAATTTAATAAATTAGGAATATAACATTGTTATATTAGAACATTTAAAAGTTGGAAGAAGAATAATTATTTTAACCTTCTTGTTCCTTTGTAAGCAGTTGTTCTGCTGATACTGATTGTTGAGGGTCGACTGATGCTCTTGTTACTTGTTGTGGTAGTCTTTCCCCTTTCTTTATTCTTAATATTCCTTGGTGCCAACCAGTATCACCAAAAGGAAATAACAATGGGTACTGCAGTGGATCATAACAGCCAAAATAGTATTGGACTATATGACTTCCACCTGCATGATTGAATACCACAATATTTCGTCCTCTCAGATATTCTGAATCATCATCTTCAATCCAAATGACTGCTACTTGAGAAGCTGACGGAGTGTTAAAAACACGCTGATCCAAACCCACATCTGATCTAATATGAATTTTGTGATTTTCCAAATTGGGCAAATCTCCAAGAGTTCGAAAGAATGTTGAGTATGGATTAACATGAAGAATATCCATAAGTTGAGCAACAGTTGATGAATCCAATCTTCCAATGTCATAAACACGATTGTCCAATTCATGTTCGGTATCATAAAAATATAGTTGTAGATATGAAGGATGTCCATCCAAAGGAACTAAGTCATTAATGTAATGATAGATTTGACCTTGAGCTCGAAATGTATAAATACCTCTGTTCCTTCTACACAAATCTCTATCAAATTTAACTCCAAATGACGTGAAAGCAAATTTGTTATTGTATGTGCGAACATACGTAAGAAAGTTGACAGATTCAACTGTGTTAGAAGTAAACAAATGGTAAAATTGTTCTGGAACATCATTTGTAGTTAAGGAGATTGTTCCATCCGCACAACAAAAACCCTTTGTTTCATGTTGAAATCTTTTTGCTTTACAAAATTTACAGAAAGGTACTGATGGTAAGAAAGTTGCCTCAAATGGCACTGTTTGTAATATTTTCCTATGACCAGCTGATTGTTGATGTTGATTTCCTATGGAGGAAAAATGAATCATAAAGACGAAGTAAATTCTTGAAGTTGTTATAATTTTCAATAGAGGTATTATTGAATGAAATTGTATATAAGAGAGGAAAAAAAGAAAAAGAAATACAACTTAATTTTATACATCTTTCTTACCTCGAAAGAGAGATTTTGTTGACGTAATTTCAACTGTGTTTATTTCCGGATAGAGCGCTCCAGAACTACCAATATTAGAACTATATTCAAATTGTTGAATGGAGGATATATCACTGGTTCTAGCTTCGGCACGAAAAGTGCGTTGTCTTTTTGTACAATATGGCCTGACCTCTTCATTATTGTGTATGAATTCTATATCATCTCCCAACATATTTTCTTCATTGTGAATGATTGGTTGGGAGGAAAATTGTTCTTCATGTTGAGTAGTATCATTCGTAGAATTCCTTTGTTGTAGATATCTTTCTTTCTTTTTTTGTCGTATATGTTCTTTTTCTTCTAAAGAAAGAGACTCATATAGATTGTTTATCTTAGGATGTTTTGCAGTACCTTAGGAATCATTTTAAATAAGAATTGAAGTTATAAGAATATCAAAGAACTAATTAATCATATAATGATAAATTTGTACTAAATTATTAATATAAGCTTACCCCTTTTCATCTATACATGGAATGAAAGAATTCTTGTTGATAACTGGATAAAAGAAAAACTCATAATGATGCAAATTCAAAAACTTTTTCAATCTAAGTATGTATTCCAACAGAATAAAACCACCTATTGAAAAATATATATTTATGGTATCGTTGGTTACCTTGGTAGTCTTAGGAAAAGACTAAAAAAACCCAATCAACTCAGCAAATTTAACGAAGCTGTAAAAAGTGGAGAATGAAAATTAGAAATGAACTACGAATAGATATAGAAATTATATGATTGTTATAGCATAAATTGCAGATGAAGAAAGTAGAAACGAAAAACTTACAATTAAATTAAATATTTTAACAAATAAAAGGAAATAACAAATTTTGAAATTCATGATAATGTTATATTTTGTTTGCAAGTTTTTATATGTATTTCTTTTTTCTGGTTTTTATATATATAATAATATTTTATAATTATAAAAAGCGAAATCGTTAATTCAGTGTTGTGTTTATGTTTTGAGTGCATGGATAGTTAAAAGCTAAAGAGTGATATATATATTATTTTATGATTATAAAAAGCAAAAATTGAATAAATTGAATAAATTTATAAAATTAAATTTATTTTTAAAATTAAATTTATTTTTAATTAAATTATATGATTATATTAGTTGATTGAATTCAATTTATTTTATAATTTGCAATAAGAAAAAATTCTGAACTTTTTAATTCAAATATAAATAGTAAAAGGAAACCAAATTGTCTAGTAATAAAATAATAGCAGGAGATGTATGATTATAAAATTATAATTTAAAAATATTTTAATTTTATAATTATTTTTATTTAACTGTTATGTTTCATTTTTTAAAATCTAATAATTATTTAATCGGAAAGTACATTTCTATTATTTACAAACTTGATTATTAATATTCATAAAATTTTTATTTCATTTTGTTCTTGAAGCATCTTTTAAAATACAAGTTTATGCACAATATTATTTTTATTCGATGTGTACTCTATTTTATCAAATTCTTTAATTAAATTTTCGATTTTTAAAAATTTCAACATTTTAGTAATTGATTAGTACATTTGCTAAATTCTGGATGGTCAGCCATTTGTGAAGTATATATGTTTGTCTGTGTCCCCACATCAACAATCTTGTGTATACAGTGAATTTAATTTGTCAAAACTATCTCAATCTATTTTATTTTATTATTATAATTTTTATAAATTTTCATATAAAATATAATAAATAGTTTAATTTTTTAAAATTTTAAAATAATAATAATATTAAAAAAATATTTTAATAATATTTTATTTAATTTTTAAATTTTATGTTAAATTATTTCATTTCATCTCACTATTTAAATCCCACCCAAGCCAATTTATTGTGTCTACCAAATAAAAGGTTTTAAATAAAATATAAATTTGATTTAATTTTAGATGTTTATTATTTATTATTTATTTTTTCATGAATGTACCAATTGACATGACACATTTTAATTGCAATGATTCATTATAAACTATAGGATGATTTATTAATTAAATCAATATCAAAATTAGTAAATTAATATATTGAGATGTAATAAATATTATAAGTTATTGAACAGAATTAACAATTCCTTAATAATCCTTGTTAGTTGTTAGAGATGATATGTAAATTATTTTTATTTTTTATTAAGTGTTGATATGTGTGCTATGGTTGGGCTTTTACTGTTACATGGACCAAGATTGTGAGACCTCTTTTTTTGATGTAAGTATTTACATATAGAATTAAATTTGTCGGTAAAATTTTATGAGTTATTTCATAGCAATTTAAAAAAAAAAAAATTTTCTATAAACATGCATCTGTAACTAATAAGATATAACATTTAATTATGTTGGAATGTTAGTTTATAAGTTCACATCTTTAAGAAATTGATATTGCTGGATGATAAAAATGAACTTAAAGAGCAAAAGAATGTTAAATTTTATAAAATTAAATTTATTTTTAATTAAATTATATGAATATATTGGTTGATTGAATTAATTTTATTTTATATTTTGTAATAAGAATAAATTCTGAACTTTTTAATTTAAATATAAATAGTAAAAGGAAAACAAATTGTTTAGTAATAGAACAATAGTAGAAGAGGTATGATTATAAAATTATAATTTAAAAATTTTTTTATTTAACTGTTATGTTTCATTTTTTGAAATCTAATAGCCAATCACATTAGCATTTTGATTGAAAATTTCAACATTTTAATAATTGATTATATATAATATATAGATAAAATTGTATATATTGATGTAAGTATTTACATATAGAATTAAATTTGTTGATAAAGTTTTCTTATATAAAAATTCTATATGTAGCCACTTTTATGTATTACTATTTGTACATTTTATTAATGTGATTGATTACGTTACAATTTTTAATTGAATAATTGAATTCATAAGATTTAAATTTTAAAAATTTATTTTTTAAATTAAATTATGTCATATAAATAATATATATTGTAAAGACTTCAGAAAATTTTTAAACTAATTCAAAATTATAATTTGAAACAGTTCAAAGTTCATGCAGAATAAATATTAAATAAATGACATTAAATAATTGACTTAAAAAATTCTAAAATTAAAGAAGTAAAATAAATTATTTCAGTTATTAATTTACAGTATGAAATTAAAAAGTTAAGGAATCCATACTTTTGATACTTTTATAAGTAGCTAATTGTTGGGATATCTTGTTTCCACTTTCAACTTCACGGAGCTCAACCTAAGTAAAAAATTTAACAATATAATAAGAACAAAAGTAAAATTGTAAAGAAAAAAAAACTATTATTTAACATTTTCAGATGACAAAGTGTAGAATAATAGGACATATAAAGAGTTATTTAACTCAGTTTGTCGGAAAATTTTTTTTTTGTAAACTCTCTCTCTCTCCTAGGCGATTCGGGAACACCGATACTTCTCCTCCAGCGCTGCCCGCCGCCGTCGAGCCCCGGCCATGGTCACCGCCAACACCGGCGTGTTCCCCTCACGCCGACGAGCATCCCTGGCAGTTCCAATCTTCCCCACGCGCAGCCATGGATGTCCTCCGTGGAAGGAGAACCGAAATGGGTTTCTCCCATTTTTGTGAGTTTCGGCCGCCGTACGCCGCCACCGAAGGTCACGACCACCACCGAGGTGTCCCCCTCAAGGCGGCGACCATCCCGGCCACCTTCGAAGTCCGCCACGCGCAGCCCTCATTCTCCCCCAAGGAAACCGAACGGAAATGGGTTTCACCCATTTGTTTCATGTTACGCCGCCGTAAGTGGCGACCGAACCTCACGACCACCACCGACGAGTCCCCTTCAACGCGACGACCATCGCAGCCACCTTCGGAGTCCACCACGCTCAGCGGTCCGTCTCCCTCACGGAAACGCACACGGAGAAAGAAGAAAAAAATATGCGAGAAACAGAAATGAAAAAAAAAAAATTGCAGATGAGATTAGAAGAGAATTGCGTACCAACGGTGGGAAGAAATCTGAAGAGCACGGGAAATTTTTTTCTTCCTTGAGTTTTGTTTGAGAAATGTTCTGTAAATTTGAGTTCTGTAAATTTGAGATCTGAACGTGCAGATCAAATATTTCATCTGATATAGGCAAAGATTAGATATTTTACATGTATCGGATTAGAGATATTTTCTGTGTGGAAATCATGTTAACTGAACGAGGAAGAAGAAGAATAAAATCGGAACTGAAATTTAGAGTGGAACGAGAAAAACCAACGAGAAAAAGAAAACGGTGCACTATTTATTACTGTTCATCTTATACCCGCTTTTAAGTATTAGGATGCATGTATGTATGTATAATTAAATTACGTACGTAAGTAGCGCACTGCATGCGTAATCCCTTCGTATACAAAGTTCGCTTGATATTATTTATTTGGTATGAATAATTTTTTTAAAAGAAATTATTTCAATATTAATATACGTTAACTAATGACAAGACTAGTACAAACAGATATTTATAATACTAAAGTCTGTTTGTATTCAGATATGATTTTAGATGAGTTGAATAAAATATTATTAGAATATTATTATTATTTTGAGATTTAAAAAAATTAAATTGTTTATTATATTTTATGTTAAAATTTAAAAAAATTATAATGATAAGATGAAATGAGTTGAGGCGATTCTCTAATCTAAACAAGTCGTAAATCTTATTGCAATTTCAGGCGGCTTATGTTTAAAAAGGAGTTCGACACAAGCTTCGTGGGATTCACAACGGATGGGACAAAATGGTTGATTGAGAACACTGGACATCAAACTTGTTGGCCAAGATATATATATATAGCATGCCAACATGACACTTGTACTCGATGATCGGTATCTTCGAAATCTCTAATTTGTTCCTATATTATTCTAAGAGTAATTTCACGTACAATTGTGAAATGTATAAATATCGTATAGTTGATTTGAAAAAGAGTGAGGCTTATTATTAAAAAATTAATTTCTTTTCATGTGGATTTTATATTTATTTATTTTTTCAAAACGACTGCACAGTACTTACACACTCACGACTATAAGTATCATTTTTCTTATTCTAATCCTTCATATTTAATTTAAAACTAGAATCGTTCCGCTCAACGACATACATATATATATATATATACATATATATATATATACCTGTGAATAATAATATTATAGTCGATCTGGTTCTAGTTATTGTACGGACATTGCATAATTTATTTCTTGTTCGTCGTGATATTAGCATTTCTGATCTGCCATTCTCTTGCAAATCAGCTAGTAGCTAGTTCCACCAACACATTTTTCTGTTATGCCATCACGTAGGAATTGATTACTTATCTGTTTCTGCCTATGACCATGCAATCCCGTCTCATCTTCTCTTTCTGGAAAGCAGGGTACGTAAGAATTATCATGTCTTTGTCTGATGAGTTGGCGATTTTTCCCTATTTAACTTTATATAAGTGTTTTGCTATATTTACGTTATCTTTTAGCTAACGATATTGATGTACGTACGTACGTATCTACCTGCAAGTACGTAACTGTAACTATATCCTAATTTGCTTAAACTGTATTTATAGTTTCTTATTTTATTTCTGGGTTTGTGCCATATATAGATTCTACATAGTCATGTGAGATTTTATAACGAGAGCTATAGAAATGTGAGAGTAGATTATATATAATTATACCCAGAATTTAGTATGAGAAAGGATGAACGCGAGAGATCTCTCACATTATAATTTCAGAGAAGTGTTACAGCTACAAAGAGATTACATAAAAGTTATCTCACAAATTGATGTAGTTTCATATGACTGGTCGGATCTGCTTTATAATAAAAATAAATTTACAATCTGATAAATCACATCAAGCTACATCGGTTCGTGAGATTATTTTTGTATAATCACTTTGTAGCTAGAGTATTTATCATAATTTTAACCATTCCTTTTACATTATATATAGACTCAACTACTGTAATTTAACTTGAGCTTTCCATTACTCAATTGTAATCTAGATTGGTATTGAAGTACTGACATACGTCTCTATTGCAAGTAAAAAAAAAAAAAAATGTTTTGTAGTGTGATAACAGTACTGCTTAATTAATATTCGGGAAATCATCCTTTTGGAAGGCCTAAAGCTCGATGACGTCCCGGCAGGAATATATATTAATGTCCAATATTGCTTACCTCTTAGGTTGCTTGGGGCAGATGGATCTCCGACAAGATGCATCCTTAGCAAAAAATAATAATCTTGTTGTAAGTTTTCTATCACCGAAGGTACTACATATCGATCCTATGTAATGATCATCTTCCCGGCCCGTTCAACGTGAACTCGTGCATGTTGGTTAAATTGTTACAGGAAACAGCATTGGCCTTGGGAGGTATCGATCGAGTGGAACAAGATTAGTCTAGAGACAAGTATATATACTTGTGCCTCGGTAATATTTACAGGAAACAGCAACATGATACGTACGTACGTACGTTAATTATATAGTTTCCTTATATATGTACGTGCATGTGGATGTCTAGCTAGTTTCACGTACTAGCTAGCTACGTGAGCAACATGATAAAGCTTTTGTAATTTGACTTTGCCAGCTTTAAATGCTGATCTGGAGCTAGCTATATATGATCAAATAAATTTTCTACGAATCCGACGTTGCTGTAAAATACAAAAATGTTGATCTAATATATAATTATTATATAAAGAGATCCGAGGAGGGTTGTATTCTTAGCGTACGTTGTTT
Source organism: Juglans mandshurica (assembly GCA_022457165.1). Classification (NCBI taxonomy): domain Eukaryota; kingdom Viridiplantae; phylum Streptophyta; class Magnoliopsida; order Fagales; family Juglandaceae; genus Juglans; species Juglans mandshurica. The sequence continues at coordinate 963,405 of CM039621.1, read as the reverse complement.
GTTATTGGGGCGTTTGATGATCTCCAATTAAAAATCTAAATATCTCGTTAGCAATAATTACAAACAAATTAAGCGTAGCTTCTTCAGTCGAGATTTGTTCAAAAATTAAGAATTATCAGAGATGATGATCAGTAGAATTAAGAGCCAGGCCAGTGGTACTACTCATATCATGTTCATGAGATGATTTTTTAAATCTATCCATCTTTATGATCGGTGTACTTGATCATATATAAATATTTGAGTATACGTAGGTGCTTAATTCTAAATTAAAATTATTATACACGGCTAGAGTGGATAATTTGTACAACTTTTCATGAGTAGTACTGCATGTACTTACATTTTTACTTACACTTTTAGTTACAAGACTCATTTTGTTAGCTTTCTTTTGAAATTCAAATTTTAAATTTTAAATTTCATGATTTTCAACATATCAATAACTGACACGTGGAGAAGTAAGTTTTTTTTGTAAGTTTTTATTAAGTACATTTAGCATTTTCCTATATATATAGGTATTCATTATCGTCACATGAAGCTACGTACATACTACTAGCAAGCATTGAAAACAAGAGTTGCTCGTCCATTTCTTTTTACACTTTTTTTTGTCATTAAAATTACTCTCTCTCTCTCTTAAAATCACCACAAATTTACAAGCATAGTGGGTGTATGGGGATTTTCCCCACTTCACAAGCTCACTAGGCTTCAACCCGATACCCAGCTTCAGGGTCTAAGCTTATCCATTAAAAAAGATGCCTACAACAAAAAGCAAATAGGTGGCTGATGGGACAAATTAAACAGGTCTAGTATATCTCGGTCACATTCTGATCGTGGGACTTGTACAAGATAGAGTGGGAAAGGTAGGGAATTCTTAATCTTCTGACACGGGAGCATCGACGGACTATCGAAGATCAAGCAAAATCTGGGAACCACGCTGCATTAATGACACCATGCACTACCTGATCTACACACCAAATTAATGACGTTGTTGCAGAATTTCGCCTCATTAAAGGATTCTAACAAAAAGAATAGTACGAAGGACACGAACTCCATAGGGACAGACATGATTTGTCCCCTTCTCAGACCCCCAGTATAAATAACAACTCTCAGGTATGAGTAATTAAAATTTCCAATGTACCCATGTATATTCACACGATTGTGTACCAATTTACTTGAACAACTTGATTAGTTCTCAATCTTGTGGCTATTTAAACAAACAAAATACTTTGAAGTAAATAAATAGATTTGTATAAGATAACCATTGGTTACGAATTTTCTCTTTGAAGAACTCCTCAAAGGTAAAACTCTACGAGACAGCCAAACCCAGAAAATATAATTTTATTATAAGTTCTTCAATTACAATACCTTTGTATTGACTCTCTTACTTGATAAAACAAACGACCCGTTTATCTTCTACTGCAGTAACAACCAGAATCTCTGGCGATCTTCAAATATTGCATTTTCTCCTGGAAATCTAGTGACTGAAATCCAATTAACGATCCTTCAAACTTGGAGCACGATCACACTCAATGAGAGATGACAAACAAGGTGAAGATTCTCACGTGAACTTTCACTCTCAAGCACTCGGAATATCCTCACGATAATTCCTGGCTAAAACTCCTTAAAACCTTATTAAACTGAATCGCTTTAATTCTAAAGTTTGGAAAGAGTTCCAGTTAAGGTAAGACTCTGCTAACGGATCAAGTCTGTTGCGAGAACGTCTCCTAATGGGTTACTGACATTTCGCGATAACTCTTTACTGCAGCTTCTGATTCCAGTTCAATCTTCTGTTCTGGATAAGTGCAGATCTTTATAGACTCGATTTACACATAACTGACTTATCTAAACGAACTCTAAGACTTCTAGATAAACTCAATGTTATTATAGATAAAGTTAATAATTATTTTACATTCATCCAAAAATACAAATATAATGATAGGATAAGCTCTATCATTTAGTCACATAGTCATAACCAAACTTTTGTATTTACAGTAACTCTCTTTGATCCATAGACTAGATCTCTTATTTATTTAAAAACTTTCAAGAGACTTTACAGACTTGGGCATCAAAGACTCCCCGGTCCGAAGACCACCCCTCCCAGTTGCTTTCTTCTATATTTTCGCAGGCTCAATTTTAAAGACCTGAGTTGCTGGAAACTGGCCCAAAGGCGTACGAAACACGACATTAATAGTGGGTCTACATAATCATGATTATATTGCCTGGTCAAATACATAACTTAGCATATGGCCAGGTCAAATACACAACTTTACGGAAAAATTAATGATTTTAGTAATTTTACTACCAACCTAGAAAATATTTTCCTTAAGAATTAAAGATGTAATTATTAATAGATGTGGGTCTAGAATATACTTTAGACCTATATGATATATTTATTTAGCTGAGATCTTGTTTTCAAAGCAATATCCCATATAATCTAATGAAACGCGTTAATTTAGATTAGTTCTAGCTATATATAGGCGTGAATATTATTAGTTAAGAATGTTTCAGATTTTATCGGATTCATCGCGGGATAATTAGTGAAACGCAATGAATTACGGAAAAAACTACCAACTTTAGGAGATGCCTATAACTAATGTCAAAAATAGTCTTACAAAAAAAAAAGAAAAAAACACCAATATTTATACCGGTGGGTAATCCCAAAGAAAATAAAGAAGGAATTTATAAGTACGTTGCAGATTAAGTTGGAAAGTAATTGAGATGGGGAAATTAGAGAGATCATCTGTTTTGATCGTTTTCATGATAATGGTGGCCATAATATGTAGCTCAGAAATGAAGCAGGTTGAGAGCTTAAAGTGTTGTCACGACAACCACATTGGGAGGTGCCTACCAGGGCAGGATGACAACCGCTGCGACCAACTTTGCCAGAAGAATTGCCACGGTAATGGAGGTGCCTGCAAGGTTCTCAAACACCCACCTCCAAATCACTTCTGTCATTGTTTCTGCTGATGATCATCCAAATTTAAATATTAATGCTGTCATTAGTAAATTATATATATATATATATATATATATATATATATATATATATATATATATATAGCCAGATGATGATCCTTCCACGTACGGTTAATATATGCCTAGACAAATTGGAGTGGAGCGGCTTAACTTCATGAGCTCTAGGCATATTCATATGTCAATAATGCAGTGAGTTGACAGATATAGCAAAGGTTATAATTCTCTATCAAGATGGAGATTGTTAAGAATGTGATTTAAAATCACACCTACGTACGTTTATTCCATAATCTTGTATTTGGCATTGTCTGTCTTGTCTTCTTTGTAAATATTTGAACAGGCATTCTTGGAATTAATGTAAGAATCGGTTTGATAGACTGGTTTGATAGGCTCTCTCTCCGAAGGATGTGGATCGGGTCATGCGGATCCAATAAAAACATTTGATATCACCTACAATTTTTTTTTTAAAATTAATCTGTTTTATTTGACTTAATTAAGCTGATCATGTACATATACATACATACATTGTCATTTTGATGATATAGACAAAGGGAAATGCTGGGCATTAACCGGAAGCCGCAGCACATCCTTAAGAAATTTTTTTTTTTTTTTTTTTCAACCCAGCACGTTAGGTGTGCTGGGGCTTCTACCAACAGTAGAGTGTGAAGAAGAATTTTTCATAAACAAAACTCTCTAGAGTAGTAATTTCATACGTTATGGCGAGCCTCGGGCCGAGGAACTTAATTGGGGGGCAATTGACGGATCCATCAATATTCCATTACATGAGTATATATGTACACACTCATCAATCAATATCATGTGATGCATCATATTCATAGAGTTCAAGCGATGGAGTAGTAGGAACATGCACGAACGTCCTACGCCACCCGCGGTTCTGTATCTCTATATATGTATAGAGATGTATGTGGGTCAATATATCAGTACTACATTTTGGGTGCAGACCGGCTTGGTCTAAAGCCAGAAAGAAGTACGTACCACTTTATAAGATCGTTTACATGAATATATTTAAGCTGATCTTTAAATTACAAAAGAATAAACTTTATGATGCGATGCCACCATATATGCATATATCATCTCTATCCTTATATGCATTAATTTCCGACTCTGTGATTAATGGTACTGCCCGCCTTATTCCTTTAGAGCATCCCATGCAATAATATTTTTGGGTCCGATCCTTTTTGTTGGCCCAGCTTGCAAACCAGCCAACCACAGAAATATAAATAAATTAAATTCATTTTGTAGTACTATTGAGGTCAATTTGTGGATTGACTATTACTGCCTGCGTGCATGGTAAAATGCATGACAACAGTACTAAACCCAAAAATTGGACAAATAATAGTATTTAAGAAAGAGATCAAAAGGGTGGTATTATTTCAGTGTTGACATCGATCAGTATTGGGATAAAATTTCGTTTCCAATTTCGCCTGAAAGTATATATTATTGTGATTCAAAAGACTGAAAGCTAATATATATTTTTTTTTATTGGCATCAAGTGTCTCGGAATGGTGTCCCGACTAATTTTTAGGATCTACAGGCTATTGACAAGAAATTTTCTATAAGTACACTCCAATAATTCAATAAAAAAAATCATTCAATCTAATAGCCCCTAGAGAATATTTGCATTAAAAAAGAAATTTAAACTTTAAACTTGAGAGCCATACTCATAAGACCCAAGTCCTTTGCCGGTTGAGCCAACCCAAGACTAACTTAAAGCTAATATATATTAATTACCATATGTCCTAGTTTTTAGTTTTACAATCACCTAACACTGTTTAAAATAATAAACCATTTATTTTTTAGATATTTGCTGATTATGATCGGGGCCCGGTTAGGTCATTTGAAGTCTGTGAAAAGATACCCAAATCTTTGTCTGCCAAGCCAGACATGCTTGCAGTTTCACTACTGATTTCAGACATGCCATGGCTGACCGCGAAAATTTCTTACAAAACTCCTCTTGTCCTTTTCTTCTGACCCTATAAAAGGACCCTAGCTTGAAGCCTAAAAAGCAATACACCGCTTGGATTAGAAATTAATTTTAGAGGGAAAAAGGAGTTTAGTAAAAGAGACAAGTCATCTTCAAATTTAACACGCCCAAGGACCACATGCATGATAAACGTAGCACTGGATTGGTTACAGAGTAGAGAGTACTACGTACGTACAAGAGTTTATTTCAATGTCGTATATTTATTCAATTCTGAGCTTCCATACGACGTTTAATTACACTTTATGACGCTACGGAGGAAATTTTTAGTGATTATGCAGACTATATGGTAATTTTGGTTGTAACAAGTTGAAGACAAGTCTTTTGCAGGCCGGGGATAAACGTTTCAGGTTTTTGGCATTACATAAGCTGATGGTGCGCCCACTTAACTTTGAATGCGATCCATTCCAGTGCATTGGATGCCGATAGTGTAGTATCAACATTTAACTGTTTACAGACAAGATGAAGAGATGTTTGGGACAATAATTTGAGTCACGCATTGGATCATGTGCAATATATACATAAGCATATGCATGCAGGGTAGTTGACAGTGGCATTGGGGGGCCTAGCTCCATTCTGATTGATTTCTTTGAGCGAGCTAACTAGGCCATTGGAATGCATGGCTGGATAATACGTCAGCTTCCTGGAGCCCCTCTGGCTTCCTGGGACCGTATGGATTTGTTGGATAGTTATTACTTATTGGAAGTTGAAGACACATAAATAATTAATAAAATGCATGCATGCATGTTTGTTCAGTGCCCGGGTGGGTGTAATAATGATCCCTGGCAGTCGAACGTTCCATCAACTTGAATGATATTACCCAGCTTACATGTTTCAGTGAAAAAACATGATTAGTAATTCTACTTATAATTGTGATAAATACTGCATAATTATTTTAAAAAATAATAAAATTTATTATTAAAAAATTAATTATTTCATGTAGATTTTATATATATATATATTTTTTAAATGATTATGCGACAATTACACAATTTAAAATTATAAATATATTTTTTCTTTCCAGTTAGTATGTACAATCACCAGGACCAACCCATGTGCGTGGTCTGAATTAAGAACTATATATGGTCGTAATATTGAACAGTATTGATAAGTTATATTAATGCGACAACAAGCTGCATAAAGTCATGGGCAAAATACTCTAAATAATTCACGTGGCTATTTTTTTTTTAAGCAACAAATGATCACCTCCCTAACAATCCATGCTTGCTTGCTTTCTGAGCCGTTTTCTGCTCAACCTGTGAATCTCTCGAGGTCTTATAAGGTGAGATCGAAACTCTGGCTGCATCACTCATTCCATTTGCAATCTATATTGTACATCGACATAATAGTGCATTAGAGTATCATATAAAGATGAAAGAAAGTCCTTCAAAAAGAAGAAACGATGAAATTAGAAAACTGCAGATATTTGTTATTGTACTAGTTCCCATGTCAAAGTTCATATATATATATATATATATATATATATATATATATATATATATATATATATATATTATATCTGGAGGAGGACATCTTATCGAAAGTTGGGATCATAACATTTTGAAATGGTTTCAGTCAAAAGGACCATCGATTGTCCAATAGCTAAAGATTGCAAGGCACATAAAGCAACACAATTGTATGTTTTACTTGTCATTCCCACCCATGTTGTTTTCATCTTCCACAAACAAACAATCCCTTGGCTGGGAAATGAGAGAGAGAGAGAGGCCCGCAGACTCTTATGGTCCTCGTCTTTTTTTTGTCCTTTAGACTTTACAGTTGGAAGCAAGAAAAGGATATATGAAAATTGCTAGAGGGTTTTTGGTGCAAACTAGATTCGCGTGATTAGTTTTATTAATGAAATGATAACAGGGACGTGCATATCGGAGATGTGACCAGGTCAAAAAAGAAGAATCGCTAATCACTAAGTTTTTTGGTAAATTAAACAATATATAAAGAGTAATTTTAGATGCAACTGTAAAGTGCATAAACACAATGTAATCGCTTTGAAAAAAATAGGGTCTACTATTAAAAAATAAATTTTTTTCATATGAGTCACATGTTTTATTTATTTTTTTCAAAATGAATATGCGGCAAAAGTTGCACAATTCACGATTTTAAATATTTTTTCTAATAAAATAAATACAAAACGTAAACACCCATATTAAAAATTTAAAACCCTAGCCATCTATAATATTATTATTCTAAAATTATTGACATGCATGGGGACGGACAGACTGACGGCACGGCCTTGCGAGCTCTGGTCGACCTTGCGAGCAAGCTGTTTCCCTTTGAGAAAAACACTCTCTCTCCCTCTCTCTCTCGTGAATCATGATCACGAGCATGCATCTACTGCCATCTATACACTACCAACCTTAAAGTAGAGAACAAAAGAAGGACCAAAGACAATCTTCCTACAAAATCAAAGATCTTGTCTCCCAAATTCAAAATCCCCACCGTTTCCCTTTTCACCTTTTTGGAGGTTGAGTGCTCTATCAAATGAAACCAAGACCGAAAACCCAAAAATCTCTCTCTCTCTCTTTCTTTGCCTTTCTTTTGTGGGAAGACTTCTCGTTTCTTAGGTGAAATGTCATTTCTTGTACGTGGGAGGGTTTGTGCAAATTATTTTTATTACCCATCATGGATAATGATCATACGCATTATTTTGTCTTTCAACTGCCACCATTTCTTTTAAGTGGCAGCAGATTTATTAATGAGTAACTCTTCGTACGTATGTGCGCTTTCATCGGTACGTAATGCCATCTAGCTAATAAACACATTCGCAAAGGAAAATATATGTATTAAGATTAAGGTCAGTTTGGATTCAGAAAGTATCTCATCTTATTATTATAATTTTTTTAAATTTTTACACAAAATATAATAAATAATTCAATTTTTTCAAATCTCAGTACAATTTTTTCAAATTCTAAAACAATAATAATATTAAAAAATAATATATTAACAATATTTTTTTTCAACTTTTATATTTAATCTAAAATCATCGCATCTCATCTCTGAATCCAAATCAGTCCTAAAGTTTAAAACAATTAAGTTAGTATTTTTTTATCATTATTCATGTCTTTGTGAACTCCTCAGTGACAAATTCTTAAAGTATCAAATAAACCATTCTTATGACCGCAACATATATTAAGTCAATCACACTAATATAGAAGTTATATATTATTAATTTATGACGATTCCCTCTACAAAAAAACGTTATTCAAACAAAAGAATTGCTGAAATCCATGTGAAATATCGAGTGAATAACACGTGGCTTAGCATAACAGATGGCAAATTTATGAGATTATATGGATTTCATAAAGAAGAAAACCATCAGCATGCAACACGTGAAAAAAGCAAAGAGAATTTTTTTTTGTTAAAAAAAAAAAAAAAGAAAAAAAAAAAGAAAAAGTAAAAAGAACAGCCAAAAGGGATGGGCATGCTCTATTAAAGAATCCACTAAAATGAGCATAGTGAATCTCCTCCACGCAAAATAGAGAGGGATGGACAAGAGGGAATGTAAACTTTATATATATAGGGTAATGGTCCTAAATTCTAATGGGGGTGTGCGTACGTACTTTCACATGATTACTTTACACTTGAAAGATTATATATATATATATATTATAGGGTACGGCCTATTAAATCCGACTTAGTCTAATCCAAAAACAATACATGATGACCAGTGAATGATTGGACAAAATGAAGTCAGCAATACATCAGTAGACAATAGTTAAAAGTGGAGGTGTTAAAAGCGATTGCATGCAAGCATTGCATTCTTTTAGGTTTCTCCTTTAGTTTTTTAAAATAATTTCTAAAATTATTTTGGGCATCCCTATTGGTGTCGTTACCATACGAGAGCAAGGACTTTTTTTTTTTTTTTTTTTAATCAGAGAGCAAGGAGTTAAAAGCAGCGAAAATACGACATGAACCCCCAAAAAAATGTACGTAGGTGTATGCTTTCACTAATTAAAAGATTACCCAGTAGTACTGCCTTTTGAATTATATGTTGTATAAGAGCTGCACTACTTTGCCGTTTTCAGCTTATCGCTGCAAGTAACATTTAACGTAAAAGTAGTGTTTTTTTTATTCATATTTTTTTATCATTTTTAAATATTTTTAAAAAATACATCAATATACTAAATATTACTTTTTTAATTGTTAAGTAAAATAAAAATTCATTAAACGATCAAATAGAATGGTAAGTATTAGGTTTTTTTGGTTGTATAATATATAAGAATGAATGGAAAGCATGGGGAAGTACATGAACCATCGATCGGTAAGCTAGCTAGCTGGGCTGTTATCGAGATCAGAGAATTAACTGATCTTAAATAACGGTTAACTTTGGTTGGAATTAGCAAGCATAACAAGCAGATATCCACTACTTAATAATTCCCTAGCTAGGCACTGACGAATATTATTTTTACTCATGTGGAAATAACAAGTATATATACCTAAGTCTATCATTACATATTTATAAGTTCATTAGTTCGTTACAGCACATGCAGATCATGACCATGATCAAGCGCATAACTTTAAAATAGGCGAAATAATAATATTATTATTTTATTTTTATTAATTTTTTGCTAAAATAAATTTTATATATATATATTTTACAATTAGCATCTCCTATATACATTTGACATTAATAATACAAATGTAATAATAAAAAAATATAATAAAATAAGAAAAAATATATAATATATTATAATAATAAAATGTATGTGCAGGTAAAAGTTTATTGTTTGGTTGAAAGAGAGAGAAAATAAAATGATTGTGAGAGAGAGTGAGAGGAGAGATAAATAATTATTAAAATATATTTTGTGGAGTGAATAATTGTTATCCAAATTTAGATAAGTACTGTTTATAGTTAATTAAATATTTGGATATATATAAGTTAATGTAGAGAATTTTAGAGTCATATTATACAAATATGACTTTATATATATATATATAGATTCTCTCTAACATAATTACATATATATTCTATGCGCAGTGGAACTTAAGGAGAGTAAAAAAATGTTATAGGAGTTCTTTAAATTTATTGCTTAATTTTATCTCTCATGTAATTTATTATTTTATTTAATAATTAAAGAAGTAATTAATAGTGAATTTTGTTTTTTTTTTTGTTTTTTAAAATACTTAAAAAAATTAAAACAAAAATAACAAAAAAATTGAAAACTAGCGTGATCCATACATACAAACGCTATGATTTGGTCCTACACTTGAAGCCAAAAAGTCTAGAAAATCTATGGGCGCTAGATGGGTGGTTTATGAGGTCAGTGATAATTACAATCTTTCACCAAGAAAGGAGGAGTCTGGCTCTTCTAACGAGGTCAAACCACTCAAAACCCCACAATCAAAAAGTCTCCCATAAACCAAACCCTCCACTGGCCGACAACCTATTTCTGCCTTCACATGCAAACAAATCCATTCCCTATTCCCTCCCTTAAATTTGTTTCCTGTCGAAACAGTTTTAAGAGTGTATGAGATGAGTTTAAATAAAATATTATTTTTTAATATTATTATTATTTTATAATTTTAAAAAAATAATATTATTAATTATAATTTATGTAAAAATTTTAAAAAATTATAATAATAAAATGATATGAGATGGGTTGATAAGAGTGTTTATCAATCCAAACCACTTCTACTTGATTACTTATATTTAGATTTTCCAGATACAGATATGGGGCACCTATTAGAACATTGACATTGGTTTTATTAAATTTTAGAGATAAATTTGATGAAAATTACATATTTTTTATAAATCTAAAACCTTCCTAGCCATAATTCTACATTGAATTAACCATCGGATTAATCAAAATAATAATATAATATTATTTTTTTCATATTTTATAATTATATCAACTATATGTTAATTAATAATTTAATTTAATACTTAAATTATTATTTTTCAAATTAAATATACTATGACTCAAAATTAGGAAATAATAATTTAAGTAAATAAAATAATAATTATAAAGTGTGAACAGTTAATCATCAAATTTAGAGATGAACTTAAATATAATGTAGTTTAAAGTTGAAGATTTTAGTATATGCTGAATCTAATACGATGATTTTAAATATAAATTCATCAAATTTTAAAAATGCCACTCATTTGATAATTTTGACGAGTTAAATACCAATACTTTAGTATGTCATAGTTTCACACAAATCTAAAAGCTTCTATGCACGTGAGAAGTGAACAGATCACCATATTATATATACAAAGCAAGGAAAATAGTTCTGAATTTATTATAAATTACTATGATTTAACATGTCCAGATAAACTGTCTATAGAGACCTGTAGATGGAGAAAAGATTGCCAAAAACATAAAGAGGAGAAGTCTCCAATATACACTCTTCAATCTCACTAGTCTCTTCTCTTCCTGCGAAATTCCGTCCATCTCCACAACGGCATGTGTTTCCTCTCCAAGAAGTGAATGCTGGCCTGACATTTTTTTGCAAGTGCCGAGATGGACCCCGGAACGCACGCACATCAACTTGCATCAAAAGAGAGATTATCTATATAATAAGATATTGACTTTTTTTGGGGGTGGGGGAGGGCGGAGAGATTATGGAGAGCTGCCAACAATGCCCACAGAGACCCGGCTGAATGGTGAAAATTTCAGTTGCTGTTCATTGGCTCTGCTCTTCTTGAACAGAGGCTCCGGTGATGAATAAACCGAGGACCCCACGGCCCAAGAATCGTTGGAGCCATCGGAGCTAAAAACAGCATCAAATACACCATTTGGGCTGCAAGGAATTTGCTCATACTTGCGCTTGTGAAGGTTGTAATGGTCGCAATTATCGGCCTTTGATAGCTCAGCGATGAGATTATAACAGTCATTCACTTTTTCCTGTTACGATGCATGTCAATAGTCTGTATTAATGGCTTCACGTTCGAACTTAAATACGGACAAAAATTGAAGACAAAAAATTCATAGATCCCAGAAATAAACCTTGCTTATTTCAAGGACGCCCAGAAGCTGGTTTTCGTATTCTATGTGATTACAAGGCTCAACTTGGTAGATAACGTGCATCATAGTGGCAGTGGCCAATACAGAAGGAAGATAACCGACGAATCTTGAACCTACAATATTTGAAAATTTGTAAACTACTGTTCAGGAATAAATAAAAAAATTCTTCCTTTGTCCTTCGTTCTCATCGAAAATACTAAGCTTTCCGCAAAGAAAGTTATGGGGATGCTTACCGGAGACCACAGAGAGAAGGAGACGCTCACAACGCCTGAGAAAATCCACGTGGAGATGGGTCTTCAATCCAACCCTCCTTATGACGTGGTCAATAAATGAGAGTGGGGTCACCGGTTGCATCTTCCACTGAAGGGTGGCGAGCACCAGAAGCTCCATTCTCTGAATAATTTTAGCCTCAAACACATACTTTGCGCCCTCCACCTGAAACGTACTGAACAGATTAGCCGAGATTCGTCGACTCTGAAAATCAACAAAAAGACGCCCACGTAATGAAACATGTAATAGATGTGATTGAACGCACGTACTTGGAGGTCCAAGAGAAGTGGCACTTGGGTCTCTTCCACTTTTGCAGCCAAAGAGAGACAAGCCACAGCCACAAGTTGGATCATGCATGGCTTATCTCTCTGAATATGGAGGCTTGTGAGGAACCTATCGAGATAGTTAATGGCTAGGATTGCTGTGGGTATTGAGAACCCATAATAAACATGGACTTTGAGCATCCATTCCACAGCCTCACGACGAGCTACAGAGATAGTACCAGAGTCTGTTTCTACAATGCTGTAATCAAGATGAGCTTGTTTCTGTTCTTTGGAGAACAGAGAAAGAAGCTCTTCATCTTCCCAGAACAAATCTTGCTCCGACAAGTGCAGAGGAAAAAGAGAAGGTTTATTGACATCATTGTTTTGGCTGCCATATGTCTCACTCTCGCTCTCCCCTTGTAAAACTTCCTCTTCTTCCACCCATCTCTCTTCTTCACAGTATAGGGCGTCCAGCAATAATGAAGAGCCTTGTTCGTGTTGTTCTATTTGCTGCTCATTCTGTAGTTGAATCGCCATCTTCTTTTCAGAAGAAAATGTTTCAGTGCTCTATTCATTACACAAAAGAAATCTGGGTCTCAACCCCATCATCTCTCTCACCCTCAAAACTTTGAGTGGGGGTGCAGAGACCAGAGAGAAGTTGAAAGCAGAGAAGGAAAAGTAGAACGTATTGATTTTTAGCAGTGACTTCACGCTTGTCCTTTTATTTTTACATGTATATAATATCGGGGTTTGGAATTCTTTGCGCTTTCGGTGTGTTTAGTTGGCGGGCAGAAATGAAACGGCACAGTGGCACACACACCAAGCCGGACCCCATGAAAACAACGTCTCACGGCATTACAATCGCGTTCTAATTGAAGAGAGTATTTCTACGCATCTGTCCACACTCTCTGCACATCATACATTTAATTTTTTTTTTTTTAACTCATTACACTAGGAGTGTTAAGTGTGTAATAAATAGTAAAGTGTGAAGAAGATTTTTTCAATTGAATAAGTTAATATCCAATGCTTAACTATATGAAAAATTCTTTTTGCAAACGATTTCACGCATCAAACTGTATATTAATATTGACATATAAAGTATTTGTGTAATGAAACGTTATGAATTGAAGATAAAAATTATTTTCGTGAGATAGAAAACTTTATTCTTCTTTTAAAAAAATTTTCTATTATTTTTCTTTTTAATAAAAAAAGTCATGTGAATATTAGTACGCTTGTACCTAGCAAGGCTAGTTTGGGCAGGTAAGAATTATACAACCCTCCAACTTGGCTAATATAAAATAAAAGATAGTAACTAGGAAACATAACGAGAAGACAAGTAAAAAGTTGAGTTTTGTAACTAAGATGGCAAAACTCCAATTTTATTAACATCTCTCACTGGCAGAAAAGTATAGTGTACAAAGGGAGCATGGGGTTACAATAAAATCCCAAAACCAAAGTGGTTCAAGAATAAGGAACTAGAGTCAATGTCGAAAGTTAGAAGCACATGCACGGTCCAGAGCATGCAAATCAAGCATTTGCTTAAGCAATTAAACTAGAGAAGAGAAACACATGCTTGAGACTAAAATGAAAATAAAAGGAAAATGTTGCTTATACTGTACAATATCATTCAAAATATCAAAATATTGCCAGGGAGGTTGGGATTCAGTATTAAACCAATTTACAGCAAAGAGAGAATCCGATTCAACAATGAGTTCATAAATACTTAACTAATAACACATAGTAAGACCAAATTTCAGAGCTAATAATTTAGCAAGAGTATTAGTACCAAAGTCCAAGAAACAAGAAAAATCAGAAATAATGGAGTAATTAGAGGACTTAAGGATACTGCCACAGCCAGAAGGATTAGGGTTGCCTTTGGAAACACCATCAATATTTTATTTGATGGTCCCAAAAGGAGGAGGAATCCATTTCACCAAGATAGACCTCTTAATTAGCACGGATGATAATTTGAGAAATGTGAAGAGACTCAAGGGTGGAAGCATTTGAGTTGAAGAGAGATCGAAGCTTTAAAGGGATGTTGAGATTCCTAATGCAATTGACGATCTTATAAATGATGGCACCAGAATTAGTGAGAATGTCTGTAATTAACTAAGAATGTGCATGCAAAATTAATCAATTCTTTACATGTTTCTTTCATATTCACTCCATCCTTTTAAATTTGGCTGAAAAGTAAAGTAATTGCTTTGAGCCTTTGACCCAAAAGGAGGAACATTCCACAAGTACATACATATGCATGTATTTCATTTTTTTCCGCAACGCATAGTTCTGAAATTGGGTTTCCTTAAATGTTTTTGTTATGCTACACGCTTTTATACTTTTTTTTTTTTTAATTTTATTTTACTTTACTTTACCGGTATATAAGAAGAAAACCTATCAAATTATTGACGTAGAGATGTTATGTTTGTATAAATATTTCAATTTTATATTTTAAGTTTGAAGCTGTGTTTGGTTATTGGAGTGAACTCATTTCAAATTAATTATTGATGAGATCCACTACTTTTTTAAAATTAAACTTATCTCAACCTATTTTATGCATTATACATATCTCAATTTACTTACATTCAAATACATCTCAATGAAATCTAAAAAATACCACTTATAAATCAACTCAAATCATTTGAGATTACATCAACATCTAAACGCAACCTTAGAGGTGTTAAAAAAAATTGAAAAATCGGTTGAGCTGGACCGAACCAGACCAAACCTGTAGATTTGATCCGGTTTGTAAATGGTCTAGTGCAGTACCGATTCTTAAGAACCAAAATCGATCTTAAATCGGTGCGGCATCGATTTTGATATTTTAAAAATTGATTTAAACCGAACTAGACCAGTATATATATTTATAATTTTTTGTATTATATATAATTTTTTTATATTATATTATATATATTATATGTTAAATTATTAACTAATATAATATGAAATTTTAATCTTATTATTCAATTCTATAAATTTTATAATATAAAATTTTAATTTTAAATATAAATATAAATATTAAATTATTAATATAAACTTAATTTATGATATATGCATGATAAATATATTTTTGATATAATAAATTATAAAAAAATTTACTTATAAGCAAGTTCGTGTACCAATTCGTGTACCAATATTAATATATAATATATATGTTTAAAGAAATAATGTGAATTAAAAATAAAAATAATTTTTATGATATAAGATTTTTTTTTTCTCTCAAAATATTTTCTTTTAAATAAAAAAAATGATCGATACGATGCATTAAGTCGCTTTTACCTAACAAAACTCAAAATTATAATACAGAAGTGGAGGAATAAGGGGGAGAGATAGTGCGCGGGGAGGAAAGTGATAAGAGAGATACAACAAGAAGACAAAAGCGGCGCCCAAGTCCATGAGACAGATCCTGAATAGAATTCTTTAAAAAAAATGGAGAAAGCTAGCGATTGTTGTCCACCGCGATCACCTCTCACGCCCGACCATTCTCGGGCAGTAGCATGGCAAAGAGGGGGCGTCCGTAACACGTAATACCAGAGCGTGTGGTAAGGTGGGAGGAGAGGAGGCTGACTCTTTCAAGGGCCCTGCCATTGGAAAATGTAAAGTCATATATGATGCCGTTTTGTCTGAGCAAACTGACAGACAAATTTAAGCCGTTTGCCGTACGTTTTCCTTTCCCTTGACGTGCACATTTCTCTCTCACGTCCAGTTTATTTTTAATAAAATTTTATTCATCATCACACATCATATATAATTTTTATTTTTTATTAAATATATAATATATGAATACTGAATTAATTTAATAAAAATAAAACTAAACTTTGAAAACATATATATAAAAAATATTTTTAAATAAAAATACAAATAATATATTATATAAATAATGATATACACACAATACATTACATAACAATATTATAAAATAAAAATATTTTTGTAAAATGATATTATTTTTATAAGATATTTTATAAAAATACAAT
Organism: Juglans mandshurica; assembly: GCA_022457165.1. Taxonomy (NCBI): domain Eukaryota; kingdom Viridiplantae; phylum Streptophyta; class Magnoliopsida; order Fagales; family Juglandaceae; genus Juglans; species Juglans mandshurica. Next base: position 946,949 of record CM039621.1, on the reverse strand, counting down.
TTATTTAAAGTATAGTTGTGTAAAGTATTGTGAAAAAATTATACATAAATCATTTTCCACATGATATATAGAGATAATAAATAACAAAACTCTTCGAAATATCTTAGATCTTAATAATACATTTTTTATGCTTTGGCAATGAAAAATGTTATTTTATCCATTATTTTAATTTTTGTGTTTTCATGCATTTTATTTTTTTTAATGATTAATAAAGTAATTATTAATGTACATTTTTTTTAATATTTAAAATAAAAAAAATGGGAATTGGCCTGCAACCCGGCCTGTCCAAAGCTATTTTGGGTTTGACCTGACCTGATACGATTCGATTCGACCCGACCCAATCTGGCCCATTCGGGTTGGGTTACAATTTTTTTTTTTTTTTTTTTTTTTCTCGGGGTGTTTAATGTCCCATCCTATAGGTTAATAACAATCTTCTGTAAATGATTTCAAATAAATACAGACTTGGGTTGTTAATAACTTAAGATCACTACTCAAAATACTAACAATTGCAATCATTGTTCCAAGGAAGTGGGTCTCAACGAAAAAAAAAAATCAATCACCACTGCAGTCTATAGTAGAAACTCCACCCAAAAATAAAAAAAGGGAAGAAGAAGAACAGACTAGCAGCACTAGAGGCACACAGTGGTCAATGCTGGACCGCCGAATAGCAGCATCTTTCGGAAAATCACGGGCACGGAACTCACGTCACGATTATTAGGGGTGCAAAACTAAAAAAGAAATAATAATAACTATAAAGAGATTAATAAAAATAAATTTATAAATTGACGTGATTAAATATGATACGTCAGATTGTAAAGTTATTTTTATTATAAAATAGATCTAATAGATTCTATATAATTATATCAATTTATAAATTTATTTTGTGTAATATATTAAATCTGTAACAGTTCTAAAAAAAATCATAGTTGAATCCATCAAATCGGACCCGCTACATCCGATTCGTAATAGATTCAATTCGATTCTTAAGAATCAAAATCGGTTTGATCCATCCTGATTTTCATGTTTTAAAAATCAATTTGAAATTAATTGGATGGTAATTTTTTTTTAAAAAATTATATTATATTATATATTAATTAATATAACATGATATTTTAATCTTAAACATAAATATTAATATTAATTGGACCAGATCAAAATCGAAAGGATAAAAAATTTCGATTTTAAAAATGAATTGATGGGTACCGATTGTTAAATTTCCAAAATCGATAGATATAGATTCAATTCCAAAAGATGTCAAGAACCGAATCACCCTAACTATTCTTTCTCTTCTTTTGTTTATCGGAAATCGAAAAAACTATGTTTAATTATTTAATATATAAGTTGGGTTTATTTACTATTTTAAAAAGTAATTTGCCACGATCCTCTGTCGCCACGCTGATGCCTTGGGAACTGTCAGGAGCACCGAGGACCAGGGAAGCGACGCAGCTCTGACTTTGGAGTTTCAACTTTCAAACCTCGTGAAAACTAGAAAACATATATATGTTACAATATCATTATGCTGTTTTGAAATATATTATGCTATAACTAATGGGTATTTGTAGCCAACAATTCCAGTATTAATAGTCTAAGGTTCTAACTTCAAAAAGAAGCGCTTGTATTTAAAGGTCATTTCAATTTTCAGAAGATCTTCAAAACCCACAAGCTAGCTAGCTAGCTTGGACATGAATGAGAGTAGATAGGCTGATTTTAGGCCATTTATTTAGTTAAGCTTTCTTTCTAGCCTGGCCCAGGCCATACCCTATGCATGGACCAGGAAAGGCCAGCCATTCGAGATTGGCACCACTTGCAAAAGAGTGAAAACACTGATCCGGTGTCTGAAGGACTCGATCCCCTACCCCATTTTCAGCCCATCAGAATACTGATATCTAAATTAAAATATATTTCTAATCACTAATCTCACTTCAATTCGTTTTAGACTTGAGAAAGTAAAATCAACGTATTCCCCAAAACAAAAATCAACATAGAATTTGTTCTGATCTCGTGAACCACTTCTAAGGTACTGCTCAAACCTATTCCCTTACTCATCATGTGCATTTATATGCATGCATGAAAATCATTTTATAAAAAACGAGTAATGATCTATGTAGACAATTTTTTATAATTTTGTTCTGAAATATTGATAAGTAGGTATGAAATCTTGAATATCAAATCAGACGAGAAACTACTCAAAATTACAAATAAATTATAAACACTTCTTGATGAAGTGATGTTATATGACACTGGTGATCAATTGCTTGCTGTGATACATAATTCATTGATTTACATTCATTTTCGACAAATATTTGCACTTTTAGAAGAAAACATATATTTTAGGTAACCCATTGAGAATGCTCTCAAAACAAATAATGTATATACGCATTATATCATGCATACAATTCCTGGGCTGTGAACTTCTTTCGTTTCCGTGTGCAGAAGCTCCAGGTTGTCTCTCAAAATGGCGGGGAAAGGTACGTACCTTGATAAGGAGTACCTGGATATATAGAACATGATAGAAAAGTTCAATTAAAGTGATTTGGATTCATGAATATTAGCAGCTAGCTGCAGCAGAAAGTATATTTATGCACCTAAAACGTCGTCGCAAAGATACCTGGAGGATAAAGACTGTGTGAAGATTGCGGAGCTGGTGGATATAGAGATGGAGGATAAGCTGAATTTAGTGGGTATATCGGTGGGGGAGGATAGACTGCTGATGGTGGAGCTGAGTATGGGAATGGTTGATAGCCTGCTGCGTTAGATATTGAGTATGAAGAGTAAGGATCAGATGGAGGTGGGTAGGGCCGGGCCGGAGGTGCGTAAGGAGCTGCCGGTGCAGGAGTTGGGTAAGGATTGGCAGCTGTTGTTGGAGAGCACCAATGAAAGTCTTGGAAGATTGGTTGAGTTACAGATGGCCGGCATGACGACGACGACGACAGATGAGCAAAGCTGCTTGTTGCAGGTTCCTGAAATTCTCCAATATTATAATAGGCAATATTAATTATATATATTCATCTCATAATATAAGACTATGATATTCGCTAATTAATACTACAAGTATTGTGACTATTGTATGTGTTATTTTGTAGCAATATTTATATATTAATGTAACTTACCAGGACATTATTCTCATAACGTAATATTAGTCGCACTTTTCCTGCAAATCTGCAATGACAGGATAAGGATGATACATTAATCCAATTATATTTAATCAAGATAAATCGTCATCAGATTTTCTTTTTTAAATCCGGGCTAGTAATTTAACCCAATTACCAGAGCCCTTCACGACACCAAATTGAGATAAATCCCATGAAACTGTATTAACGCAAATTGAGAAAACACGAATTAACAGCTACCTAGCTCCAACCACTTGCATATATGGATTAATACTAGCTAGGTAGTACTATATAATGTAAAGATTATCAGTATTCAATATCTTAAAAATGTTATTTACCTGCCATTTTTATCTTGAAGCTGCCAGGCGTAGTCGTCGTAGCCCCGAGAAAGAACCCTTTGCAATAGAATCCTGCTATCATCCAACATTAATATATATACCAAAACCATGCATCTAGTTTAAATTAATTCATCATGATCCAAAACGATATATATATATAAAGCACGACGAACTCAATATTAATTTGAGGATATATAAATAATTAATTACTTAGCGCTGCCGATGAAAGTGTGGCGTAGAATGGTATTGCTATTCCAAACTTCGCAGGTTAACTCTCTAAGACCTTCGATTAAGGGAAACGGGAACTTCTCTTGGAATACCGGATCCGTATGCCCATCTGTGCACCCATCAAAATTATGGTCAACATGACGGCTATATATATATATATAATAGCAGTAGTACTACTAGATCTTACTACCTGATCAGCTAGCTAGCGTATATAGAAAATTAAAAGAATGCGTAAGAGAAACAAATAGGTATGAGACAGATCAGAATTAGGGTGCAAACCAGTGCATGTTCTGGTGCTAAACTTGGTGCCACCATATTCGAGGCGCACGTACGGGTCCTGCTTTGAAACCCACTCGGTATCCTTCAATTTTTCGCAGGCAACCACTACGTTCACCAACCAAAAAAATAAGAACAATAAAAAGAAGTTAATTTGAACAAGAGCGAGCTAGATATATATAAGGATCATATATATAAGCTGGGTCGTGAACATTAATATTGGTTTTTCTTTGTTAGCTGATAAGAAAAGAAAAGGGTGAATTATGACATGAATGGAAACTATATTACCAGTGACTTCAAGAAGCTGGCCTTGGATCCCCGTAATCGACATGGACGAGGAATTAAGAAGCTGGTTGATGCTGCTAATTACTAGGTTATAATATATTGACTTGTAGCTGTTTGATCTTTGATGCTTCCCAAGGGAATCGGAGGATCCGGAGTAAACTATCTGCTAAATCACTTAATTGTTGTGTTGGATTAGTTTCTAATTCCGTGCTCCCTTCTGTTCAGAAAGAGGAAATTGAGTCCCAGATTTATAGTGTTCTAGATTTGGATTTTTTATGATGCCGGCTTCTGGGAACAACCTATATCCGCGTATATGTTTTGCCTCAGCTATAATCTCCATTTTTTTTAATTGTACCGTCACTTCGGGAGAGCTTCTCTGTATTCGGAATGGAAAAAATGGTTGCATGCATTGAAACTTCAGGGATGCCAGCTGACCGAGTCGATCCGTTGCCAAAGCGTGTAGATAGACAGAGAGTCGGTCTACGTGAATCTTGGGCAAAGAATTAAATAAACTAAAATGTTAATTTGGTTTTTTTGACTTTATTATATTTGTATTCGAGGAGTGGAGAGCCTAATTGTTGAGTATTTTTTTTTTTATATATATATATAGTAAACGCTATTTTTTTCAAAAGAATTGTACAACGTTTACCTTTTCCACCACTACTATATTTATCAAATTTGAATCCAATTGAAGTGGGTCCTGAACCCGAACAGAAAAGGTATTAACAGTGACGAAGGCCTTCTAGATCGACAGAGTAGGCTACATTGAATGATGAGCTCAATTCAGTTAAGTTAAATTCTTTTTAAATAATAATAAGTTAAGTAGTGAAAAAAAATCATGTGAGGCCTATTTAAACTGAGTTTAAAGTGTGTTTGAATATTAAGATGAATTTAATATTTTTTATGAGAAATTGAAAAAATTTATGAATCCCACGTATAAAGTGTTTTAAGTTAAAAAAAAGTTGTGGGTCTCATGTATAAAGATGTATAATAAAATATGATTTAATCTCATAAATCATATTAAATAACATTAATTTATAAATTTTTTATACATTTTTTTTGTTAAATTAAGCATTCCTCATATAGTTTAGGCTCATTTTGGTTTCACAAATGACCTCAATCCATCACATCTCATTTCATATTAATATTTGTAAACACTTTTCAATTTTAAATTTTCAATATTTTCATATAATCATTACCTAATCATTACAACTTTTCCAAACTTAAAAAATAATAATAATTTAATTTTTTCAAATCTCAAAACAAAAATAATATTAAGAAATTATATTATAACAATATTTTAATTTTATAAGATTTTTATTCAACTTTTTCTCTCATCTTTTCAAAATTCTCATAAAACATCTTAACTTAAATTATTTTACTACTATTAACAAACTATCTCACTATTATTTACAGATTTCTCATCTCATCTTATAATTTTGTCAAATTGTATAGAAAACTTACGATAATCTTGACATGAGTAATGCTAAATACCACACCACCATTCTACTTTCATCTCATTATGTAAGATGTGACATATTTATCACCATTAGATGATAAAAAATCATATAATAAATTATTATTCAATGGTAATAAATATACCACATCATATATGGTAGGATGAAAGTGAGATGGTAGTGCGGTGTATAGAATTTTCCATTTTGACATATGTTTATGCATAAAATCAACAAGTTGTCTATAAAAATTCGTTAGTGTCGATTTTGGATAGGGTAAAGCTACACATACAGAGGATCTCACCAGACAGCAAAACGTTTTTTTTTTTTATTGCTTTTTTATCAAACATTTTTTAAAATATAAGAAATTCACAAATTCATTGAAAAATAATTCCTTAATTATTAGATAAAAAAAACAATCGGTAAAAAAAAAAACGGGTGACATTACTGGATGGGAGTAGTGTTTTCCTTTTGGATAAGTGCATTGTGTGGTCCCAAATTTTTGTTGCCGCTGTCCCAATCTAACGCGGTGTTATGTTGTGAAAAAAGAGAACTGATTCAACCAGTCCATTCACAACAACTCATAACTTTATAATAAGAATATATTTAAATATATATATATATATATAAACACATTAAATTAAAGTAAAAGTAAAAAATAATTTTTAAAAGGATATTATTTTATTACACAGTTGTATAAAATTTGTAAATAAGTAGTTTCTATATCACTTATAGTGGAAGAAAAAAAAAAAAAAAGGCATACAACCCTTTTTATAATATTTTATATAACTATATTTTATATGAGTGACATTTTTACATAAATATTCTTATTTTAAAATATAGTTGTATAAAGATCTTGGAGTTGGAGGTATGCTCCCACTAGATCTAAGGTTATAATCTCCTTGAAATAATTTTTAAGGGCTATTGGATTGAGAAATTTTTCTCTTGAATTACTCAAGATGCACTTGTAGAAAACTCATTGCCGAGGGCCAATGCACTCCCAAAATTAGTCAAGTCGTTGTTCCGGACACCCAATGCCAATAAAAAAAAAATTATAAAAATGGCTGTACATGTATCATTACTAAAAAAGAAAAAAAAAAAAAGTTTTCTTGTGGGCGAAGATAGTGTGTTGCTTTCTTCTCTTTCCTTTTATTTTTTTTCTTTCTTTTTTAGTTTATTTCTCCCAATCAACCATTGCCGGGAGACCAAAAGATTTTTTTTTTTTTTATATATATATTCTTTGAAAAAATGTTCACATCTCTGATTTTCCTCCATAACTGCTCGAATTTTTAAATGATTGATTATAGATAAAACTTTTTTAAGTGTTTTGCAAAAGGGGCCATTGGAAATAATCCCATATATTTCATTTCACCATATATCTTGATCCTAGACTCAAACAAGAATGGAGACTCGACCAAGCGGGCTGCATACAATTAACGATCACGGGAGAGAAAAGAGAGATATGGGACCATTTGTAAGATAAATAATGCCACTATGCCGCCTCATTTTGTCTATTCATTTTGACCATTTATACATTTAATTTATTTTTAATTTTTTTCTTTTACTTACTGATTAAGAAAGTAACTATTAATGTATTAATAATTTTTTTAAAAATATTTAAATATATTAAAAATCGTAAAAAAAATAAAAAATAAAATTTATACTAGTGGCACACCCAAGAGTCAAAACCAAGCACACACTATCACTACCCTTTGTCAGATTATTATAAGTTTGATGTAAAATGTGGAAGAGTGGCGATGTGGTGTTGTAAAGGGGAGCATTCATTTTTAACCATCGAAAATAGGAAAGGGAATTAAAGTAGAACTCACAAAGAGAATGGCATTTTTCACACGAGAAAACAGTAAAGTTACTATTTTTTAAGGAGGGTCTACACCCACCGCTGGGCTCCCGCTCCCGCTCCCGCTAGGCCATTTCAAATTTTTTATTTTTTGTTTTTTGTTTTTATATCATTTTTTAATACTTAAAAATATTTTTAAAAAAAAAGAAAAAATTTATAATATTATTAAAAAAATATTTTTTAATCACTAAGCAATAAATATAAAATAAAAAAAAGACAACGGTAGCTTACAGCGGTATCCATTTTTAAAAGGACATAGGTGAACCAGCATGTACACACATCATTATTGCTGCAGTCTTCCGGAAAGAGACTGTTCTCTGGTAGCGTAATCATTGAGAAACGATTTATTACGTGGAATTTATGAGGTTGTCAAATTGGGCATGGCTAGAGAAAAAGAAAAAGGAAATAAAATTTGTCTAGAATTGAGGTTTGCTCTACATACACAAGAAATGGTGCATACAGCGTGTTAATCTGCTAGAATTGAAAACATGAGATGTTTACCTGGACTTACTACGCTTAATTAGTTTATATGTATGGAAGTTGCGCATGCATTGCAAGTGATGATTCTTTGAATTCGATTGAGTTGTACACAAATGGAAAAGATGTCTTACAAAGGATGCATATCATGGCGGCCCGTGCTCACTCGGGTTTCATTTTTAAACTAACTAAAGAATCTTTTCAGCTAGAATTGAGACAGTTTCATGTTAGTGATAACTACGAAGTAACCATTTCATAGACATCTATTGCTGTCTGAGCTGTAGAAAATATTTTGACCATAAAGAATCTTAATAGCCACATTGGTGGAAATTGCAGTTCGTCCCCGGAGATGCAAATGGCACTTGGCTAACTTTTGGGGACAGTGCTGCATATATATATATATATATATATAATATATATATATTCCCTCCTTTTCTTGAGCCTTTGACTGGAACTTCTAATAGGAATTCTTCTCTAGCAAGTTCAAGTCCAGCAACATCACATTCCATCCTTACCACATAAGGTCAGGTCATATTAGCTCTAAAGGTGAACGACTGTAAGCTCTAAGATGGTACATACAGCTGCATTTTTAGTAAAACTACCATCTACAATTATTTTAATATGTTCTTGGCAGAAAGATTAGCACAAGGCATGATGTGCCTCACCAAAAGGCATATGAAGGGAAAAGGGAAAAGGACGGGGGAGAAAGAGAGAATCAAATAATTTTTTAACAGAATAGTCTATTAACATTTCGAAAAGGAAAACCAATACAAATTTGTAATTAGACCTTTAACATCCTTGGAGCTGACAGCTACTAAATACTAACCTCCAATTGTATACACAACAACCTAGCATTAAATTTTATAAGTTACTTGTTTCAGTTTTGCAGAAGCTGCGTACAACTCGAGCTTACCTCTCAGTACTCAGTATGGAGGTGGAGGATACATTCCATGATAAGGACCTGATTGAAAACACACAGAAATTAGTCAAGTTGATGATTTAATATAACTCATATAAGCAGCAGGAAGATGCACTTAAAGGCAAAAATACCTGGAGGATAATAGGAAGAGGATTGTGGAGGCGGCGGGTATGGAGGTGGAGGATAAGCTGAAGTTGGTGGGTATGGTGGTGGAGGATAGGCAGCTAACGGTGGAGCTGAGTATGGTGATGGTGGATAACCAGCTGAATTAGGTGGGTATGAAGAGTAAGGAGATGGAGATGGAGCTGGGTAAGCTGGAGGTGCGTAAGGAGCAGCAGGTGCTGGTATCAGGTAAGGAGCAGCAGGTGCTGGTGGGGCTGTAGAGTATAAAGGGGCTTGAGGTATAGATGGTGTTACATATGGTGGTGCTGATGGAGTAAAGCTTGTTCCAGGTTTCTGCAGTACCGCAATACAATTATTCAGTCAGCATAGAAAAGTAACCATAACCAATTACTGCAAGACTATGCAATTAAATAATCACCCAGAGTACTGTAATAACGTAGCACTGTAACTTACAATGGCATTAGAATAATGCACTATCAGTCGCACTTCTCCTGCATATCTGCAATGGGAAAAAGTGTACATTAACAATCACGAATTTTGGTCCATGGAAAAGTTATTTGCCAATCTGATTGAGAACAAATTTGTCAAAAAAAAAAGACGTATTGTGAAAACTCTTAGTATTAAAATTATCCCTACCATTATTCTGCTTCTCTCTATCCCAAGTCTCACGGTACAACTCTACTCCCCATAAGTCAACATGGGAAAAGAAGAATGCGTCTAACATCCTAGACAGGAAAGAAAAATGCTCCTCTAACATTTTCTAGTCCCCTCTCCCCTCCTTTTTCAAAATTCCTCTATCACTATTAAGAAAGAATGTCTTCGTAAAAGAATTAGAAAATAACCAGCGACTGCTCAATACAGCTCAGAATTGAATTGCTGTATAACCTTTCTTTTTCTATTGGCACCGGGTGTCCAGGAACAACGTCCCGACTAATCCTAGGGGTGCACAGGCCCTCAACAAGGAATTTCCCTCAAGTGCACATCGGGTAATTCAAGAAAAAAAATCCTTCAGTCCAATAGTCCCTAGAGATTGTTTGTACCCAAGGGGATTTGAAATTTAGACCTGCGCAGAGCATACCCCCAAGCTCAAGTCCCTAGGGTTGAATTGCTGGATAACTCACCAAAGGAATTACAAACATTTATGTGGATATGTTAAGATTTGGTGCCAAGGATAACAAATAAAACAAAATCATTCAATTGTATCGACATAAATTTGTTTACTTAAGACTACGGAAAGTTGTTTGTAGATCTCCTAATCAGATGACATATGTATGTATATCTATAGACTATATATATCCACAGACTGTTAGTTTGAGCAAACCTAAAACTTCGAACCACTTGAATGTAAAAAACACGATCATAAGGATAAAAGGTGTTAATTTTTTATTTTATTTACCTGCCAGTTTTAGTCTGAAGTGGCCAGGCGGTGTCGTCGAAACCCTGAGAAATAACCTTCTGCAATTGGACCCTATCACCGACAAAACCAAAAATCAAAGCGCAATTAAAATTAATCCATACGATCTAAAAAACACACGAGATAATTAAAGAAACAAAAATAAAGAAAGCTAATTACTTTCCGCTGCCGATGAAGTCGTCGTAAGTAAGGGTATTGCTGTTCCAAACGACAATGTTCAACTCCCGAAGACCTTCGATTAACGTAAACACGAACTTCTCCTGGAAGGTTGGATTTTTGCCACCATCTATTTACCAATAGAAACAACGTGGATGAGACTAGATGTTATAGCAGTCTTAAAAAAACACGTAGAGAATATGCTTGATTTGAGATCTGAAAGAGAAATGGGTACAAACCAGTGCAGGTTCTGGTGCGGAACTTGGTGCTACCATATTCAACACACACGTACGGGTCCTGCCGTGAGATCCACTCGGTGTCCTTCAATTTGTTGCACCCAACAACTGCACAAAATCAAAGACCAAATTAGAAAAGAGGGACACGGAGACGGGGTTGTCTTTTATATTTCCTTCTTTATCATCAGTTTAAAGGAATAAAGAAAGAGACAGATAGAGAGAACAGTGAAAGGCTATGGAAATTATTACCTGTAACCTCAAGAAGTTGGCCTTGAATACCAGTAATCGACATGGACGAGCAAGGTTGCGATTGACTTCGGATTTTGATCTCCGAAAGGTCGCCCCTTTAATTTATACAGAGCGCAGGCGAGGGACACGAAATGCTGGCCGCGTGAGTTGCCAACGTGTGTAGAAAGATGAACGCGGCTACGAGAAACGACTTTAGACCATTCACAATGTCCCGTCTAAAATATATTTTTTTGTAAAATATAAAAAAAAAAGTTGATCAAAAATCCCTTGTAATAGATTTTGTATTTTGATCTTTATTTTATATTTTGCTACAGTAATTCTCTAGATATAGAGAATACTGTTCATAACTCTAAAATATTTTTAATTATTTTCTCTCTTCTTTGCAAATTCATTAAATATTTGAAATGAATAAAAAAAATATTAAAAAAAAAATATTTAAGTGATATAAAGAAAAAATAGATAAACTGATGTATGACTTATTGTAAAAATCAGTATGTAAAATAGAAAAAATGAGATTTGATAATGTATTTTGAAAGAAATGATAAATAAACCATTGTAAATACTCTAAAGTCTCAAATAGAAGAGTCTCTTGTAAAGTCACCTGTTTTATTCAAAAAATGCCCCAAGTCGTGGAATCATTTTTCAGTTGATTTGTGGTTTTAAATTATTAAGCATGTCAAAAAAGAGGGATGAATTGAATGGGATGCATTTTGGAGCGTTTTAATTCATTTATTTAATCAGGAGAAATTTGATTAAAATGTATATAACAAATTGAATAGCAAATGAGGAGTGCTAGATTAATAAAGAGAGTAAAAATCTCAGGAGGAGGAGTATTTTTCAATATTACTCAGCATTCTATACCACACACTTTATATATTTTTTATTTTATTTTATTATTGTTAAACTAATTGAATTATTCTACTTTCATCTATACAACAAATACTTGTTATAAAAAAATAAAAAATAAAATAAGTTAAATATATGGTATGTAAGGATAATAAATAGAATTATTATTTCCTTATTATTAATACAGTGAGCTTCTCAGAAATTTCCCTATGACTCAGCGCGCGGTTTTGAAGGCAAGAGACGTGAGGGCTATAATTTTCAAAGCCCAACCACCAACCTAAAGCGGAAGCATTCGTTGATGCAGTTTCCTAGAAATGATAAACCTATTAACCATTTATGCAGTAATCATATTTCACAATACTTTATACATCCCTCTGTATACATGCAAGTTTCAGAACACAAAATAAAAACTAAAAATAAGTAAAACAGAATAAAACAAACATACCTTTAACAACTAATTTGCAGTGTCATTAACATCTTACATTTTCCCCCCCTTCATTGGAAAGTAATGAAACAAATTGGGCATTTTGAGCCCAATAATATAAGTATTATTCTCACGTCCAGCTAGTTTTTTTGTTTTGTTTCAACAACCAATAAACCAGAAACGTCATTGCATTACCAAGGAAACAAATGGATTGAACATGACCCAGCAATAAGTAATTTGAGTATTTACATCCAGTAAGCCATTTTATGTACAGATTATCTGAGAATCCAAGCCAACCTACCACCGATTTACTCACTTTCGTAGTCCTCTTCATCTCCAAATGTAAAAACAGAAGCATCAGCTGCCATTGCCTTGAATTCACTCTCTGTGTTGTTGGGCACCTCAAGGCCAGAGACAGTAGTGTTTCCCAGAGATATATGTTCGGTTTCACGAGTCACACTTGCTATTTGATCAGAAGTTGTCTTCGTTTCAGAACTAGAGGTGGTACTGGTGGCAGTTCCTCCTGCTGCAGAAGCAGCTTCTGCTTGTCTGCTCTTTGAGGACCCAGTTTCCTCTGCCTCACCATCTGAAAAAACGTCATCTTTTTCGTGACTTTTTGGGTCTTTCTTTTGGCTGGGTATGGGTGCACCCTCATCAACCGATGCACTTACAGTGCCCGAGCTTTCGTCTGTTTTCTTGACAGTAGTTTCAGTGCTTGGTGTTGTAGGGGCACTGCTGTTATAATCTACCAGCACAACTTCAACCTGAAATCCAGGGGAAGGAAGTTTCCTCTGCAGCACATAAAGAAGAAAAATTAATATTGTCAGACGCTAATCACAAAGAAAGCTAGTAAAACGATAACACTAATAAGTAATAACGGGATCCATCTGATTCAGAATTAATGTAACGACACCTTGTAAAGAAAAATATTTAAGTGCAGGAATGTAAGTGCTGTATGACAGTATGTGCAGATCATCACATGGTAAATGCTTGATCATCACCTTGTCAAACCCATCAAGATCGTTGGTGTTTAGAACTTTTCTATTTTCTGTCATCGTTGTGTTTAACCAACTGAAAATTAAATAAGTAACAAATTTCAGTTTCTCATATAAATAGCTAAAAAGAGAGTGATATTTATTACGATGAAGATGGATTACAGACAAGTAGAAATCTCCTTGGCGGTCGTGAAAATGGACTTTGAAGTCCCCAGCCAACTCTGTTAGGCCAGGCTCCCCTGGCAATGCAAAGACCATTACCCCCTTCTTGGGTGCACTAAACCAAAAATCTTCTGGCTGCATAAAAATAATATAGATGCATGAAATCCAAAATTGGTGCAACACTACAAAGCCCCAAATGGACAAAAAAAATGTCACCAAGAACTATTCTTCAGATTTCTAACGAGTTGCTACCAGACAATCAGACCTACCAAAAGATCCTTGGTTCGTGGATGCTGTTTTGTGGAGAAGAGAACACCTATTCATTAGTAAAACATATCAAAGCAAAGCCATCAGAATGCAATATAAAAAAATATAGAAAAATAATTGAGCAAAGCATAATGAATTATAAGCAAGTTTTGAAGCTGTGCAGTTTTTCGAAGATAACTAAAATGCAATCAAAATTGGGTCAGAGTGCCAATTACAGCATTTATCCTTAAACCTGTCATTCAAGTCCTCATTAGCCATACCAATGCGTGACTAAGAAGAAACCCTACTTCAATCGTGACTGTTAGTCTGTTACAAAGAACAGTTTAGATGATATATATATATATATATATATATATATATATATTTATGCCCAATCACTGATGAATATCAGAGGGAAAAACTAACGGAAATATGACAAATGAGCTTTATCAATACAGTATGATCAGATAGCAACAGGAAGGGAGGAAAATCTTCAAATAAAACTGGAATTCACAACCAACCATTATGATCAGAGACAGTAATGGAGGGCCTGATCCAATAAGGGCACCTGTGAATTCGAAATCCCCTAAGCATGCACCTGCACCAGATGTGATGTCAAAGCCTTGCAAAAGTCTGTTGACGCTACAAGAGAAATACATAGTGAGAAGTATACCTACGCCCAGGAGGGGTTTCCCCATTGAAGTATCTTAGAATACGTTCGAAATATTTGACATACCTCTGAAAAAATAGAAGGAACAAAAAAAATATGCCTATAAAGTAAAACATAGAAACTCAGCAATAGATAACATAAAAAGAGCTAAAAAATTATTAGATAAAAATGAAAGACTAACAATTTGACTCGGGAGAACAAGCCCTTTTCCATCGACACATCTTTTCTGATTGTAGTAGTCAATTGACTCCTCAGCGGTTGGGAAGAACTGCAAAAAGATGAAAAGTACAATGAATAAAAGAGTTTTTTTTAATAAATAAATAGAAGAAAAAGTTTATCAAACACCAAACTCATTGTCACATAATTTAAAAACACAATGAATTCTTGCCTTCAAGAATAGAAGAAGACTGGAAATCATCAACCCTGTTCTTGCCATTCCGGCCTTGCAATGCACAACCACGACATTCTCAATATCCTCCTTCAACCACGAGTAAGCACTTTGGCAAAAGGATATTATCAGTTGAATTGGGGGGCAACTATGGTCATCAAACGGGAAACAAGCCACCTGGAGAAAGACTTGAGGATTGACATATAAAATATAAACATTTGTCATTGAAACATTTTTTCATAATACCCTTGTGATACCTCGTTGACCATTGTCGTCTGTTTCACCATGTAGGATTATACCTAGAGGGAAGTCTAAATCATTTTGTCATGTCAAATGTGAACTATGATTTCTTAATAATCTGAGTCACTTGAGAGCTACATGCAATACCTTTCCAAGCTACATTCAAACGTTAAAATGTCCCACTACAGCCATGGAATCTGATTTAAATGATGCAAGACTCAAACCATATATTTTCCACCCAGTAAATTAAGTAACAAATCATGGCACACCTTTCCTTCAAATAAGGCCGCATCATACAGCCTCTCAGAACAAAGGTTGTACACTTTATAATTTCCCTGCATATTGAGCAAGTAAAACAGTTTATACCCATACAAATGGTAAGACAAGGACAAAATTTCAGAGCACCAAAATACCATTTTATTTGTAGTACACAATAGCAATCATAACCAATTCCGATTTATAAAAACATTACCCAAATCAGATCTTGTCCACTCTAATTTGATAGAATAGAATAAAATCAATTAGCGGCTGTATCAACCTTGATAAACATCAAAACAAAATACCAGTTAAACATTTTGTGTGTCAGAATAATCTTGATAGAACAAAAGAAATCTCAATTTCATAGAAAATAAATTTGCTTTCCATTTCCCATGAACATCTGTAGTGGATATTACACCACAGTTAACTATAATTATGAGAAAAAAAATAGTCTAGCCGCTATGAAATGAAACGAAGGATGAACACTTCCAAGAGAGAAATTTGGATATTTCAATGCCAGGGAAAGAATTGCATATTATTGACTAAGTTTACAAGAAAAATCTAACGGGTAATGTACTTATCAAACAAATCTAACAGCTAATGATGCAACAATATTGGGCAGAAAAACTTGTGAAATAGAATCTACCCTAACAACAAAGCGTTCAAGAGTATTCTGTTTCTTCTCTACAAAGAAGCATGCTAAGATAATATAAGGGTCAATAATCAATCAATTGTAATTACCTTGTGATGAGTTTCAAAGAATTTGATCACTTCTTCCATGTGGTTTCGGTAGAACCCCTGGCATCACATATGAAGATAGAATGAAAAACTCACACATAATTGAACAAGCTGAGGAAAACTCTGCAGTGTGGATGAGTTGGTTACCTCAACATAACCAAAAAACCCAGAGCTCATATCACCGGCAGGGAACCCCATAGCAATTATATTTTCTGTGATATAAGACATATCCAGATCAAATCCTCCTTCCTGAAGACGAGTTACACCATTCAAGGTTATATTACATAGAAATATGCATATCAATCAAATACAGTTACAAAAATGAGCATAAAAATATAGCCAAAAAACAAATGTACATTTACAATTCAGCCCAAATAGATTATATAGATAGGTAAGGAAACAAGTTGATAAGGCAAGAAACCCACCTGGTATCTTCGTTTGTTTTGAGAGACAACATGTCGGGCCTTAACCTGTACAGCCTTCACTGCATTCTTCGAAGAATCTACTAACCCTTTCGTTATAGTACCAATAAAACCAGGTTGTGTGGTCATTGAAGTTCCATCAGAAGTATCCTCTGATGAACGAGCTTTTGGAGACAACCGTAATGCTAATCCGCTTGTAAAACGTGCAAAAGTTGATTTTCCAGCATTTCCAGTTGGAGAGTCATCTTGTGTGGCTGCCAATGGCTGTGGAATTTTCAGACTTTTGGCCCATGAAGATATTGAAGAAGGAGATAATTTAGATGGTACATCATGGGGAGAATTATCCAGTCCAGAATGAGCAGCAGCTGCAGTTTTTATGGGAGCTGGAGGTGGCACATTAGGAGTTTTAAGAGGAGGTGAAGTTGATGAATCAGCAGATTCTGAATCCATTCCACAACCACAGAGGTTTTGACCGACTAAGGATAGAAGTTCAAGGTCGCAACATAAAAGGTGTCCCTATTGAAATTAATCCTGCAACTACAGAATAACAATAAATAAATAATTTAGAAGCATCATAAACAATAATTCTTAATTTCTCTATTTTTGTAAATAAAAAGAAACTATGTTCCCCATGATGTCCAAATCTTTTGAACTTGTGTACAATCTTTTGTTGGTTTGTACCTCTTTTATCTCTTCATTTTAATGAGAAAGATAGAGAGAGAGAGAAGAAAGAATTGCACATCAGTACGAATTCCCACCAAATAGAAAAGAAATAAATGGATAACTGTGTTTTAGTTCCCCATCAGAAACTTTTGTTTTTTTTTTGTTTTTTCTGCTTTGACAAGCAGTTCCTCTTCAGCAACTGCAAGCCACAAGTTACCAAGGTAGCAATATTCCTCAGAATCAACCCAGAAATATTATCACTGGCTTGGTCGACCAAAGAGAAGAATATGACTTCAAATTGTTACTTATGAGACGACCAGAAAACTACCTACCTTCTACGCCAAAATAGTAAAAATTGGCTGCCAAACTGAATAGGTAGTGGCAAGACACACACACCCAAAGCCTCAAAGACCATTCTTCCAATAAAAAAACAATGCTCTCCACAGCAGGCTTTTCTTTAATTACCAGATAGTTCTTCAAAAGCAAGAAATGAAAAAAAAAAAAAAAACAATGCTCTCCATAGCAGCAATAATGATAGATAGTATAACCATTATTACCGAAGCTGTTTTGGGACTTGGCTGCTCCCTCATGACCATTTTAGAGCATCCCATAACAGATTATTAGCTAAAAACGTACAGAAGAGTTTTAGTTTGCCAGCCAAAAAAAAAAAAAAACCGTCTGCAAAAATCAAAGCTACTTTCGCTTCGGATAGTAGAGCGTTTATAATCCACACACAGACAATGTTACCATTTAATTGAACTCCGTGAAATAGCCAATCTCGCGTAAACTACAGCTAGCTACAGATTATTTACAATTAGAAGTTCAAAAAATATCTTCAATCGGCGAAACCACGCCAAAAGTCATAAGAATTTAATTATTGCAAAATAAAGCAACAAGATTGTATACAAAACCTACAAAAGGAAACTAAAAATCAAATGATCACTCATTTCGATTAAACAAGCCCGCGCAAATAATCGAGCATTTACAGATCCATGGCCACGATACTTTGATCAGGAGAAGTATAATTATCTTACCGAGACTGAAAGGTCGGTCCTATGGAGATTCGAAAACTAGTTAGGGTAGAGAGAGGGGGTGATGGTTTGTAATCGGGCGGTTTTGAAGGTGATGGTAATGGGAGTCAGCTCAGATGGGGCCTCGGTTGGTCAACGCATCAGAGGGATGCTGATTGTCGAGATCTTTAGTTTGTAATCTGACGGTGGTCAAGTTTTGAGGTTTTCCATGGTGAATCGCGAGGACGGAGGAGAATTAGGCCGTCTCCTTCCATCTAAAATCAATTATTAATGGATCTGTTATTTTTTAATTTTTTTATAAAATAAATTAAATATATCTCAATATATTTTATATATTTAAACATATATCACAATTTATTTATATTTAAATAAATTTCAATAAAAATTACTCTTCACACATCAAATCAAATTATCTTAAATCATATATATCATCTAAACGCAGCTCTAGATATCGCTGATTGAATCACCAATATAAAGATATATGAAAAGTGCAAGTCAGAATGACTGTTGGATTAGGATTGGATTTTTCGAAGTTTCGTTTTCTGATTTTGATAATTGAAAACGCCTATTTTATTTTATTTTTCTCAATTGTCTATTTCTTTTTAGAGATTTACTATGCATCAGCTACTATTCACTTTTATATTTCACACCTATAATTTTTTCATAGGATATAAGAATATTTTTCATAAAGTGTGAGTGTTGGATGTTTTTTATTTTTGAAACATGGGACGATAAATAATAACTGAACTTTTTTTTTATTTTTAAAATGTGAGATGGTGAATAGTAACTGAACGTCTTTTTTATTCTTGGAATAACTGAATAAAAAAGAAGAATTCGGAGTTTAGTTCCGAACATCTTGCCAAGATGAGAGTAGCTATTAAGAGGAATGCTGAGCAGCAACCTACATCCGCAACACACTCTTCAGAAATTTTTTTTTTTTTTTTCCTTAACTCAACACTGGGGATGTAGGCTGGAGCAAATATTTTTCCAGCTATTATTAGCTAAACCTTTCGCAGAGAGAAATGAAGCGGAATGGGAGGTTAGGTCATCACTTAATCCATGGTAGGAATGGTGCTATGCATCTTTCAAGCCTTTGTTTGGCTTTCACCAACGCCCATATGGCGTTGCTTTTTCTCTGAATGAAAATTTCAATATACTCACTACAGAGTCAATTTCAATGTTAATCAGTAAAATACCCCACAAGGTATCAGCAACATACATGGCTAAAGAAGGATGAAGTTGTGGAGTCCAGTCTAGAAGGTCGCATGGCTACAAAATCAAACAGCAAACCTGCTTCTTTTAGCTCGAAGCTTTTTTCTCGTGTGTTTGCATGCAGAACTCCAATGATAAACACCAATATTAAAATTTAAACCGGCACACATTACGAATTCCTCATGTAAAACATCAGGTTAAATTTGGATTTGCTACACCTGCAAGAATACCTAGCATTGAATCACCCGTATCAGGTGCCATTGGATTTGCATGTTTAATATTGCATCGAGAAATTTTTTGGTCGCATTTCGAGCTCAACTATTAGAACATATACTGCAACTAAGAAAGATCTGCCACTTTTATCTGCAAACATACAAACTTCCCCAAGTAATTTTTCCCTCAAAGCTGAGTTTTCACTTGTGGTAGCTTCGCCCCAACCAACAACAAATCAGACCTTGCACATCCGAGCTTTAACTCATGCTCCACTATGGAAAATATTTATTTATTTTAATGGTACCGAGTATCCGAAAACAAAATTCTGACTAGTCCTGGGATGCACATACCCTTGACAAGAAGTTCCCCGTAAGTACACTTCGAGTAATTTAAGGAAAAATCCTCAAAGTCCGATGACCCCCTTAGAAATTATTTACACCTAAGAAAAAATAAAAAAGCAAGAAAGAAAGAGCATATCACAGAACTTATACAAACTATCAAAACTAGTGGTAACAGTATGTACAACTCATTGATTTTGATAGAAAGCTTTTAATTTGTTTTTGTTGGGGCAAATAATAAAAGGTATTTACAATAATCACGGAAATTGAAATTTTACATCCCCATTTTAATTGAAGTCTACTCAAACTGGTAGTTTAGTGAGAACAAAGCAATTCTCCCAAGCAACCTCCCCTAGCAATGAGTGGGTCGTCAAACGCGTCTTCCTTCTTCATCATGTGGGTTTCCTCAGTCCTTCCAGACCCAGTCTGATCCCAAGGCTTTTCAATTGCTGCTTATCTTCCTGCCAGCAATATAGTGAGGCCGAGTGCTTTTAGCAGGAGCCCGCTTGAACGCTTTAACTCCCAATGGATTGCTGTTGCTCTGTTTCATAACATCATATAAGCAAACCCCAACAAACTGGGAAAACCAAGAGGAGGTGCTAGTATCTTTAACAATCAAACACAAATAATTACCATTCGGCAAGTTCCAGCATCAAGATCGCAGATGGGATAATCCTGAGGGCAGCAGCTGGAATGGTCATTGCAGCAGGTTGCAGACTCCAAGGGACAGCATCCCCATCCAAAGCAGAATTTACCGTACTCATATATACAGCAGCAGGTGCTTCCCGTGGGGCATGAGTAGTAATCATCACAGACGGTTTCTGGACTAGCAGGAGATGGGGGAGAGGGACCAGGGTTAGGAGGATTCTGACCGTTTTTAATGGGGTAGGAGGCCTCAACAGCAATCCCGCACTTTCCAGTAGTGGTGTCAGCCACATTACGCTCCATCTTGATGTACCCATCCTCCCCCCACCTGGGACCCCAAGAGTTCCTGACTAGCCAGTAATCAATGCCATTTTCTGTACCATATCCGACGGCAACCACACCGTGATCTAATTGTGTCCCACAAAGCCCGGTGAAGACGCCCTAAATGGACAAAAAATTTGGAACAGAAGAAGATCAATGTGATGTGCATGAAAAATTTTGTTGTCTCCAGGACTTGTCTAGAATTCAATCCTTTTGAGTGGCAAACTCAAGTGATTCATGCCATCAAATCAAAGAGTTAAGCTAGAGGAATTTAGACCAACTTCACTTGGTCTGGAATGGAAGCAAGTTAGGATTCAGTCAAATGATACAAAGAAATGATAGTTACAGTCGTGAGTGTGCAAGCGTCATGTAATCACTTTGAAAAAAATGAATAAATACGGGATCCACATAAAAGAAAATTAATTTTTTAATAGTAGGCCCCACTTTTTTTCAAAGTAACTGCACGACGCTTGCGCACTCCACGACTGTATGTAGCATTACTCAATGATACAAGAGCTTAGCTCTTATACAGCTGAATCCACTGGACAAATAGCGATACGCCATTTTTCATTAGTAGGGCATTTGTAAGCAAGACCAACACAATTATCACTATCCAGCTGACACAGAACCACATGCAATTGAAATTAGAGTGATACGTCTAGGGAGTTAAACGCCAATGAGATACAGCCATTACCGACTCATAGAGTTGGAAAGCTCTGCCACCGGCTTCAATGGCAACGCTAACTGGTTGATTTGCCACAGCCTTCTTCAAGGAGTCCTCATCATTTTCGGGAACATCTTCATACCCATCAATGGTCACAACCCGGGCATTTTTCTGAAAGGATAAATAGATGAAAGAATAAAGTAGGATATAACACAGAATGTTCTGGCTGGAATCGCACAACCTCATGCTCTTCCAGTCAACGAAATCTTATTCCTACATAAGAAAATAGAAAAACAGCATGGATTGGCACAAACCCGGTTGGGATCACAAGCACCATCACGAGCGCGGTATTGGTAGTCTTCTTCAGTATCAATGCCACCATTGTTAATGATGAATTGGAAGGCATAGTCCATGAGGCCTCCATTGCATCCTTGGTTATATGCCTTGTCACAGTCTACCAATTCTTGCTCCGACAAGGAGATAAGGTCACCTGTCACAATTTTATTTATCCCTTCAACTGCACCAATGGTCGAGAATGCCCAGCAACTCCCTTCATCAAGCAATGCACGGGTCATCAACAAAAGTTTATGGTATTCTTAATATTTGACCAGACAACATCATTTGCCAATCTAATCAAACTTACGCCCCATGTGCAAATTCACATATTTTATAGCGGTTGACATGTGATGTTTACTTAATATCATGGCATTACTCTTCCTCCGCCACCAATCAGAGTCTATTGTTAACTACGAATCTCACATCAATTTGAAATTTTTGTATCATCTAAAAAACATCATCATGTAAGCATCAGATTAGGCAATCAAAGTGCATCCAGTTGACCACAAAACATAAACTGAACGTAAAGATAATTTTTCACAACCGTAGTTTCTTTCAATAAAAATGTTTTATTTCAAAGCAAAAAGATAGTTTCTTCTGAACAATTCTTCAAGCCACGTTGACAAAATACAAAAATGGAACTAAACGCATCAAAAGTCTTCTCCGTGATTGAAAATAAACAATAATAAGTAACAGAATTTCCAAGCATTTTTCAGGTAAAATATCTTTCCGTGTCAAAGTCTAACAAACGTATCAGAAATTGGTTAGCTCACGACAATGACAACGTCCATTATCATCCCAATGTACCTCGACCATGGAACTTTTAATTTTTTTTTCAATTTTTTTTTTTTTTTTATAACGAAATCTGAAGCATTATGTTTGATTGACTAATTAAAAATTAATTCAAATATTTTAATCGATTAATAATAGAGAAATCATTATAATTAGATCCATCGACATAAAACAAAAACTTTCAAAAGAAAATCAAACAAGAACTAACAAAAGAAAATAAAAATGAAAATGAAAACCCCAAAAACTCACCGCATTGGCCTTGATCCTTAACATCCACAACAGCCCCTTTCTCCCTCCAATCCACGGACTCGGGCAATTCCTCGCCGGCCTGGTATGCGTACCGGTCACTATGGGTCCCAGAAAGCCTGTTCTTCCTCTCCATCCTGCCGCCCAAATACATGGACCGGTACTCCTCGTTGGTCAGGTCTGCAAACCGATTCAATCCAACCTTATACGTCCGGTTCTCCATCTTGTTGTGCCCGTCGATGAACCTCAGGTTATCCTTAAAAATCTCGAACCGCGTCTCCTTCTCTCCCAGGGCATTATAGGCCTTGCCATGTTTGACTAGCCAGGCCTCGTACATGGTCCGCATATGGCTCTCAGTCCTCGGGCCGTGTTTTAGATCGTAGTCGATGATTGACATGTCCATGGCCGCCGCAAGAGCAACGAAGAGGACCAAACAAGAAATCAGGACCAAAAATGAAGACTTCGCCATGCCTTTTTTAAAAAAAAAAAAAATAGTTCCCGAGGGAAATGAAGACGACGGATTCGAATATAATTGTGCATATATATATATATATATAGGATAAGCTAGAAGGAAGGGGGAGGAGAGAGAGAGTTTGGCAGAGGCCTAAGGGGAACCAAAAACATCGTTGAAATTGTAGGAGTTTGTCTGTCAGGTTGGCCCACCTAGATTTTGGGAATGTTAGTGGTTTGGCAAATGGGATTTTGCCAACTGGGAAGGGCTGGGTTTTGTTTGTTTATTTAGTTAAAAAGAAAGCCTGGGTCGCCGGAAAAAAGGGTACTTGGAAATTACCATTACGATTAGGATGTAGAGAAAATTGCCAAAACAGTTACTGGTGATCTTTAGACCACGCATTTATGATATATATTTGGGAGATCCAGTTCATAATAAAGATATCTTTCCAACTTATTTTTATGTTTTAAAAATATTATTTTTTCAGTCATAAATTAGTTTTCAAAAACTCTTTACTTATTTTATTTGATAGGGTATTTTCTTTTCTTTTTTTGAAGAAATTTTAGAAAATATTTTTTGTAATTATCAGTGATCTTTGAAAAGAAATTAAGCCCAGTGAGTCGATCTTGACCTGATTGCCTGCGACTCACAACTAGGGATGAATTTGATTTAGTCCAGATGGTGTTTTTTAGATCGGACCAGACCGGTCCCTATCGATCCGATCTGTCCATAGGATCTAAATGGCCTTGTTTAAGTGAAATTTAAATCCTATTTCACTCTTAACGTCCATAGCAACTTGTAAATTCACCCAACTTCCACCCGATCTGACACTCCGAGCAAAGATCAACCTGTGTATTTGCTAGATAGGCACTCGACACACCACTGGAGCGAATCACTAATCCTAGCATTCGCTTGACATGCCGCTCAAGCCAAAAAGAAAAAATGAGAGAAAGAGAGAGAAATAGAATCGAAGGTCCCTATGAGACTCTTCATAAGTATGAGTGTGTACTACAAAGAAAATAAAAATTAGCGATGAATAATTAAAATTTAGGAAAAATGGAACTAATATTTCTTCATTACTATTGTCTATTTACATATAATGACATAAATTATCACATAATTTATGATATATTATTAATTGATAGCATATATTATTTAATATTTTATATAGTCAATGACAATAAATTAGATAAAAATTACATGAATTATATATATTTAATATTTTATATAGTCAATGACAATAAATTAGATAAAAATTACATCATTAACTTATATAATTACTATATAAAAAATATTTTTAAAATATCTTAAATATATATAATTCGGTTAAGTCCGGTCCAAAATTTATAGATCCCGAGACCGGACCGAACTTCTTCGGTCCACAATTTTTGGGACCAAGACCTGCCCCTCCAGTATTCGGTCTTGTCCAGTCGATTTTTGCAGTCCGGACAGAATTTTGTACACCCCTACTCACGAGAACCAAATAACTAAAAACTTCATATCCAGTATGGGTTAGCAAAAAAAGAGAATATATATCCAAATTGTAAATGCCGTTTTTTTTTTTTCATTTTCTTTACTCAATAAATTAGCTTTCATCTCATGCACGGCAACATTTCAAGACTCCAACTCGTACAAGCTTGGCCGGATCATCCATGCAACTTCTCTCATTCACTAAACACGTCATACTTGCTGCAAAATTGCAAATGCAATATGAGACCGAGGCTGCTGCAGTATAAGCATCAGCATTGATCCTCACACTGAGCGCTTGGATTTCTTTCTCGAAGTTTCTCCGGTTGCTGCAATATAAGCTTCAGCATTGATATTCTCACTCAATTTTTGCTTCCCAAACTCCCCGGCCTTTTTCTGTAGAGCAGTCGATGTAAGGACTTGAATTATAATGGAAAGATCTCATGAAGTAAGACAACCCAAATCTTATGATCTACTATTACCTTGAGAGACATGGCCATGGCCGTCACATCTTTATTATTATCCTCAGACTTTGCCTCCCGGTCTCTCGGCTCCTGAGATTGCCATGCCAAAATTGATAAAATTCATTCATATAAAAGATAACATCACGTAAAACAGCATCAATCAAGATGTCAATAAAATGGAGACAATTGAAATAATGAATATACCACCTCTGGGGGAACAAATGCAGCTTCTCTTTTTCTTTTGTTTTCTGCTGTTTTCTGTGCCTGCTGCTCCTGCTTCTCTCGCCACTTCTTAGCTGATTTCTTTTTCTGTGACATGAAGAATTCTCCACTTGCCAATTGTTCGTCAATCTGAAAATACCATAGAATATTGCATCCCATGTATTAATATTATTCCTTTTAACAAGACAACAAACAGATTAGTTAAAAGAGACACGAGATAAGAAGGGTACGGAGTCCAATTACACAAAGTACTCTACAAATATATTCAAGGAACCCACTGAAAAGAACCGGACTCAAGAAAATACCTCACTGTATCCAACTAAACCAGCAAGAAAATCTTTGTTTCGACTCACAAACCAACCGCCAAGCAAAGCAAAATGAAAACTTGACATTGAAACAGATTAATCATTCAAAACATTTTCCCCAGGAACTGAAGTATCAGAGAAATGAGAGAGGGAATACCATTGATAAATAAAAAGAAAGATAAGAGAAACAAAAAGAAAAGATAAAGAGTGAAAATTAAAAAGATAAAACCATATAAAACCGCTAAAATTTGTATCCTTTTCATGTGTGGAAGAGAAATGACACAAGAGGCTTTTAGACCTCGATATTAATTAATAAAATCAAAGAAACAAGTAGCCTAATAAATACATTAAAGCATTGAATCTCTTGCAGGAATCTAAAATATGTAGAGACTAGAAGCAGTTCCTCACCTTGCTAGGCTGTTGTGGAGGAGGGAAAGGTGTATACGGTTTCTTTTCTTTAGTCTTAACCTTCTTTTGTTTAACATTTTTCCTGGGTCAAAATCGTAGAAGTAATGTAAAATAGAAGAAATATGCATAACAGGAGATTGAAAGAAAATGATCATATCCATATACAACAAAAGAAGTAGTAGATGTTTTACTTTTTGAATTTTGGAAGAAACCTATCCCAGTTTTCATGTGCAAGTGCTGGATCCTTTTCAAGTTCTTTCTTCATCATAAGAACCTACTCAGAAAAGGGAGATCGAGAATGTTTACAGATCCCCAAGCATATCATAACTGTTGACAGTCCTCAAGAGAAAACAACAATTTCAATCGAAACAGAGGACCAATCTATTCACCTTGATATGGTATACAGGATGCATTTTATTTAGTATGCAGTCTTCCACGATCCTCCTGACTTGCTTCAAACCTTTAAATGAACCCATAGCAGCAACTGTATTGCCCTATGCATTTATAATAAAAACAGAGAAGGAATTCATTTCATGACTCTCCACATTGCCCAAGGAGAGGGAGGAACAAAAAAACAGAGTAATTTGACCTCCAAAATAACACAGAATAGTAACAATTACCTGAACGAGTATATAGCAGCCTGTCAGTATTTCAAGTGCCTGCACCTCAACAATATCATAGTTATAAGCCACTGGGAAAGAATTAAAGGAACATCTGACAGCATACTGCATCAAGCCAGCCAAGTAGCTATTCCATTTTCTTCTTTATTTTTTTCGCTTTTTTTTTTTTTTTTTATGGGGGGGGGAGTAATTAGCAAATGTAACCATTGTACACCTTTAAAGTGGAAGAATTAGGACCAACAAGATGTTGCCTGCGTTTCACAAATCGCTCCTGCACACAACCAAGGCCCTTATATCAATCGCCAAATTATCTTAACATCAATAATGGAAAAAATTAGACTCGACACTGAGTACAAAATTAATCACAGCTCATAAACCAAACATCCAAAATGAGAATATTTAACTCAATCCTTACTTGACTTTCAAAAAAGTAGAGAACCTATCTCAATCTAGTATCACACATGAATCCCACACATGAGCCAAAACAAAATTAGACTTGACACACAGTACAAAATTAATCACAGCTCATAAACCAAACATCCAAAATGAGAATATTTAACTCAATCCTAAGGACTTGACTTCCAAAAAAGTAGAGAACCTATCTCAATCTAGTATCACACATGAATCCCACACATGAGCCAAAACTGAAAATTGGCATTAAATACTAATCTTTTCCATGGCCGCACCTCATACCTTATTACGGACCAAGTTGGCTATCTTGATGATGTCACATTGGATTTCGTCATCCAGAATTTTTATTGCCTGCCACCAAAATGTTGTGTAAGAACAAAAATTAGCCAACTAATGAAAAGCAGACAAAATGACGTAGCTGTCTCACAATAGATACTAATAAAATAATTTCGATGGAGAGACTTGAGCACAAATAATACTCTAAGTAATAATTTGTCATCAAAGAGATTATAATAATAACAACAGAAAGCAATATCTTGGTAACTATTTCACACCTTAGTTATTACAGAGAATCCATACAATATAGAAAAGAAAACAACATTGAAAGCAGAAGTAAAAAATTGTACCTGATGTACAGGAACACTTCTTGACAAAAGCTTAAGAAGATCCCTAGCCTTAATGATAATATAAGGGTCCCTGGTCTTTCTGGTCGTGGAAACTGTCATGGAACCCTCTACCTGACGGACAGTAAATCATACAATGAATCAGAAGACTGTAATGTCCTCCAAGTAAAAAATTAACAATGACAGATTACCACACTTGGTCATAAAAAAAATCAATGATTACACCTAAACATCCTTAAAGGCATCAAAACACAGAAAAAGATTCTTAAAAATCAAAATTGTTAAATGAATCTCAAAATTTGAAGTTCCAACCACTAGCAGAGATGGAAATTGGCACTAGGTTATAAAGAAGCCTAATAAAGGCTACAAAGTTTATAAACTAAGAAACCAAAGAAATGACATATACACTATCATGCTAAAGTTTCATGTAATGCAGTATAAATCCAATCTAATCTAACAAAGAAATTGTTAAATCCACATTACATTCATGTGAATATGACCAATCCGAAATAACAAATAAATTGTCGCTCAGATTCCACTCTATTTCTTATACTCTCTTTCTCGGGCACTTTTTGGTCCACGTCTCCAGATATATCCGGTTTTTTTTTTTTTTATAATTAATAAGAAATTTTATTACCAAGAATAGGCACAGCCAAAGTACACAGGAATCAGGATGTATACGAAGGAAATACCTACAACACTCTAGAAAGCAGGAGATATATCTGGTCGTTGACTGTTTCTTTCTAGTTTTACACCAAAACTGACCCAATAACTCATCAGAATCACTCTTTCTGATTCCTTTCTTTATGATGTGGAATCTCACCAAGTCAGGACCTTTTGAACCCACAAACCCCTGCATACACAATCCCACTCGCAAGAAAACTCCTAGTGCGGAATCAAACTTAGAATGCCCAAGTCTACGTTCATCCCAGGCCTGCCCTTTGAACACTCTTCTATAACAACCCAGCTTGAAGTGTTCATTCCGTGTGGCCCATGGGCCGCAATTATCTTTTTATCTTACATTTGAGCCTTTAGATTATTAGTTGGACTTTAAGTTGTATCAAATAGTGGGCTTAGGCCCGTAGTCTTGACTAGTTGCAGATTGTGCTTTATTATCTTCTTGTTGCTTTTAAGTTTAGGCCCTTAAGTGGGTTATATGTACTGAGCAACTTTGCTCTGGAATGATCATCCAAACAGCAAAGAAAGTTCAAATTTCTTCTTATATCTTTTTTTTTCGGAGGTACTCACCCTTGAAGTGAGATTATCCCTTAACCCCTTTGGGGTGTGTTACAATTGGTATTAGAGACATCGATCTTTGTGCTACCATGGAAGACATCTTTGTATCCCTCAACAAAATTAGTGAGTCAATGGAACAAATACAAGAAAATCTTGAAAGTCTCCATCAATGGATAATTGATGGCCGAAAGGATTTGGAAGAAAAATTTACCCATCTTGAGCAATAGCTACGTGCAATGCAAGAAGAGGAAGAACGAGTCAAGGAGGGTGATCGCACTTCTCTTTCAATGGCCGCACTTAACAAAAATCACGCCATGGTCGGAAAAGGAGGAGACCTAGTGTTCGGGATGGACATCGGCATCACATTCTCTTGCGAGAACGTGTGGCAGCACGACTATGTTGAAATCAACACCATCAGATACGAATCTCACTAAAGTATTTGTTGTTGTTGTTGAGAAAATCTTCCCCATAGAAGGAAGCCCAAACAAAGGGCCACGTCTAGTTGGCATCCTTCATGGAAGTCCATCCAAAATCTATGGGGCTTCTTGACTCCTCTGGTGGCTGAAGCTTGCGCCCTTCAACTGTCATTGAGTAAAACCTCTCTCTCTCTCATAGCTCCTCCACTCTTCGACTTACATCTACCCCTCGTACTCTCAAATCCTCCAACGCAGCACCCTTATTTCCCAACAGCCACCAAAGCAAACACCAACCTCAACCTAAAACCTTGTTCCAGACAAAACATGTTATACCAGACCCAATCTCACAAGAAACCCACAAGGCATGTCCATCAGGAGACTCAAGGTCCCTAGACCCACTATCTGTCCGCCCCGTTGTCACTGGAGGCCGCATCTCCCTCGCCATTTTCCATGACGACAAGTTGGTTTCGTGGGGGTGGGTGACATCTTCCTCCCAACAACCCATTCTCCGACGATTCCACCCCCTTCTCTGGCTTACATCTTCTTTCCCAACAATCCCAAATATTTGTGCTCTGCCTAGGCTTCGGGGAAGGCAATGGTGCTATTGTGAAAGACTTGAGCATCAAAGCCATTGTCGTGGGAGAGATCCGTAGGAACCAAGGCGGTGGATCTCGGTTTCCTTTAACAATTCTCACTCTCCTCACAATGCTCATATCCTTGGTTTCCTTCGTCAGCCGAGAACTCCACACCATAGTTCTAGGTGATTTGCAACTGATTCTGGTAAACAGAAGGTGGATTGGACGGAAAGACTAGCATTGCAGCATTTCAAATCTCCCTTCACAAAAGAGATAATGGGCAAAAAAGTGCAGTCATCACGTTTCTTAGGTTTGAATTTGGTTCAACATATTCCCAAGAAAGGATTCACTCTTAAAGCTAATGATGAGCCACCGAAGATAAAGAAACCAAGCCAGACGCATGGGATGGCGGCGGGTAAGACTAAAGGTAGTGTTCCCAAATCTATCTTGAGAAAACCAAATTTGTTCAATAACGATGATGGTGGAGAAACGCCGTCGAAGTTGAGGATTAACCTAAATATATCCTTAAAAATGGGGAATGGGCGAGTTAAAGGATACATTTAGTGATATATCTCTGTTAAGGAAGCCGGAACTAGTGAGTGTCAATAAAGTTACTGAGAAGAGACCAGAGAATTATAACAATGTGAATGCCAAGGTTGATAGTGGTGAATCAGATATAAGGAAAGGAGCACATCCTGAATTTGTCGCTTTCACACTATTAGAAAGGCTTAAACCAGAGAAGGGTGAGAACACTGCTAGCACTACACACAGAAGAACCGACCCTGCACAATCCACAGACGTTGCCCTAAGATATACACTAGAGCGACTTATAAAAAAAAAAGATATACACTAGAGCAGGAATATAAGAGTGACATTGTTGGGGAACGTGGCAATTTACTTGGTGTTGTTCAAGGAAGTGTGGAGTCCTTGTTTAGAAGATATATCGAAAATGGAACGAATGAAGATGCGTTAAAAAAGTCTGGAAGTCTAGGCATCCTATTGCAAGCTAGAGTACAAAATACTAGCTCTGAAGTGGATAACGATGAAAGAGGGCCATTTCATTACCGAGGTCTGCTGGAAGGTGCACAACCTGTTACTTACTACCTAGTAATAATGTTGGGAATGATTAATTTTGTGACAAATATTGATTCTGGAACTTCTCATTTTTTATTTGAACAAGCTAAGCAATCTGTATGATCATAGTGAGCTGAGATTGTATGGTAAGAATGGCTATCCGAGTTTGGTGCCTAACTTGTTTGATAAAATGCCTGGACCCACTTCTGTTCTTGCTACTTCGCCCTCTAAAGTATTGCAAGCAGGTAGGCAGCTCAACTTCGTGGTTCATAAAATCTCCAACAATAAAAATGTGGTGCTTTGCAAATCAATTGATGAGGTATTTCTGGAGGGAAGAGATAACGAAATACTTAATGATGCTCTAAAGAGACTTCAGAAAAAGACTGGTTTCAGTATGGAGGAAATATTGTGCAAGTACATTCAGTTCACTTTGAATGAGAAGCCCTTCAACCCTTGCTTGACTTCCAATTTAATTGAGCTTAGGAAAGCTTCT
The DNA here is from genome assembly GCA_022457165.1 of Juglans mandshurica. Taxonomy (NCBI): domain Eukaryota; kingdom Viridiplantae; phylum Streptophyta; class Magnoliopsida; order Fagales; family Juglandaceae; genus Juglans; species Juglans mandshurica. The sequence continues at coordinate 915,211 of CM039621.1, read as the reverse complement.
ATTTTGGATGATTCCCAAGTGACTGAGATTTTAAACGAAATTTCAAGATACATTGTGGGAGACAAAGGTCTCATTGTCTTGGACAGGTCAGGTTATTCTGAAAAGAGGTTCAAGAGAAAACTAGCTGTCCAGCCAAAGATGACAGCATTGGAGATTGCCGAAAAAGTGAGAGATGGTATACTTAGCGGTTAATCTGATCAGATGGACAAAGCTGCCCCCTTGAAAAAGCCCATTGTCATAGCAAAAGTAAATGATGATAAATATAACCGCTTGGCTGGTAAACATGATATTAAAAAAATAATATTGCTTCTGAAGTTTCGGTTCTTGATTCAGACTCTGCCATCAGTGATTTTGTTGAAGCAGCTCACACTTCCTTTCCTATATATATAGGGTTTGACTTGAAAGAGTCGGTTATATCAAATTTAGCTGTAAAATACAAGGCAAGGTTTTCTTTGGCAAAGGATTCTCTGAGGACATCATGGTATCGTATGACTTCGACAAGGTTCTTTCTTTCATATCCCTTCATCCAATTTACAATGAGCGGAACATTTTTTACGGCCCCTTTGAAGAGGAATTTGTGGAGGAATTTATGTTGAAACTGCTAAGTCATATCTTGAAAATTCAGTTACAAAGATTGAGTCATAGAATTGCATCAGTGCTCTCAACCTTGAGGACAAGGTTGTTTGAAGGGAATGGCAATGTAACAACCCAGCTTGAAGTGTTCATTCCGTGTAGCCCATGGGCCGCAATTATCTTTTTATCTTACATTTGAGCCTTTAGATTATTAGTTGGACTTTAAGTTGTATTAAATAGAGGGCTTAAATTTCTTCTTGTTGCAGTCTTGACCGGTTGCAGATTGTGCTTTATTATCTTCTTGTTGCTTTTAAGCTTAGGCCCATTAAGTGGGTTATATGTACTGAACAACTTTGCTCTGGAATGATCATCCAAACAGTAAAGAAAGTTCTTCTTCTATCTTTTTTTTCCGGAGGTACTCACCCTCGAAGTGAGATTATCCCTTAACCCCTTTGGGGTGTGTTACATCTTCCCGATTATTCCTTAGTCTAACAACAAGTTTCTGATGCCATAAACCCTTAAGTGACCAGTCCTAACCACCCGACACCGGTATAATCAGCTTCAGTATGCAATTATAATATATAGTCATAAGCCATTTTCACCAAAATCAATGATTCATTGACTTAAAGAAGATATTTGCGGACACTCACCAGATTAAGTTCACACGAAATGCCATACTCTTTCAAAGCGGATTTCACATTGGGCCAAACCTCTTGCAAGTACTTTTCTGAACGAAGAAATAGAAAATTCAGAAAAGGGATCCTAAATCACCTAAAATAGACAAATACGAAAAGGAAATTTCTTTGGGGAAAAAAACAAGAAGAGAGAAAGAAAAATAGAACTAAGAAGATGGTTTTGGGTTATAATTACCTCTGTATTGAGGGAAGAGAGTGGAGAAGGAGCTGACTTCGAGCAAACCGGATTCGTTCCAGGAGGCGTCGAACTTATCGATCTTCCAGTGGTCAATGTTGGGGTCCTCGTCCCATGGCTTAGGCTTGTCGTGCTTCCCCTTGTGCTTCTTCGACTTCGGCGGATGCGAAACGTCGCCGTCGTTCTCGTGCTCCATCTCTGACTATGGATATGTAGCCGAGACGAAACACTGATCGGCGATTCAAAGCCGAGCTATTGTAAACCCTGGACAGAGCGAGAGAAAAGAGAGAGCTGTAAAGCAAAAGGGTTTTACTCAGCATTACACTATGCATTCCCCAGACACTACGGGGTTGGGTTGGGCCTGGCCCATCGAATCCGTAGAGTTGCTTTGGGGTTCATTGTGCTCGGACGCCCTGACGGACTAAAAAAAGAAAAAAAAAGTCCACGAAGTATGCCACATTAGTACGTGTGACGTCGACACGAGTTAATTTCGATTGGGCCGGAGAAGTATTATACACTACACTCTCATTTTATTCTGATCATATTAAATTGTATGTGGCACATTTATCACTATTAGATTATAAAGAAGTATGCAATAAATGATTATTTAATAGTGATAAATATGTCACATTATACTTAATAAGATGAAAGTGGGATGATAGTATGATGTATAGAATTTTTATAATAAGTAATGTTATACACCACACTCTCATCTTATTTTAATCATAGAAAGTATTATATGGTACATTTATCACCATTAGATGATAAAGATCATTTAATAATGATAAATATGTCATATCATACTTAGTGGAATAAAAGTGTGATGGTAGTATAGTGTATAGAATTTTCCTTCCGTAATATATATATAAAATGACGTGAGAAATATAGGAGAGGTGAGGCACATTGACGTGGCATCCCACTAGATAGCGGCGTGCGCACCCTTCACTTAGCAATGGCAATGGTTGGCAATCTCCAATACAAATGTGAACGGTTCTCCAACTAAGGGAAGAGGAAAAGGGTCGTGGGCACAATTATATTGGACAGTATTCGGTATCCCTTTCACATTTGAATAAATAATTGATTTAGAGATGTAACCTACTAATTCCATCAATCGATTCTGCTAATTTAAATTTACATACATCTATTTCTGTCTTTACGATTACAAAATTAATTATGTCTTGCCATCAACCATCATCATCAACCTTTTTGCACACAGTTAATCACAGAACACTACGTCCGAAGCATGAATATTACAAACGTCACTACAAGAAAAATAGATTTTTGGATCAATTTATTGTAAATAAAAGACTTTTTGCAACCAATTTTAATTACAAATAGTCATTTTGTTGAAATTAACTGGTCGCAAATAAACAGTTTTCTTTTAGTGTTTGATCCATTTATATTAATAATGTATCCTATTCTCAAGCACTTGCATAGAGTGTATTTAGTAAAATATTTATTATTTATAATATAGTATAATTTGATTTAAAAGATCAATTTTAAATTTTAAATTTTACTATGTAAATAAACTAAATAGTGTACTCTAATTAATACCGAATTACAAATAAAAAAATTAGTTAAAATACAATATATGATATTACACGTACGTACGTCCCCATACGTATATATACTTTAATTAGATCGATCGAGATGACGGCCGCCATATAATATAATATATTAAGACTAGATCTGGATGTATTTTGTTTTTTGGAGAGATAAAATAAATTAAATGCGTGCGAAAAACATGGAGAATCATAAGTATATTGTGATGACGAAGTAGTAGTACTTCAAATCCATCCACTAGGAGATGGGAGATGGCAGGCTGGCTTGCTAATTGCTATAGACTCACGAATTGAAAAACAACCACTACAATCCACTATCGGAGAATTGTCAACACTCTTTTAATCACCATTTCTTCTGATGAAACATTATGATTGTGAAGTTCCCAACCCACTAACAAGAAAAAAGGAAGAAGATGATGATAAGAGAGATCGATCCAGAGGCATATGGAGCTAGCTCATCAATATATATTAATATAATATAATATTATACTTGCTTAATTTCGAAAGTGTATTGCAAGGACCACATCAACTACTATAAAAACAAGGATCAAGATTCTTTAAACACCATCTCTTCTATTTCTAATCTCTATCTGATCTCTCTCCCCTTATGTGTCAAATGGGTAGCAACTCTCTACTTTTTAAATGCTTTATCACCTTGTTCATCTTCTTCCCGTGTCTCCTCTGTGTAATCTGCCAGAACTGTGGTCCATCCTGCAATCGAGGAGCTCGATCACCAACATCTCCTCCGGGAGGTAATTTAACCTTCGAGGACCAAAGGATCGCCGTGGTCTATCAGGTCATTCAAGACTTCAAGACAAAGATCACGGCAGATCCCCTTGGAATCACCCAAACTTGGGTTGGCCCAGACATTTGCAACCGCTACACGGGCTTCTACTGTGACCATCCACCAGACAATGTCTCTGCCGTTGCCGTTGCTTCCATCGACTTGAATGGCTATAATCTTGCTGCCCCTACTTTAGAAGGTTTTATTGATCGATTTCCTGACCTTGCACTTTTCCATGCCAACTCCAACAATTTCACCGGCACTATTCCTTCGAATATCTCCGAACTCCCTTATTTCTACGAGCTCGATATCAGTAACAACGACTTTTCTGGCGAATTCCCGCAATCGGTGCTCGGTATTAATGGCCTAGCATTCTTGGACATCCGTTTCAATGGCTTTAGCGGGACGGTGCCGGCACGGATTTTCGTGCAGCCCCTGGAAGTGCTCTTCATTAACAACAACAAATTCATGCAAAAACTACCCGATAACCTGGGCAACACCCCGGCATCCTATCTCACATTTGCCAACAACAGATTCACGGGTCCAATCCCCCCAAGCATCGGAAATGCTTCAGAGACATTGATCGAAGTACTATTCTTGAACAATAAATTATCTGGTTGTCTTCCATACGAAATAGGACTCCTGAAAGAAGCAACAGTTTTTGACGCCGGAAACAACTTTTTGACCGGCCCCTTACCATTCTCGTTGGGCTGCCTGGAGAAGATGGAGCAGCTGAACTTCGCCGGAAACCTTCTGTACGGGCAGGTGCCGGAGGTAGTGTGTGAACTCGGGAGTTTGCTGAATCTTTCCCTGTCCGATAACTATTTTACCATGATAGGGCCAACGTGTAAAAAGCTGGTGGACAGTGGAGTTCTTGATTTGAGGAAGAACTGCATCCTTGGACTTCCCGAGCAAAGATCGGCGAAGGATTGCTGGTGGTTCTCATTGTACCACGTGAGCATGAGCCACAGGCCCTGCCAGTATTCCTTGGGGTACACCACTTACATTCCTTGTAAGGCTCCTCCACATCCAGTGCATCATGGACATGGTCCTCGTCCCAAATTAGGGTCCAAGAGAAAGCTGTTATCTTATGCTGCTCTTTCAAGACATAGACTCTGAGGTTGACTAGTACTACTCGGACTGTCGGATTGGATTAATAGTACCTTTTTTTTTTGTATCAATAAAATTATAATTATATATGGGATAGAATATAAATGAAATATTAATGGCTAATAAATCATGTAAAATAAACCCATGGACGATGTTGGTCCATCATATCGCTAGCTCATGTCAAGTATTTTCTCAAGATAAAATTAACCTTTGGAAAAGTGGCCGGGCGGGGGAGTCAAGTCAGTCGTAACTAATTCTGATGCGAATGGTCAACACCATTAATTAATTCACAACCAATTAAGTTCAATCTCCATTAATTAATGAGTGTGATCTAAATAATTAGTCTAATCAAAACTAATACATGATTTTGAAAAGAATAAATATAAATAGAAGTCACTATTGGGAGTAACCATTTTATACATATGATATGGCATCATATAGACCACACATCTCTCAAGTTTAAAAAAAAAAAAAGTAGAGAACTAAAACTAGTGAGTGCAAAGTGTGTACTACTACAATAATTTCTCTTTAGCATTACTCTTTTGAAAATTAGTTTATCCGTATTAAAGTACTCAAGATCCATTATAATTATCCCAAGTACTTTAGATAGAATCTACTATTTGTGAGAGATAAATATATATATATATATTTATACTAGCAGTAAGTAACGTCCAAGGGACGTTTGGCTTTTTTTTTTATCTAGTGATTGAAAAAGTGTTTTTTTAATAATTTTGTGAATTTTTTATTTTTTTTAAAATGTTTATGATGATTAAAAAAATACATGAAAAAGGAAAATAAAAATAAAAAAGTGAAATACACATTCAAGACATATTTTTAGGCTACTTCTTCATTAGTTGTAACAGTTGTTTTTAGTTAATTAAGAATATTATCATATTTAAATTATGTTAAAACTCTAATTATTTATATTGTTATACTTTTTTAAAAATATTTAACAAAATTTCATCATTTATTTAATATTCAATAAAATTTTATCTTTTATTTAATGATGAGAAATTAGTATTTTATAAATTGAAATTAATTTTAAGTGTATGATGTAGTATTTAAAATTTAATTATCTATTTTATGTTAGTTTAAATCAATATTTAAACTTCTACCGTTAGATTAAATCTGAAGATTAAAGATGAAGGGTTGGAATTTAAAACTCAAAAACTAATATTTTTTTCTACTTTTTTTTTTCCTCTCTCATTCCTCACACACGATTGTGGTATTACGTTGCACATTAACATTCACACGGATAAACCCAAAAAGAAATAAAAAAATTAAACAAACAAAAAAAAAATACTGTTCATATTTACTGTTTATAAACAGTAACAAACGGCAAAAAACCATGCAAAAAAAAAAAATTTTACTATTTATTACTGTTTATAAATGAACAGTAATGAACAATAAATTATAGCCGCTTTTAAATATAGGCCAGATATATATACGCTAAGTATATATATTAATACTTACTGAGTATTTAATTATAAGGTCTAGAAGACATGCACATATTACAATATAAAAAAGTTTGCAAGTCCTACCTAGCTAGCTAATCCAACTTGCAATATCCACCCCTAGATTTAAAACGTATTTTATAAAACTCGTACCGGGATTTGGAAGAAGGAATTGAAAAACTGTAAGAAAAAATAATAATTTTATATAAAAATATTTATCTTCATCTTAAATTTTATCATCTTTAATTGTATAGTTCATATTATATTTTTAAATGACTTCTTATTTAAATAAAGCGTGTTATATTTAAATATTAATAAAACTCAAAACGGAGGAATAACGATTTTAATCATATATTAACAAAATGGGCTTTGGAAGAAAAAAAAATTAATAGTAGGTGCGAGCAATGATTATCCACTGACATGCCCTTTGTAGCAGTGATTCATCCGGCCCACATATTAGGCAGATTTGCATCTTGAATTAAGTTGAAATAAATTAAATTATTTATAAATAGTAATAAGTTAAGATTATATAATATATTTTGTGAGATTTATTTAAGATAAATTTAAATATATTTAAATATTAAGATGAGTTAAAATATATTTATAGAAAGTTAATAAAACTTATAAATCTCACGTATAAATAAACTTTGAATTAAAAAATATTAAGAGTGTTTTGATATTTGAACGTTAAATTCAACGCTGAAAGCGATGCATTAATCTAACAATTCCTAATCACCACTTTGGGTTGGCTTTTTCTCTTGCGCAAGCTGGGGATTCACAAATTCGGCCTTCGCTAATATAATATGATAAATGTTATTATAAAATCTCTATACGACACGAATATCTATATAGCATAATTTAATTTATAAAATTTATTTTTTAAATAAAATTATATCATAAAAATGGTATATAATATAGAATATCTTAAAATAATAATAGAGTTATTCATGTAATATTCTCCTTTTTTTCCTATCTCTCCCGTGAAAGAATCCACCGACCCCTCCCAGCCACTCAAACAAAAGCTTCTTCTTTTTTTCTTTTTAATTAATGTTTCAATAATTGAGTACGCATTAAATTGCAGATATTTTTCATTTCATTCCCGTCCATACGAGTATACAAATTCTGACACTTCAATAATTATATTTTAAAATAAATATATTTTTATAAAGTGATATTATTTTTATAAAATATTTTACTAAATTACCTTTCATTTTAAAACATGATTATGTAATGTGTTATAAAAAATGATGTGTTTTATGTTTATCATTTTTCATAATTTAAATTATAATGTCGGGATTTTTGTTTCTATCGACTTAAGTAGTACTACTGTAGTAGATTAGCATGCATATCTCATCGGTAAATCTCCCATTAAATTTGGTAATTAAATAACAACAAAACATATAATAATAGTACTGTATGTTCAGGCATCCCAATAGGGCGTGAAAATTGTGTTAAAAATTATTAATTGACTTTCACCAAATTATAAAAGTTAAATAATTATCGTAAGCTAGATGACACTTTTACATCACCTGCACGTCTCTAGCTAGCTTCTTCCACCAACATTCTAAGAACCTAACTAACACGCAATTTGATCACTGGCATTAGTTTTTCTGCATACATCTTCAATATTACATATTTTAAAAATTGATTTTACATATAAAGAAACACTTTTATATTGAATTATGCATCTATGAACCAATTAATAATAAATTTTTTTTTTCTTAAAATTATTATTCTTCATATATTTTACAATTAGCCCATGTGCTCAAAAATACCAATTTCATATATCTAAATATTACCAATTTCATATATCAAAATGACTAATTTTATCAATAAATATTTAATATATATGTACTAAAAAATACTTTGTATCATCAACCTAATACAAATTTCATATATCAAAATCATCTTAATACAAATTTTATAAAATTAATTTTAATGGGTAGTAGAGAGAAAAAAAAAACAGTAAAATAATATTTTGAGAGTGAATTTGAAAAAATATTATACATAACTATGTAAAATTTAAAAAATGCATAATTCAATTTAAAGAAATATTATACAAATATGAAAATGAATATGAAAATACATAACTCTTTACTAATACTCTTACTCCGTTGTCTAGTAATTGGAAATGTAAGTTGCCATTTAAAAAAAAAAAACACAAAGTCCAACATTCGATCGTGTACGTGAATATGAAATGCACCCATCGAGATCATGTTCCCCCACTTACCTTTCATACCAACAAAACCTTTAGTAATGTGCCACTGTCATTGACCTCTTCAGAGTCAACACAATATATACCTAGCTACGTACTCTGATCAGTTTGTATTCTGACACGAAGCATTTTTTTTTTTTTTAATCTTATGTCGGCGATTATAGTTTATAGCTAGGGCAGATTTTATTTATTATCAATATTCTACCTAATTAGAACATTAACGTCGGTTATATATAATGATAGGTTTAACCGTTATGATCGCGGCTTAAGATATTGGATATTCGAGTTAGAGGTAAGTATTTATCCGAAGTTTATCCAACCATGCACCTTGTACTCCCCATGATCAACGTTAATCTCTACCACAGACAGACAAATTACAAATTAACAGACAGATGCATGCAATAAGAAGCTGATCCCGTATCGGCCGCTCGTTATCTTCAACATATGTATACGTGGCCTTAGACAGACTCTAGCTAGCAAACTGATAAGATCAAACAAAAGCAAAAAAAAAAAAAAAAAAAATGTAGATATATATTGTCTGAACTCCAAGCATGCATGGGCGCCACTGATATCATACCCATCACCTGAGTCTTCATGTTTGATTCACCGACAACCTAGCTAAAAGATCTCTCTCTGCATCCACGAAATCAAGGAGCTACTTTTCATATCACTATTACGTGAAAAAAATATATTTATAAACGTGAATTGTGTAATTATCGCATAATTTTGGTGTAAAAAGTGAATAAAATATAAGACTCACATTAAAAAAATTAATTTTTTAATAATGGACTTCACTTTTTTTCAAAGTAATTACGCGACGTTTACGTACTTCATAGTTGTATGTAGAATTACTCATATTATATATAGACACTGCTACGTCCACAGATGAAGGCCACCCAACAGAGTAAATGTGTTTTTTTTTTCATACATTTTTTATATATTTTTAAATAAAAAAAATTCATAATATTATTTAAAAATATTTTTTTAATGATAAAAATAATAATAATAACAATAAAAAAAAAAAAGGAAATCGATGGCTGCGCCTGCTTCAGTGGTCTTCATCTGTGGAGCAAGCATTTTCCATTATATATATTATTGTGCGCGCATAGGTACTATAGCTGGAAAAATCCCAAAATTCACATGATTTACAGATAGATTTATTCCTTTTTTTTTTCCATGCCAGGCAATTTTTCTCTTTCGAAGTCTGCGCTCTCTTACTTTACTTTGTTCTGGTCATTCTGATAGAGAAGCGTAAAAAAATGTACATGTGAATGTGTCTATATATATATATATATATATATATATTTCTACGAGTGTAATGACTCAAGAAAGGTTCAAGTTATAATTGGCTATTTTCTGAAAGTATTAATTAGCTCATGTTATAATTGGAGTTGATTGGAATCATGATAAATAACATAGACATCTCTTTCTTATGCAATATGAGATCTCATTTACTATTTATGTTCACTCGATTGCGATATCCCAATCTCCATCCTTACATGTTTGACGTTCTAATTGAACCATCCAATCGTAAGTAGTACTCCTCGTGAAGAATTCTTAGAAACACTCTTAATGGAAAATTTATTAGAAATATTTTTGAATATATTGCCAACAGATGGAAAACTTTTAAATTTGTTTTCAGAAATTAAATGAGACGAATTGAGATTAAAATTAAATAATTGAATAAAATATTGTTATAATATTTTTTTTTTTTGAGATTTAAAAAAGTTGAATTGTTTATTTTATTTTGTGTAGAAATTTAAAAAAATTATAATGATAAGATGAAAAGCTTTTAAAATTTTTTAAATTTTTGGATTTTGATATGAAAGCAAACGAGAGCTAAAATATCATGTCATTAAAGTTATTTGCATAAATACATAGTTTTCAGTGTTATATTATATACTATACTCATTTAATTTTCATTTTAAAATATCAGTGAGGTAATATCTTTAACTGTTAGTTTCTTTTTTTCTTGAAATCAAAAGATAAGAGGGAATTGTTGATTTTGTAAAAGGTGTTAAAAAAAAAAAATAGAAAGACAATCAATCAAATTCAAGAAGAAAAATTATTCTCATAAGTTAATATTATCACTCCACACCCTACATTCTATGAAAAATATTTCAATACCTTATAAAAAATACTCACATCTTATGAAAATGTTATAAGCGTAGAGTGAAAATAAATAGTAATTGATGCATAACATCTCTCAATTCAAGATACCGTCTTTTAAAAAAAAAAAAAATTATTCTCATTAATCATTATTCATCATCCCACACTTCACACTCTATGTGTTTGGATGTTGAAATGAATTGAGTTGAGTTGAGTTTAAATGATAAAATATTATTAGAATATTAATTTTTAATATTATTATTATTTTGAAAATTGAAAAAATTGAATTGTTTATTATATTTTGTATTGGAATTTGAAAAAGTTGTAATGATAAGTTGAGATGATTTTAGGAAGCAAAAGTAACATAATTTTATAAAAATATCCTTAATTTAACACATTGTTGTAGAATTTGTTATACAAAATATTGTGGGTTAATCATTTTCCATAAAAAAATATTTATACGCCTTATAAAAGATACTCTCATGTCCTATATAAAAAAAATTATAAGTGTAAAATATATGATGTGAACAATTGATTCGTAACAAAACTCTGAAAAAAAAAAATACACCTATATATACTCAGCAGATCCGGTGACTGACTTAACTTTAATTTTTACGCGATAACGTAAGCTTTATCCACGTGGAGCCACGTCAGCAGGTAGTGAAAGCAAAAGTTACAACTCAGAAACAGTTGCCGGCAACAATCTGACGACATGCTCCGAGGCTTCCACTCTCACGCACCCCTACACCAATAACAACACGCGTTGCAATCATACAGCATCCAAGCGCGTAACTCTATTAGTACAGTTCCCAAGGTCCGCAAATCTTAAAGTACTATACAAAGCGTCGCTGCTAAACCTACAGCGAGTCTCACCTTCAAATTTGAAACAGCCCTAATCACCGCCACCGACAACTTATGTTATGGTACAGGTCCGGTCGCTTTTAACCTAAGGTAGTAAATTAAGATTTTGTTTAACGAGAGTAAAATCTATCAATCATGTCTTTCTCAAATCAGTTTAATCCTTTTAATATTGGTTATTGTCGTCAACCCGTCTGCTAAGCCAAAAATTGATGTTCATGACGATTCCCGTCGTTTGGATTGGGATTGAGAGGAGAATGAGTTGGGATAATTGGTAAATAATAATTAAATTTATGAGTTAAAACTTGTAAATAATAGTGAATGGTATCGATCGAGCATCAAAATCCAAACCGGATCACAAATCCTATCAAGTTCTGCTCTTTTCCCATAGTTTCTAACCAGCCAAACAGACCATGGAAACTTTGATCCTTTCAGCTGTTGTTTGGAAACACTTGCAAAATGTTTACACCTATAAGAATATTAACACTTGCTATGTTAAGAATAAAAAACGAAAAGGGTAATAGTAGTACGCCTTAAGCATAAACCCCATCTCAATGATCATCTTCATCATCCCCTGATGATAAAGAGGCTAAACCCGATGATGGCAATGATGATGAAGAAAAGGTCGAATTTTTACAGAACTCAAAGCTGCTAACCTCCATTCTCTTCAACACAAAATGACCCAACAAATCCACGGTCTCAACCAAATTCTCTTCGCACAAGAATTCATCGCTGCAAATTCTCTCGACCTCTCTGTTAAAGTCGTGCACGAATACATGGGTCGGAGATCCACCGTCCCTCTTGCTCCTCGCCAGCACGCTCGACGTGAATATCGCAGACATCCTCCCTGGGGCCTTGGGGAAATACCCACGTGGCCCATCGACTAGAATCACATCCCAAGGCACGTCGTAAATGTGGTTGGGCAGGTCGTTGATCCCGAGCTTGCATTCCGAGAACAAGAGGTTCTGCACGGGTCTGCACTCGTTGCGGACTTTGGATTTGGTTTCTTTAATGAGCTCCGGCATGTCGGAGACCTTCGTGGAGAAGGACACGTCGTAGGCTTCGATTCCCGGGTGGGACTGTTCGAATCTGGACACCAAGAACTCATTCTCGTCCAGGTAGACTGTGTGGCCGTGGAAGTTGAGGGCGTGCCAGAGGAGGGATTCGTGAGTGAGACCGAAGGCTAAAAAGTTGCAGCGGGGAGAGCAGAGGTTAAGAGCGGTGGCTATGGAGGTGAGCTCGGCGGAGGACATGTGGGGAGAGGAGGAGTTGGAGGCGGTGGCAGCGTAGTGGAGGAGGGCGTCAGAGATGGAGGGCGGAAGCGGAGAGGTAAATGATGCGGAGGTTAAGCTTGCGGGTTTGGAGGAGGAATATTGGACGGTGGAGTTGATGAGGGTGAGAGTGAAAGCTAAGGTGAAGAACGTGGTAACGAAGAGGAGCCAGAGGCGGTGGGAGCTTGAGAAGGAGGAGACGACGGCGCCGTTTTGTTTGTGAATTAGTATGAGCTTGGTGTTGGCGCTGCTCTTCATTTTCTTGGGTGGGAAGCACGTACGGAACACGGGAGACGAAACGAGACTTCCCTACTCAGGGCTCTCTCTTTCGTTTTGTTTTATTGGGGTTTTGTTTGAGAGAGTAATAACGTTGGAGATTTCAGTTCCGAGATTTCACGACGACCGAGGGATGAAGGAGATGTGAGCGGTGGAGATGAAATATTGGGGTGGGGCTCTATGAGATTGAGGTTCTTGTGAGGGGAATGGTGGGGACAGGGAGACGACATCTCAATAAACGAGGGAAGGGAAAGGCCCACAGATTATATATGGACCAGTACGACATCGTTGGTGGGTATCAAGTTTGTCGTTAATATATCATTTTCCATTAACTTTAGGCTGGATTTTAAAATATGGAAAATATGGGGCCACAGTTTGAGCTAGCTACAAGCCGACGAATCCATATTATAGGGGAAAAATTAAAAGGAAATGCTTGGGAGTGGCAATTAGATCTCTCTTCTTTCTTTTTTTTTTTTTTCACTTTTGGAAAACCATCTGCACCTTGGCAATGCTACAGATACTACAGTACTGTCATCACAAGATTTGAGACAAACGAAAATGGTGTGAAAATAGAATCAAGCCTTCCAAATATAATAAATACTTGGAGTCTTTAACACTACCTTATGTTATGTTAAAGTTGTGGTCAGATTGGTTTGAAATTATAATTCCAACATTCAAAATGGAGATTCCCAGTTTGAAATTATATTTTCTAATTTTAAAAAAAAAACTACTTTATAAATAATAATTATTATTCTTTAATTTTAGTATGATAGATTTGAATAAAAAGTTTAGATGAGATATTTTGTTGAAAGTTGAATAAAATATTATTAAATATTATTTTTATTTTAAAATTTTAAAAAATTAATAATAATAAGATGAAATAAAAAGAAATATATTTTCCTAAATTATCGTATTGATACTCAGTATCCGGTAAGGAAGGACATTCAAGAGGCGGCTACGTGGAGTCCATGCGAGAGGAATGAAGACGTCACTTAACATAATCGGCACCACATTTAAAGCAGAACCCTCTACAGGCTAAAGCATAGCCCACACAATAAATTTGGTACAATCTGCCTGAAAATAAACATATCTAGCTACTTCCTCGACGGTTCTATTGATTACCCTTTTTATATTCTTAAAAAAAAAAAAGAATTTTATCTATTTATTCTTACCTTTTGAAGTTTGAACCTCAATTTTATAGATCTGAATTTTTACTTTTTACGATCGAATTACCCTTTTTCATACTACTCTATTAATTATTTAAATGACATGAGAATCTTGGAAACTGTAAGGTGAACTCAACCAACAAGAGCGGATAAACCAAATTATAGAGTTTGTTCGGCGGGGTGTGACAACTGACAGCTTTAACTTAAGCATTGTGAAAAAATAAAAGCTGCAAAGTTACCAGGATTTACGGGAACGGTACAGTCACAGATTTAAAAGTTTCCAATGTTTCGATCATTGTCGGGTTTGAATGGAAGAGATGGCACCAAACGACAGCGAGGTAAAAAGCTCGTTTTTTTAAGCAACGGACATGACAAGCTATTGACGCTAATTGGCACTCATGTACAGAGATTTTTTTTTTTTTTTCTAAATTTTAAGTCAATATTATATATTAAATTTGAATGATAATATACACTACATTCTCATATTATTTTAATTATATTAAATAGTATATAGTATATTTATCATTATTAAATGAAAAAAAATCATACAATAAATAATCATTTAATAATAATAAATGTGCCACAATCTTATTTAGTAGTATGAAAGTATGATAGTAAAATAGTATATAAAATTTTTCATTAAATTTAAATATATCGATGACATGTTATTCTCAAATATTGAATTTATTATTAACAAAATAAATTGATTTAAAATTTTGATAAATAATATCACATCAATACAATGTTTAAAAGTAGGATAAAAAAATATATATATATGAAGTTCAAATATATTTATTGATGTGATAAACGAGCAAGTAAGTGGATCGAAAAAGAAAAAAAAGATAAAAATAGCACTGTTTCAAATGCATATTTATTTTAATAAAATTAATTGATAAAGAAACAATTGGGATAGTGGCGGGATTGTTTGGTAGGTAATAGTGGCAAAAAAGTGCATTCCCATGATGAAAGTAATTTTTTAGAAAAGTTGAGATATGTGAATTCTGCCCACCACTATGCCCAATCATTTCAGTTGTTTAAGATATACTCATCCCAAATCCATGATGCTAAAATTGAGTTCGGTGGAATCTCCTGATTAATTATTTTATTATTGATTTAATATGTTCCATTAGCTTGCTCTCATGTCCTACTCGAGTCAAAAGTATTAAAGCGACTTAGTTCCTCGTTACGACAAAAATCTCCCTGGCCAAAAAATCGCCTCACCAATCTCAATGTCGCCTTAATAAAAAGTTTTCAACAACCCAAATCATGGCTGAATTCTTGACGGGTATATCATGACTACTTGCTTACAATACCAGCAATAATGTTAGTACGTAAGAGGACGAATATGTTCGGATTTTGATAGGTCTGGTTACTAGTAACTAGCAACCTACTTAAAATTGGGGGAAAGCCCATTGATATGGATATGGGCCAAAAAAAGGCCCATTCCATGGGGGAATCTTCTTGAGAGCAAACTAAGTACGCAGAATTTAGTGAAATTAATTTCTTGATTTGAGCAATGGTAATCAAACCTTAATCCGGGTAATGACGATTACTTCTTTCAGTGTCAATCAAGTCCAACTTTCATGTTTGGTAATTAGAGTCCAAACTCCCACTGAAGCGTTGAGTTTATAATCATGCTCCTTCATTACTTCAGGAAGAATCCATCGACCTAGACAAGGAAAGCTCTTTGGGATGTGTGGTAACAAAATACATTTTCATATTATTTCACATTATTATTCATAATTGTTCACTAGTATTCATAAATTATTAACTACTATTTATAAACTATTTCATTATTATTAACAAATGATCAGAGATAGTTTAACATCAATTTATGAAAACTTAGGCCCAGTTTGGATTAAAAAAATCCCTCAACTCACTTCATCTAATCATTACAACTTTCTTAAATTCTCATACAAAATATAACAAACAATTCAACTTTTTCAAATTATAAAATAATAATAATATTAAAAAATAATATTATAACAACATTTCATTCAATTTTCATCTCAACCCACTATCAAATCTAACCTTAAAATTTCTGATAAGTGAGGAACGTAAAACAAAATAGAGCCTACCAAATTCCAATAAGCTTGGTAGCAAATCCCGTAAATGAAAAACAAAAAGAAACAATATATCTTTTAAATATCGCAGAAAACCAAATCCATATAAACAATTAGAAATTAGGCACAGCAAAAAAGTACATACACGTTGAAACCCAAATCTTAAATTATTTGGACTCAAAGGGAAAAGAGAGAAGATTTGTAAATATACAAACGTCATATAATCACTTTAAAAAATATATATAAGATTCAATAAAACAAATTAACTTTTTAATAATAGACATTATTTTTTTTTTAAAGTAACCGTCCAACGCTTGAGCAAGTGTAAGTATTATTACTGAAGCAGTAAAAGAGAAATATTCATAACTATTCAAACTTAATCTTGGTTTCTCGTGGAATGATAAGACCTTAATTCTTCCAATAAAGCACCCATATCAGAGTCAGATGAGCCCCCTTCTTCAACAACCCTCTTTGCCATCTCCCCAAGCGCTATAGCTCTGCTTCTCATTTCCTCAACTCTGTCACCCACCATAATCTCCTTAACTGCCTTCTCTATGGCTTCCCTTTTGATATAGTCTCCTACCAACCTAACCCATCCCTGAGCACCAACCCCAACACCAATATTCAAAACATCGGTGATCAGCTTCTCGTTAAAGAACTGTTCGGCGAATATGAGCCATGTTACCATTCGTAGCCCTGCGTTGATTCCTTCGAGCACTGAGTTCCAACCACAGTGAGTCACAAAACCTCCAACTGCTTCGTTATCAAGAATCAAAACTTGGGGTGCCCACCCTCTTATTATTAGTCTATTACCTTCCATTCTCTTCTCATACCCTTCAGGCCACTAATCTTCATTTTCTTCTTCTTCTTCCTCATTGTTCTTGTTCTTCCTCGCAACCCAAATAAATTGTTGCCCTGATGCTTCAAGGCCTAATGCAATCTCACGCAGTTGAGAAGCTGGAAACTTTGAGGTCATCCCAAAGCATACGTAGACAACCGAATTTGGTTTCTTGGAGCCAAGCCATTTCAAGCAGAACTCATGCTCGTTAATGGAGGCTGCCTTTCCTCCTCTCTGGGCCTTATCTTCGGCTTTCCTAGTGCAAAGAGAAACCGGGCCTATAAGCTAGGCTTTTCTCCCCATAACCTTCCTATAATAATCGACATAGCCCGGTTCGAGCTCGTAAAAGCTATTGACAAGCATTCCAAAGCTTTGCTTTTTCGCATTTTGGGCACTATCTAGCAACCTTGTAAAATCGTTCTCGAGTCCTAGCCGTATAGGATTCGCGAGTTGCGTTCTCGTCAATTGGATCTCGTACGGTAGGTCAGGCAAGACAAATGTCTCATTGTCGGATGAGAGTCGAGACAGCTTTGTGAGGGTTGTACTATATTATGCTTCCCATAGCACACATGGAGAAGAAGCTGGTACCATGGAAGATCAACCTCAGAACTCCATACTTGGATGCTAGAGCCGTTGCCCACGGAAAGAACATGTCGACAACAAGGGCATGCGGGCGTAGTTCTTGCATTAGGTTGCTGAGAGGATGTTGGAGCAAGGAGAGGGCATCGAAGAATTTGCGGTGGTGTTCTTGGTTGGAGACCAAATCGAGGTTTTCGAAGCCTTCAGGGAGGCCGGCCTGTTTGGCAGGGAATTCGATGACTTTGAGGCTGATTTCGGTGGGAGAGTTTTGGGCTTTTTCGATAGTTTTGGTGAAATGGGCGTTGTCTGTGGTAGTGATTATGGAGGTCTTGACGCCTCTGGCTGCAAAGAGCCTAACCATGTCTATGGTTGGTAAAATATGTCCCTGTGCCATCAGAGGGAAGAATAGGATGTGAAGTTGATAAATTTCAATAGCCATGCTTGAAAAGTATTGGATTGACCTCGAAGGAAGATAATACAAAGCTAGTGAAGCAGCGGCAGCAAAATAAGAGATTGGGGATATTGGCTATTCGTGCTTACCCAAAAACAAGTGGCCGCGGCCCGCTTCTGCACAGGGATGGAGCAAAAGCAAGGGGCCGGACTGACTCTCTCTTAACTATTGCTATGGGTGAGGAGTATTTCGTTTCTGTCAGGGGATTGTACTGGCTGAATAGAATGGATATATAGAAATTTATGTTGATGTTTTGGCTTGCTGAGTAGGTAGGTAGGTAGTATCGTTGGGAATTGTTTAGCTGGTTTATTAAGTTAGTTTTTGTATCCACGATTTTCTTTTATTATAGATCTTGATAAAGTGTCGGAGGTGTCTCTTTTTGGCAAAAAAAAAAAAAAAAAAACAGTGTACGTCACCATTAGACGCGTGTCGATCAGCAAAGCTTACACCTGCGTGAATATAATTTTCTAATGCAAGAGTTGAGAACAACGAAAAGTGGCAGCCAGTGGTGACGACATGAATGTAAAAATAATTTCTTTTTACGTAAATTTAATATTTATTCAGTCGTGATAAAAAGAAAATTATATAAAAATAAATTTATAAATTAACGTTATCAAATTATAAATTTATTTTTATTATAAATTAAATTTAACAAATTCATTAAAATCACATTAATTTATAGATTTATCTTAATATAATATCTTTATATATGCAGCAAGTCTCTAATTATAAATATAGAATTTGTACTTAAAGTGGACTGCTCCCTTTCGATTCATTCACGTGTTTAACCAGTGTGATGCTATATAGTATACACTCTTTTATATTTTTTTGAAAAGGATAAATATAAAATATTTTTTATGATATTTTACAAAATTTTATTTTAAAATGATACTTATTTTTATAACAAAACGCTTTATTTCTTAACGCAGTTCATGGTAAATTAACTTTTGATGCGGAACTTTTTTTTGTAAAATTTGATAAAATAGTCCATCATTTTTTAAAGAAAATTCATTTTAATAAAAGAGTTTATCTTCAAATGACTTTGTGTTTATCTGTCTTTTACACCCTCCAATAGAAATTTGACATGTAGGCGATTTATGGAACCAACTATGGATGCGAGTTTGAGCGAATCTTGTCTCTCCCCTGAGCCGCTCTTTCTAGATCTGGAAACCTCTCCTTATCTCTGGAACCGTATCTCTCACTTTCTTACTTTGGCTGATACTGGAAGTGCTTTCATGACAAGGAAACCGAATGAGATATTTGTTTCCATTCCCGAATATTGGGCCTGGGGATTTCGATTCATCTTGGTGTATGTGTGTGAGCGGGACTGGTTCATCAAAATCATTTTTAAAATTTAAGGAAAAGTATATTTTTTATAAATTTAAAATTTTCGTATCTATAATCTCATTAAAATAATAATATAATATTAATTTTTTACTATAATATAATAATATAACCTAATTACACATGTCATACTTCACCTCATCATCCATTACTTATTTACTATAATTATTACTTGCTACATTCAATAACTCTCATAATTATATGCCAAGTACTTGGTGTAGCTGTATTGGTACACTTTCACACTATATGCTAGATTGAAAACACTCTCATTCACACTATATCATTACGGCCCTGCCACAGGTATATTTTTATTGTAACAGACCATGAATATCAGAACATTTATATTATGAAACCTCCCCCCAACGTTTCTAGCATATATCAACCGCTGAGTATCTTCAGTTCTTCAATTAAAGCATTCAAATCAGAATAGGATGATCCGCCTTTTTCCATGGCTCTCCTTGCCATCTCCCCAAGTGCCTTGGCTCTGCTTCTCATTTCCTTTGCTTCTTCACTTACCATGATAATTCGCCTCACTGCATTATCTATTGCTTCCTTTTTGATAATGTAAGCATCATTCCCCATCATATTAACGTACCGCCGATCAGCACCCACAGGGACTCCAATTTTCAACACTTCAGTCACTAGCATCTCATTGTAAAATTGCTCAGCAAACAAAGGCCATGTGACCATAGGCACCCCAGCAGTCACTCCTTCTAACGTTGAGTTCCATCCACAATGAGTCACAAATCCTCCTATCGCTTCATGGTCCAGAATCAAAACTTGGGGTGCCCAACCTCTTATTATTAGTCCCTTACCTTCCATTCTCTTCTCGAATCCTTTCGGCAACCAATCTTCCTCTTCTTTCTCTTCTTTGCCTTTCTTCACGACCCAAATGAATTGTTGTTCAGAAGCCTCAAGACCCATTGCAATCTCCATTAGCTGAGAATTGGTTAAGTTGGCCAAACTTCCGAAGCATATATAAACAACTGAATCACTGTTCTTTGCATTAAGCCACTTCAAACATTCATGTTTATCGATGGAGGATTCTTTTCCCCTCTGACCTTTGTCTTCAGCCTCCTTGTTGCATAGTGAAACTGGACCTATATGCCATGCCTTCCTTCCCAAGACCTTTATGTAATGATTTGCATAAGCCGGTTCGAGCTCATAGAAGCTGTTTACAACAACCCCATAGCTCCTCACCTCTGCTTCATTGGCTTCTTTCCAAACCTTTGTAAATTCTGTTTCAACTACGCCTTCCTTATCATTGAACTGATGGACGATGAGAATTTTCATCTTTGTCAACTTTATCTCGTCAGGAAAATTAGGAATGACGAAAGGTTCAGAATCAGATAAAACTTTTTTGTGAGGTTCATACATTTCTAGACTCACCTGAGGAGACAAAGAGAAAAAACTGGTTACATGAAAAACAAGCCTTGGGATGCCAAATTTAGCAGCAACATCAGTTGCCCATGGAAAGTACATGTCGGCAACAATGCAATGAGGTCGGTAATCTTGTAGTAGCTGCTCGAGGGGTTGTCGGAGCATCCCCAGGGCTGTCAAGAATCTAGCACAGTTTTCGACGGAAGTAAAGGAGTCGATGTTCTCGCAGCCTTCTGGCAGGCCAACCTCTACTGTCGGGAACTTGATGGTTTTGATATCAATATTGAAGCAAGTTTTGGTTCTTTCAATCATTTTTGCGACAAAAGGCTCGTTGAGCGGGGTAGTGATTATGGTCGCTTTGACGCCTTGGATTGTGGATAGCCTAGCCATGTCGATGACTGGTAACATATGGCCAGGGGCCATCAAGGGAAAGAAGAATATGTGAAGCTGGCGACTTTTGCTATCCATAACACCTTTGAAAGCGGATTTTGATTTAACAAGAAAAGGGTTATCTGTACGTACGATGCGACGATAACAAGGAGATCGGGAGGAGATACAGAGGGTAGGCTAGGCTTGGCTGTGTTGTCCCCGTGTTTGAATTATATGTTTACAAGATGAACCTGATGTACAAGGTATATATATAGAAAAGGAAGATTGGGATTTTTCGTTGTAGCGAATCAGCGATGAATGCAATCCAATCCATAAACTGTTTTCTGCCTCACCTCTTTGAAGATGTTAAAATATTTGAATATTTGAGGCATGAGCTGCTCTGTTATAGCATTCTCCATGACTTATGTATGTATAATATAAAAAATATAAATTATTTAAAGAATTATTTATAAAATGAGTTACATCCCATTATATAAAAAAGCATATAAAATATAAATCGTTACAGTAACTCGTGACATATTGAGAGTACTGTTTATCCTTCAAATAAATTTTTTATTATTTATATTTCAATTACTCCCTTGTTTCTTTTTACGTTTACATTTAAATACAAATTCTTTTTATTGTTTATAATTTAAAACACCTCTATTTTTTTTCTAAAAAATATTTTGGAAATACTATTTATCCAATTTTTTCATATTTTGATTTTATTTTTAATTTTTATTTGGCTTATATATTTTTATTTTATGTGTATAGGACTGAATTATATTACATTGTATATAATAATATATTGCAAATATTAAAAAAAATATATGAATATTACAAATTTATTGATAGAAAGAAACTGTTTAAAAAGAATAAAAATAATTATTTAAATAATATGAAGAAAAAATAAATAAATTAATGTATCATACATTGTAAAAATTAGTACGTAAAATAAAAATAAAATAAAATTTGATGATATAGTTTAAAAAATAAGATAAAGAATCCTTCTGAATGCTCATAAATGCCATAAAATGATAACTTGCTTGCTTTTTATATCACAAAAAAATATTAAAAAATTTATTATTATTGTTATTATTTATAGTGAAACTCACTTTTTTACTAATTGCATTTGCACAATTTAGAATAATACTAGAATGTCTCGTTATTTTATTTTCTTATTTTGATTGCTCATCTAATTTGTTTTTTTTTAATAATTAAAAAAGTGATTATTATTGTATTTATATTTTTCTCTTAAAAATATTTAAAAATACTTTTATAAAAAGTACGACGTAATAGAATAAAATATTATGTGAATTCTCAGTGCCTTCTCATTACACTGTTAAGGATATTTATACATGACGTTCTGTACAATATTCCAGGAAATAAAAGGAATAAATTTTGTTACACAACTTAGACAAAAAAACAGATTTTACAATGCTATACAATACCTACGGTTCCTCTAGAGTAACTGTTGTTGGTGCATCCAGGTCTTCTATATTAATACGGCGCACAGAATCGGCACATAAAGGACAGAGTAGCACCACTCCACACGAAGGGCAATTTATGCATGTACTGTGTACATCACTCAATATATACAACCCACAGGAATGAAAGAAACGTGGAACTAGCTAGTACTGTTTCGGATATTTCTTCTTTTTGCATGTACAGTTACACATCATATATCTATCAACTTTTATAAATCACAATACAAAATATATTTTAAAAATATATATCAAAATTTTCTAAACGTCACGCATGACATAAACATTGAAGAAACTAGAAAGTGAAGGTACTTTGTCGGGCCCTGTCTATGGTTTTGTGGAGGAGGAGCGTCGGTGGAGAGGACTCTCAAATAATACTTGTCACGCAACAAGGAGAGTACTTTGTCCCATCCAGCTCCACGTTTCAAGCACAAGAAGCAGCTGACAAAAGGTGTCATGTCCCTCTCAGCTGTAGGACCACCCACAATTGTCTCATCCTATATCGTTGGACCCAAACTGTACGGCAGGTTTGGGCATTAGATCCTACGCACAATTTTAATTCATTTTCAAATATAATTTAAATATAAACATTACAATATTTTAAAATAAAAAATAATTTTAATTTTTTTAAATCTCTAAATAAATATAATATTATAAAATTATATTATTATAATAGTTTAATTTTATATATTTTTTATTCTTCTTTTTTAAACTTTAAAAATATTGACTATCTTATTACTCTTCATAAATTATATTATTACTAATAATAAAATTTTCATCTCATGAATCTCCCCCAAACAAGCCAAGATGTGAGATCCTACCACGCAATGTAATAGAGAAGGACATTCTAGCTCAGGGGATGCCGGATCCATTGGGCAGGGCGCCTTCTAGAAGATGTTTCCCTCCAGCTGGAAGTGCTTTTCTCAAGATTTGTATGGCTTTATTGATGAATGGGTCCTACATAGAATATAGATGTTTTTCTTACCATTTCAAATAGTGGTTCAGGTGAAGATCATCTGCTAGTTATTATCCTTCGCTCTAGATGGAATTGAAAACGATCTTTATCCTCACTGAAGTAAGCCACTCTGATCAACTGTACAGCAACTTCAATTTATAATGTTATGGGCTTAACAAATATTTATACTTTCGCAAGAGTTTGACTGTTTGAATATAAATTACATCAAAATACTGACCACAAGGTCAGCTTAGGCTGCACCAAGTCAAATCCAATCCTCTAGCCAATATTTCTCAATTTATATAACAAAGAACATAAACCGATACGAAAATAATTTATACACAACATTTTTCACAACATATTTCACAACAATGTGTTAAATAAAAAGAAATTTTGTAAAGTACTTTATAAAAGTAATATTACTTTACAAAAATACCCTCATCTCATAACCTTGTTGTGAAATGTGTTGTAAAAATATATTGTGTATATATCAATACTCAAACTGATAATTACAGGCGCAAGCTACCTATACCCCCAGTGTATAACAGAAGAAGAAGAAATCAGTCACTTAAAAAAAAAAAAAAAAATGCTGTACTCGGGCAGCAAATAACTGGGAGAAACAAAATTATAGAGCCCCCTCCAAACGAACCCATAATAAGAGAGCACCACAGTGACGCCAAAAGAACGATGCATCAATGCGATTCAAAGACTGCACCAGCAAAGTAGTTCCAACAGTAGTCTTCTCAACTAAGCCGACTTTTCGCCGGCATGTTTTATCTGAAGAGCAGCTCTAACAACATTTCCCCTGGTTATTATTCCAACCTACCAAATTTAATCAGAGAGATCGATCAGAAACTACATATTCCTGTGAAGCATCTTTCAAATGCAATTTCAAACAGAAAAACAAGCAAATAATTTTCTTACCAGCTTACCATCACCATCTACCACAGGCAATCGACGGAATTTTGTTTCAAGCAGCAACCTAGCATTAGAAGAATTGGTTTAGAGCATTTAGAGTTCAAATTTTGCGACCAAGAAAATGACTATTGGCTCATCATATCATACACAATGCTTGGGGTTGCAGTTTGTAGTTCATGTATGCATATAAACAGTAAAACCACCACTTCTGTAAGAAACAATCAGTTCCCTCCCTACATATGGTGCCGGCATAGTCTCGCCATCAAATACACGAGGATACATAGAAACAAGCACAAATACAAACAAATTTCCAGAAAACAAAACAGACACAAGGATATATTTTTTGTAGGTACACAAAGAAGATGTATTAAAAGAAGCAAAAGACATAAATACCTAGCAGCATCTTCCAGATTGGTGGATTCGTGAACAACAAGTGGAGCAGGTGTCATCAAGTCGCCGACAACCTTGCCATTAGTTTTATTTAGCAGGTTATGTATCTCATTGAATGTCTGCAACACTTATCAAAATTAGACGAAGCGGTAGTTGATCAAGCGATTATTCACACAATTTAATGAATTCATTGATCGGGAGTCTATTTGATCTAAGGAGAGAGAGAGAGAGAGAGAGAGAGAGAGAGAGAGAGAGAGAGAGAGAGAGAGAGAGCATGGCTCTGTTCAAGGCCAGGTTTTTTACTCCATCTTTTGTGGACTCAAACCAGGCACACTAATTTTAGCAATGGCTTATGTGGAGACTGAGACCAAGAGTAGTAAAGCCTATCTTGATGATAATGAAAAATTGCATTTTTCACCCCAAACTATCTCTGTCCTTTTTATTTATACTCTAAACTACTAAAACTGATAACTTGCGCCACAATCTAGCAGTTCAGGGTACAAATTGTCAAATCTTAGTCGAGGGCACAAATTGCCAAAATTTGGTAGTTTAGGTACAAATAGCTAATGTTGGAAGTTTAGGATGTAAATTGAAAAAAAATGTGATGGTTTGGGGTGCAAAACATCATTTTTCCTAATTATGATTTTAGCAATTTCAATAGAATAACACTTGAGTAAAGTCATGTTCATATGATATGGTCCAATTACTCAACAGCTTAATATTTCTTGCATAATCAAACTTCAGTGGCATAGTTGCCCTTGCCTTGGCAGTGTCATGACATGGCTGCCCAAGCCAAATCCACCAAATTTTTTTCAACAAGTATACAAAGTTCTGACCGAACTAATCTAAATAGTTCATCGAGAGAATTATGCTGGCGGAATCAAAAGGGTTCTAATAAACTCCTAGATACCATGAACAAGGCCAAATATTTTTCATTTGATTGTCAATATTTAATCTTTTTCCAAAAAATAACTCACGATTAGATGTCAGAGCAATCGATATAAGTCCATTACAATCCCTAGAATAGGTGATAAAGTTATCAAACGAATTAAAGTTTTACATGTGGTCTAACTGAAAAGTATTCTTTATCAGGAGTACATAGAATTCATGAATGCATGTCAGGGTCACACCAATTGAGTATAAAATAAGAAGTCAGTTGAGATAATTTGGACACGTGCAATAGAGGCCTATGAATGCTCCAATACCATCAAAAAAAGAGATTATATTAATAAAGGAAACAAAAGGGAAAGAGGGGGGGGGGGCGCAAAATCACTTGTACATAACTGCGAAGGAAAACATGATTACTATTGATTTGTAACTAAATCGGGCCTAGTGGCATAAAAGATCCATGTAATAAAAACCCTATTCTGTTGGGACGATGGCTCATTGAGTAAGTGGAGAGTAACTGTACATGTCCAATATACCAAACCTACTGGACTGCAATGCTCTCGTAGCATAGAAGGAATCATACAAAATAGATAGTCAAGTTGCTATGATGCTAAGCACTTTCTCAGAGACAATAAGGTTTATGCTAAAATGCATAATATTATAAGACCAAGGATGTAGAAGTCGACTTATATGTTGCATGTATAGATCCTCGAAACAAAATCCCAATGATTTCTAATAGCTAATTGGGCATAATTTATCATAGCCGTATGACTCGACAATCGACATGATAGTGGAGAATAGCTGGTATAATATTCTCATAATCCGGGATTTGGTCTTTGACTTCAGAAGATTCTCAATATCAAACGTCTAACCAGAGAGGAATCCAAGTGCCTGTGTACGGGCACACTCCGAGAATCTCACTAGGCAATGAACAAAATCAAATCAATAATAGAAGACTGGCATTTAAAAAGAGGATGCTTCTTACATACTTTCCATGAACTATTGACATCAGGAAACACACTTGTGTCACTTTGACTGCCACCTACCAGCCACAAAAGAATAAATAAGAAACTGTTTTATGAAAAAAAAAGAGACGGTTAATAAAAAATTTGCAATTAGTGTCTAACGAGCTGTAGTCCAAATTATAATCAAAACTTCTTTATGGCTCATAAATATAACTAATATTCCAAAGGAAAAAAAAGGCATGCAAACCAAAAAATTATACAACCAATTTTATGATTCTCTTCCAAAGGAAAAAGGATAAAAGGGACAAACTGAAAGATTTGAGTTTTTTAATCAAAGAAAAGAAGTTATGCCAACACAGAAGATGTTATGATGACAGCAATGACATCTTATATGATATGTCATGCCAGAAATTCCCAAATCCTGAACAAATTTAAGCAACCGCACATTCCCAATTTTTTTAATCAGTACACATTCCCAAATTTAGAGTCATTTATAAAGCAAATTCTAGATCATAATACCCATTCTACCTGATATTGAATCGAGTGCTAACAAGTCATAGTCTGAAACGACACCAACCTGCCACAGGAAAAAATCTCAAGTCAATGCATTGGAATAAACAATCTCAAAAAATTAAATTGTTTTAACATAGCCAGATTACATTTTTTTTTAAGTATAAAAATGACAATAAAAATAATAGAAGCTTACAGTAATAGAAGATCTTGTTAAAAAAATAATGATAATCTTTAATAACAAAAAATACCATGTTCAACTAAAAAAGTTGGACACGTGCTCGTTGTCAAAAGGGATTAAATTATGATCTACATACCAATATGAGTGCGATATAGGACAAATCTAGAGAACCTGTCTACATCTGGTGAGCTCGGAATTTTTGGAAAATTACTGTGTTAAGAACTTGGAAATGTATAAACTTGATAAGGCTTTATAGCAAAGTTTTGAATGTCGTTTCGTACCGGCTGGCATGGCTGAAATATGCCGTACCGGCTGAGTAGCCGGTACACAGAAGGATATAGTTTCGTACTGGTCAGAATTTCGGCCCGTACCGGCCGATATTTCGGATTTCGGCCGATATATAGATTTCGGCCTTTACTTTTTTCTTTTCTTTTTTTTATTTCTTCAAACTGCAAGCTCATTTTTGGACCCCCCAATTCAGATCAGACTATTTTAATTTTTATATATATTTTATATATAATTTATTCATATATAGACTATTCCGAAATGGTATCCAAAACAATACCGATACCGAAATATCTCATTTCAATGCCTCGACCAAAACGGTCACCGAAACGGTATTCAAAACATTGCTTTATAGTCCAAACACAACTTGGAAAAGATTGGTCTTGAGGGGTGTGAAGAGGGGATGAAACAAAGGAAATAAGGTAGCAAGAATTAGAGGCAGCAGTAATTTTTTTAATCAGTAAATAAGAATTTTATTGATGAGGACTAGGCATAGCCCAAGTACATGGCACATATACAAGAGCAACACCTAAGCATAAGTGAAGAACTTAAATTCAAAAATTTAAAGTCAATTATAACATAATTCAAAATTTTTGGCTTATGTAAGGCTCTTATGCCAGGGACCAGGGTACTTCTTGTTCCTCTCACTCTATCTCTTCCTGGCTTCACCATACTGTCCATAGCCTATAGATAGATTCCATTGCAGCATGCGAAGCGTATAGCAACAATTGGACTAATAAAAAAACTCCTCATGGGACTCGAATAAAGCCATCACGCAAAGTCCATTCTCAATAAAATCCATAAAATGAAACCAAAGCTACCTATGGCCCAAAACAGCAATTGCAAAATTATAAAAAGGCTATTGCTTTCTAATTCTTGTGTGAGTCTCTTTGAAAGAAACTTCAGACAATTCATTTTTCCAGGACCTCGGATTCCAATTTAGACAAGGTATTCATATGACCATTAAACAGTCAATCAGTAGATGGCATAAGTACTAGGTTCTCATCCTCACTTGCACCCAATCTTGCATCCAGGCTTCCTCATCTCCTATCCCACAGCAACCTACTCATGGCAGAGGAGAGTGTTTGGGAAACAGAAAACTCATTACTTCCTCAGGTACTAATATCATAAGGACATAATTTAACCTCAGACATCATATCACATTATCACCATAGTGCTGTTTCTAAATTCAACGTGTTTGAAACACATACCCTTCAGCAAGTTTCACCTTGTCCTTGGCGAGACATATAAAGGGCTCAAATTCTTCCTTTTTCGTGATCTTTGGAAGGAACATTTAAATTTATAAATTCACATTTAACTTGGTGAAGCCCCCTCAGCGGTAACTTATTTAATCAGGGAAACATATCGATTACCAACCAGATATTCTAATTTCTGTAAATCATTCTTTAGCATTCCACAGATAACTATCTCCAAGAAAAAAAGCTGCTGTTAAAACATGTAATCAAACAGCAATCTTATCAATGTTGTCGACTAGATCTGCAATGCAACATTGAGAACGATGAATGATTCACGTGCCATAAGATACCACACCATATCACGCTGTATATATGAATGCAATTCCTTCTTTTCTTATAATGATTAAAATGTTAGTGGAATTACCAATTTCCAGTCATCATCAATCACTGGAAAGCCAGTTATTCTCTTCTCCACGAGAGCCTCCAATGCTGTAACAACAAAATCCAGTGAATGAAAACATGAACCGATATGATACACATGAAAGTAGAAGCACAAGTATCAGCAATACCTTCATCAACACTTGTTGTTGGTTTCACAACATGTAAATTCTCCTTCCTTGTCATAAAATCACCTACTGTGTATGTTTCACTTCCAGGCTGAAAACCAACATAATAAATCAGAAGGGTAATACTAGAGGCTAACCCACCAAAGAATTTGTTTACGTAATCCATCAAAGAATATTATAAAATGCATATAACAAGCAATGCCATCGCTACACCAACTGGAAGAAATGAATGGGTGAACGAAATTCAGTAGCAATACATATGTAAGTGAAACCTTTGCAGAATTAATTCTTAATTTTTTATTTGAGCAGAATTCTTGATTTTTGCAAGTACAGATAACATCCAAGAAAACTAAAAAGGACATGCATATGTGTTTGTCTAATACGATTGCAAAGGCAAGTTAGCTACACAAAGAACCATCCTTCCTTGTCAACAAATTTCTTTTGTCGTAGTGAACAAAAAGGACAGCTAAACGTTCATATGATTAAATTCTTAATTTTGTAGACAAAACACGTCAATAGCATGTGCCTTGCTCTCTAGTATGATGAATAAATAAATAAATGAAATTGCATTGCCAACCGAGGCGTGTTGTTTGGAATTCTTTAGCACGATGTCGATGTCAAAGTTTCTAATCGGTCTGTGACCAAAACCCAGAATCAAAATTAAAGGCTTATACAAGGGCGTACTCGCTCTTCAGGCTACATACATGCTGAATCAGAAGTAATTTTTCTCCAAAGGAACTTCATAAACAGGTAAGGTCTCATTTGAATGGTGAGTTTGAGATAAGATAAGTTGATATAAAATTTGAAAGTTGAATAAATATTGTTAGAATATTATTATTTTTTATAAGTTGTTAGAATATTATTTTTAATATTATTATTATTTTATTATTTTAATATTTAAAAAAATTAATTATTTATTATATTTTATGTGAAAATTTAAAAAAGTTATAATAATAAGATGAGTTTCATCACCTACGTTTGGTTACCAAATCCATCTCAACTCATCATTACAATTTTTTTAAATTTCAACACAAAATATAATAAACAATTCAATTTTTTCAAATCTCAAAATAATAATAATATTAAAAAATAATATTCTAATAATATTTTATCATCTCAACTCAACATCCAAATACAGAATCTTTCTGACGCTACAATCAGAACTAGCATACTCCGCCATGTGGTATCAGATGGTTCAACTAGATTCAAGATTAAAAAACTTAAATGCAAAATCAACAGTAGAATTTTTTGAATAGCAAACATTAAGGCTTCCATCAACTCATCATTACAATTTTTTCAAATCTCAACATAAAATATAATAAACAATTCAATTTTTTCAAATCTTAAAATAATAATAATAAATAATAATATTTTATCATCTCATCTCAACTCAACTCAGTTCAACATTCAAATTCACCAAAAAAAAAAAAAACTTATGAAACAGTAATTGGAAGGGGCAAAGGAACATCATAAAATGCTGCCTAATCTGAAAGAAAGAAAGCCCGAAGAGCACTATAATTATAAACCATTCCCATCAATAGCTGCTTTTCCAATTTAGGCATACAAAGAGAGAAAATAAATTAAGAGAAACAAAAAAAAAATGCAAATAATGAGATAGGAGGAATCACCGGCACGGAGTTGGTGAAGCCGACGGCGGGCCCTTGGAGTGCGGAAGGGCGGCGGTAAAGTTGAAAAGAGAATCGTTTGGAGAGAGAAGTAGGGAGAGGCAAAGGTGATCTGGGGGGGCAGCGAGGGTAAGAGTAAAGTAGATCAGAAGGTAAGCGAGGGTGAGAATGGAGAACAGCGGAGCTGGCACACGGTGAGAGAGTGATCAACCCCATGGTGAGTCCCGTCTCCAACACTCTGCTATATTTTATTTGTTTTTTGATGGAGGATCGGACTGGGATTCTGCAAAGGAAGTTCCAGAACGCCAGAGCAGTTACGTATATGTACGGATGGATGATCACGTTTTACATTTAATACTTTTATTTATTTATTTGAAAAGAAAATGTAGAAAATTTTCGTCCATATGTGTGTACTTTCGTTGCTGCTTCCGTGCCGTAACGAGCGACTGCTGAAGTAGAGGAGTTCCTCCTCCGTGACACTTTTTGTCAAACATTCAAATTTTTTTGTCGACTCCAATTTGGACCCACCTCAATTATTCTTAAAATTTGAAAAACCGGCTTTATATAAAGCCTTCAATTAATTAATTAATTATATATATATATTACATTTTGCATTTTTCATGTTAAATTATAACACTTGACTCGTATTTTTAAAATTTTAAATAATTATAAGGTGCTCTTTCTATTATTGTATATATATTTTTTTTATATTTCGTTTAGAAATCAAGACTTATGCCATCTGATTATTACTATTCATCAATTTTGATAGCCCACATTCTACAGAATTTTCAGCCATCCAGAAACGTGTTAGGAAAGTGGGATCGAAGATGTCATATCAGACAATCGACATTAAGCCACGCACGAACATTGCATTTATGAGTCAATGCTTTTATATTTGATTTTTTGAGAACCCTTCTTCATAAGCCAAAATCCATTTCGCCACTCTCCCCTGAAGGAAAAGTTCCCAACACCCACCGAAAGTTTCGCCTTTTGTTCCCATTTTAACGACTGAATTTTATCCCCAAACATTTGGGGACTAACGCCAGACATGTTTTTCTGAAAAATACATGTTTGTATGATTCAACGTTTTTGTTTCCTTGTTTCAAAAAAAAAAAGGACGTTTTTGTTTCCTAATTGGATATGGATTGGAATCATTTCGAAATCACAAAAATTGTACTGGACTTTTGGCCTTCAGTTTTGCTATAGGTACCTCTCATTGGATACCTTTTGTGGAATCGGTGACGCGCGTGTATTATTTAAAAACTAAAATTAACCACGTCAGCCGGTATTATTTTTTAAAAAATGAAACAAAAAATGAAGAATTCAGAACAAGTCAAACCCATCCCTAACACCAAAATCTGTCTCAATTGCAAACCCATAACCCAGTGCCAAAATTGATCTTAGTTGGAAATCATATCTAGCGCCAAAATCGGCTTAAGAAATCAAACCCATTCCAGACACCTGTAGCGTCATCGAACCCCATCATCTCGGAGAAAGATTTGTGCAGGTGGTCGATCTCTGAAAGAGAGAGTGCCGCCGTGAGTATGAGCTGTTTATTCCTTTGTTTTATGCAGTTTTTGTTTCGATCTTCCTTTGTTTTACCCAACCCCATCATCGCTGGGTAATTATCTGCAAAGCAACTACAGCCATTGGGAAGGGCTTGAAATTCTTTGAAACACTAAAGAAAGCTAACAAACATGCAAAAATGCAAACGAGACCACCATAACAATTAAATAAAACTAATAAGTTGTATGTCATTGCCCATTAATCGTCACTACAAATAGACTCGCATGTACGAAATTTTCTTCCCACATTCACAAGTTGATGTACTTCACAAGAGGACATAATCAAATCCTTCATAAATCTTTTTTTTTTTTTTATTTCCCTCTACAATCAAGTAAAATCCAAGCAACAACACCTTGTATGCATTATTTGCATTGTCAGATTTACACACACTATCCTTACGACTTGACTTAAAACCTTGGCACGAAACCAAAGGCTGTGCTTCCAAAATCAGCCCCTCTTGGCATTACCATGTCTATGGTTTCTAAAGTGGCTAAGAAGCGCTTGTGCCTGCAAGTAACCAAACATTCGGTTAAATTAGTCTATATATGCAAGGAAGAAATAGCAACATCATTAACAGCTGTATACCTTTTCTCTGGCCCTAGGGGTGCCTGACTATGACAATGCCACCAGTGGCGGGACAGCTCCTTCTTGGAGCACCATACTATGAAATCTATTACTAGTTGTACAAAGATGTAAAAGAGCAGCAGCTGCATTCTCCTTCCCTCTAGAAGATGAGTTAGAAGATGGGAACCAGTAAATGAAGAATTCCTCTTCGTGTTTCGTCTTCAGCGTCATCTGTGGCGAAGCTTGATCCCGAACCCGAATCCGTTTCATGGGGAAATGAAATGGAGTGCTGCATTTCAGATGAGAAGAAGATGTAACGAATAAGTGAGAAGTAAGACATCTGTAGTGAAGAACCTGATCTTCGTGTTCTGGGTTGGGGAAGCTTGCTCCCGAAGCTGTGAGTTTGTTTCTCAAACGTAATTCAACCAACCCGCATCGCGTGTAAACCAGCTCTAAACGAAATGCCCCGTTTTAACTTTACACGTGGATGGATGTACACGCTGGGTTCCCCAACCCTGGGTGTGAGTAGCTTTTTTCTTCAGCCTTTGGGTCGTCAATCCGACCTGCCTAGGAGTAAAAGATAAGACCTAGTATGCCCAATGAAAGTTGTGGGTATATAATCTCGATTAATGATACATGTATATCTCATTTAAAATATAGTTGTATAAAATATTGTAAAAATATTTATAGGTCTATAATTTTCCTATAAATTATGTGTGACATTAGATCATTGCTTATAAATGTTATCCCAAAATCTACCATGACTTAGTATCGATAATGGTTGATAATTTTAAACTAATGTGATTCAATATGAGACTTCAAATATACTTTATAATAAAATAAATTTTATAATATGACATTCTACCATCTGATTGATTAAAATGCATGCATGAGTTTTTCCTAACTATATTGTGAGTTAAGATTTTTTTTAAAGGAGAATCTTATATACCATGCTTATATCTCAATATGATGAGATAATATTATCCATTAACTTTTAAATTATTATTTTAAAAGAACGACTAATTATCAAATAATAATAAAAGAGAAGTGTTACACATAAGCCCTATACTCATGCACACTATTTAAAAATATATAATTTTATTTTTTTACCCTCATACTTCATACTTCATATTTCATATTTCTTAACATGTGAAATATGAAATATGAAGTATGAGGGTAAAAAAATAAAATCACATATTTTTAAGTGGTGTGTAATAGTGTGGGGTTTATGTCTAGAATTTGTGAATATTATACCTATAAGGAACAAAGAGATAGTCATAATTTGTGAATATTATAACTCAATATTTGTTATTGTAAGATTACATTATGGTATTTTTTTTAATTGTTAGATGTGTATAAAATAATTATTTATTATACAAGTAACAAGTATCACTAATTACTAGAACTCTTACCAAAATTGCTTCCGGAAAAAACACTTTCTAAAATGGTAATTACTTTATATACTAAATTATGATGCTTTCTTTACATAGATATTTGCTACTTGTATTATTGATCAGAACTCTTACCAAAATTTATTCAAAAAAATAAAAAATAATACACCTATAATTATTTTTTAATTTATCTTGAAACAATCAATCAATAAAATTATATTATTTCATTAAAAATAAATTTTAGTATTATAAAACTATCATTCGTAGAGTTATAAAAAAATAATAAAATAAATATAAGGTCATTATTTAAAAAACAAAATCTAAAATGGTAATAATACAGGGTTAGAGGATTCTCAATGACTTATGTATAATATAAAAAATGTAAATTATTTAAATAATTGTTCATAAAATGAGTTCCATCCGGTTATCTAAAACAACATGTAAAATACAAATTGCTACAGTAACCCGTTACATGTAGCGGGTACTGTTCATCATTCAAACAATTTTCTTATTATTTATACTTCATTTACTCCCTCATTTCCTTTTACTTTTACATTTCAATACAAATTATTTTTATTGTTCATCATTGAAAACACCTATATTTTATTATTTTCTAAAAAATATATTGGAAATATTATTTATCCATTTCTTTCATATTTTTATTTTATTTCTAATTTTTATTTGACTTATATATTTTTATTTTGTGTGTATATAACTTAATTATATATATATATATATATATTTTTTAAGAATATGACAGTACCCAAATTTTATTGATAGCCCTCATTTATGGCGAAGGAAAATCGTAGTTACATCCAGATGCTTGGGGGTTACAGATTTTCAACAAAAAACCAAAACCAAAGCATAAAAAAATTAAACAAACCAACCATAATACAAGACAATCAATAATGTTCATCAAAAAGAAAAATACAAAACCAAGATAAAATAAGAAGGGTGAAACGAAAGGCACCTGCAAGAGAAAAATATCAACACATAATGACAACTCAGATAAAATAAATAAAACTTACCAATGGAAACCTACTTGAGCCACAGGTAGGGAAGACCAATTTTGTCCAAACGAATAAACCTTGGAGGTGACCGGTCAAATTCTCATTGTTAATAGTCCAATCCATACTTAAACCCTCAGCTCTCTGCTTGGCTAAAAAATCCGCCACGACATTACCCTCACGAAAAACATGGGTCACACGATACTCCACACATCCCAAGAGACCCTGCAACTCTTCCCAAAAATCCTCTAAGTATCAAATATTACAAGCTGCTTTAGTAATCATGTTAACAAGTAATTTAGAATCTGTCTCAATCTCAACCCTGCCAAAACCTAACTGACAGCACCTGCAAACCCCTGCCAATAAGTTTCTCAATTCATCAAAATTATTAGACCCCTCACCCAATAACACAGAATAAGCTGCATGACAACTATCACGAATCACCCCCCCCCCCCCCACCACCTGCTGGCCCAGGATTCCCTAAGCTACTATCGTCCGAGTTCAGCTTCATCCAACCTTGTGAAGGCCGGATCCACCTAACCACACTAACTTACCTAGGTTTGGGAAATAAAACCGGAATATCCAATCTCTGTAAAATAGCAGCATCATGGGAAGAGATCCTATAAATTTTCATGACTAAAGAAATAATCATGCGAATCCAAAGCTTAATCACATGCCAAACTGATTAAACTGACTCTACCTTATCCTCAAACCGAGCCTTACAACGCCTATCCCAAAGCTTCCACGAGACAATAGACGGAAGAATGCCAAAAACAATCCGAACCTGAGAAGACTTTCCAGCACGGCGGAACCAGAAATTATTTTGCTCCTTCCACGTCTGAAAAATGCCCATATGAACACCTAACTGGATCGCAATCAGACGCCAAATTTGTCTAGCAAAATCACCAGTACACAGGACGTGATTTAAATCCTCCATATGGCCCTGACACAACAATTGCATTTAGAAACTATAGGAATGCCAATATTCCTAATCTTATCATCCACACTCAAACAATTATGGAATGCTTTCCACATCATAATAGAGATTTTTCTTAAGAAGATTAGTATGCCAAAGCCAATGAGCCCAAGGTAAAGGAGGCGCTCTAATGCGAATATAATCCCAAGCACTTTTGGTAGCAAATTTACCATTATTATCCTTAAGCCAAATAAGAACATCGTGCCCATCCTTCCTCCTAGCCAAAAACTGATATAACTCAATAGCTTTACTTTGACCCACTAATCTCTCCAGAAGGGGAATATCCCATCCGTTATCAATCCGACACTCTTTAATTTTCAACAAAGGTTTCTCAAGAACCTGGTAATGATCACTAATAAGACCACCATCCTCCTAATTATCATACCAGAAAGAAATATCCCCCTCCCTAATCATCCATTTAGAATTATACAGAACCTCCGGAATACGACGAACAATTGATTTCCAAAACCGAGTACCCTTATTAGGATTCAGAAGGGATAAATGATTACCTTGAACATACTTACCTCTAAAACTTCAGTCCATAAAGACTGACCCTGAATGAGATGCCAGACAAATTTCCTGTGTAAAGCCTTCTAAATATCCTCAAAATCAAGAATACATAAGCCACCTTCCTCCGTAGGAGTACAAATATGTTTCCAGGCCACCCACTTCCGATTACCTTTGCCATCAGAATCATCCCAAAAGAAGGAACTAAGAATCCTATTCAAAGCCGTAAGCACCCCGTTAGGAACCTGTAAAACAACAAGAAGATGAGTGGCCATGCTTGACAAAACATGATGCAAAAGAATAACCCGACCACCAGCAGAGAGCAATTTCATTTTCCACACTGCAATTTTCTTATTAATTTTCCCAAGCAACTCACCAAAATCGTAAACCTTAAGCCTACCAACCACAATAGGAACACCCAAATATTTAAAAGGAAATGAACCATTCGAAAAACCAGTTATACGGAGAATAAAGGTTTTTCTAGACTTAGGAATCTTGTTAGAGCAGAAAATAACACTTTTATCTTTATTAAGAGCTTGGCCTGTCCAAACCTCATAAACTTTTAAAACCTCCATCAAACCTTTCATAGATTGCTTACCACCATTAGCAAATATAACAATGTCATAAGCATACATAAGGTGGGAAATAAGAGGAGTACCTTTAACCTTAGTAAATTGACCAATTTTACCAAGCTTAAAAGCTTCCTTCAGAAGACGAGACAAAACCTCTTGCATAATAATGAATAAATAAGGAGAAATAAAGTCTCCTTGCCTATGACCTCGATTACCTTTAAAGAAATCCAAAGATGTGTCATTCATCATAATCAAGTACTAAGGGATGGAGATACACAAATTAATCAGATTGCAAAACTGAGAAGAGAAATCAAAAGAGTCCAAAACATATAAAAGAAAACTTCAATTCACACGATCATAAGCTTTGGACATATCAAGTTTAACCAGAACATTACCCCCATGTGACTTTTTATTAATAGAATGGATCATTTCCTGAGTGAGACTAATGTTTTCAAAAATGCTGCAACCAGGAATAAAAGCTCATTGCTCCTGAGAAATCATCTTAGAAAGGAGAGTCGTCAGACAACCCACAATGATCTTTGCATAAATCTTATAAATCACCGAACAAAGGCTAATAGGCCTAAATTTATTAAAACCATTAGGCGTATCAACCTTGAGAATCAGCACAATAAAAGAAGCAGTATAAAATCTAGGAAGATAATTAGGAAGAAAAAAAATCATATATGGCTGCCAATAAATCATCTTTAACAATATCCCAACAAACCCTGAAGAAACCAGAACAAAACCCATCTGGGCCCAGGCTACTCTCAATAGGAATGCTAAAAAGCGCATCCTTAATATCCCTAATGGAAGGGGGACTACAGAGCATCAAATTCTCATCTTCAGTAATCACAGGAAGAATCAAATCCCCTAAGTTAGGTAACTCACAACTGCTGCTCTCACCCAAAAAATTATGGAAATAATCAACAACCGCCTGATAAATTTCCAGCAGGGTTTTTAAAAGGATACCATCCTCCAAACACATATCAGTAACCCTTTTATGATGTTTGGCATTCAAGTATGCAGGAAAAAATTTAGAATTTTGATCCCCA
Organism: Juglans mandshurica; assembly: GCA_022457165.1. NCBI lineage: Eukaryota > Viridiplantae > Streptophyta > Magnoliopsida > Fagales > Juglandaceae > Juglans > Juglans mandshurica. The sequence continues at coordinate 876,341 of CM039621.1, read as the reverse complement.
TCTTTAAGCCAACTTTTCTTAGCCATATGAGAAAGACGAATGTCTTCTCGACCATTCCAAGTTAAAAGCTTCAAATTAGTAGCTAGGAGATTATTATCATCTTCAACTGAAAAGGAATTTTGAAGGCGAGTTTCCAAACCATTAATACGATTCTCAATATCACTAATAATAACATTAGTCCTCCAAAAAATACGCTGATTCCAATCTCTTAACGCCACCTTCATCCTTTTCAACTTAAGAGATAACTTATTAAAACCAAAACCAGTTCCCTCTTGGTTCCACACCCCCTCGACAAAATTAAGAAAATCAACATGATCAGTCCATATAAATTGAAAGCGAAAAGGACTAGGCCCCATACCTGAAAGGATCCTCACCCATTTTGATCACTAAAGGAGAATGATCCAAAGTAGTACGAGACAAAACTTGAGAAAACACATTAGGATAACAATTAAGAAAATTAGCATCGATCTAACATTGCCCAGCTGCGAGCCAAACTGCTTTGACCATTACACTAAGTCATCCTCAAGCCCTTCGAACACATGTCTATCAAACCACAATTTTGAATGCACAAATTAAAGTCTTTCATCGCTGCAAATGGACGTGGATGACCCCCTCTTCGTTTAAAGTCTTCTTTGATAATATTAAAATCACCACAAAGAAGCCACGGATAATTACTATTACTAGTTGCAACCAGGTCCTCCCAATTTATCTCAGTGAAAGTTTAGGAGAACTGAATTATATTACATTGTATATAATAATATATTGCAAATATAAAAAAATATATGAATATTAGAAATTTATTGGTAGAAATGAAATATTTAAAAAGAATAAAAAAATATTATTTAAATAATATGAAGAAAAAATATATAAGTTGATATATAATATATTATAAAAATTAATCTATAAAATAGAAAAAATAAAATTTAATAATATATTGTAAAAGATAAGATAAATAACTACTGTGAATACTTAGAACTTTGGTGCTTTATCTATCACTCGCCTATTTAACGAAGCAACCCCAAACACACTTTACCTTCTACAAACCAACCGTTACCGGTTAACTTAACCCCATACCCCCGACATGACATCGTCATGTGGGTCCCACCAAAACCAAAAATTATCAGATCCTACGGCTCAGATCTCGTTCTTACATTAATCCTAGGGTTAACCCAAACCCACCCTACATAACCCTCTCAGCTTCGAATCCACTGTTTTTTCTCAGTGCAGTTCCAGCTGCCCTCTGTAACTAAACCCACCACAGTCCTCTCCATCTCTCGCTCTCTCTTCTCCTCACGAGCCGCTCCTCCGGCGGATCCCTGACCCGCCCTTCCCTCTCCTCCCACCTATCATCATAAACAAAAAAAAGCAAAGAAATTTAGTATCCGAGGTCTTTTGTCGAACACTTCGTGTGCGTCTAGGTGTTACTTTAGCGTTTTCTTCATTTCCAGATTCATTCCGTTTCTTCCTAGGGTTTGGTTATAATAACGCGAGGAGAGGGAAGAGATAAAGAAAAAAAAAATTAAAAAAGAAAATTTTGGATTGAAAAAAAATCTTGGGTATGGCACAGGTACAAGCTCAGCCTCAGAATGCGATTCCGGGAGCCAACGGTGCGGGTGGGGCCAATCAGTTCGTGACGACGTCACTTTATGTTGGAGATCTTGACGCTAACGTGACCGATTCGCAGCTCTATGATCTGTTTAACCAGCTGGGTCAGGTGGTTTCGGTTAGGGTTTGCAGGGACTTGACCACCCGCCGATCTCTCGGTTACGGCTACGTCAATTATAGCAACCCTCAAGACGGTTAGTTATTGGTTCAAATTTCCAATTTATTTTTGAAGATTTATATACCTTTAAATTTGATTATTTAGCTAGATTCGTTGCCAATTGATTTTAAGTATAATTTATAATGTAGTTACATATTCCATCTTTTTGTATGCTTGTGCCATTGTAAGAAAAACTTCAAAGAACATCTGAACATGGTACCCATTGTATGGCAAAGAGATCTTTGTTGGGTATAAACTTGCATCAATTTAGTACCGACTTGTGACTAGTTAAGAAAAAAGGGGGGAGCGGGGTTGGAAAGAAAATTATATTTCTTTTAATCCAGAACTTGTGGAGCCACAATGGTTTCCTTTGATATCAGAAGTTTTCATTTCTTTATTGCACTACTGAGGAAAATAAAAACTTGTTTAGTTATATATTTCTAACCCCACGTTTCATGAAAGATCAAGCTTATTAAAATTGATTTTCACTCTAATCAACATAAGATAGTTTAGTTTAAGACGCTTTTACACCATTTGTGAGACCTACAAATCATGAGGCGATCTTATTCTATTGTATTGCTCTTCCAATATATTTATAATTAGACATTGAAAGGAGGAGAATATGCTTTTCTCTATTTAGTAGCAAACATGAATCTGAACAAGCTAGAACCTCAATATAAGTAGCCTATAGTGGTAACATGAGCAGGATCTACACTGCCCAAAATTGAAAGGACGATTCAATTCCATGACCACAACTTTGACTCTACGCCCAATATTATTGAAAGCATCAGTCTCAATTCAGTACAAAGGCCTCATGTAGACTAATAGCAGAGTGCAGGGTCTAAGCACCCACTCGAATGAAGTGAAAGCACACAATTTATTCTGCACTACATATTAGTATTATTATTTATTATTTGTTTAGTCTGGTATTTGCCTTTGATATATATGAATGGTGTATGAAACTAGGGCCAAACCAAAATCAGTAGAGAATGATTTTGTAGTTAGGGTTTGTTGGCTAGATTCGTAATATTAAATTATATATTCCAACCAAGCTAACAATTTCATATTTTTGGGCCAATTTTCTCCCTTAAACATTTGTTTTGTATGCATGTTCTTGTTAATATTGGGATTCTTCTTTTTTTTTTTTTTCCATGTTCTGTACAATGAAATTGTCAATATTTGTTTATTCTATCTTACATCTCTAATTTGAAATGATTACAGCTGCAAGGGCATTGGATGTACTGAACTTCACCCCTTTCAATGGAAGGCCCATTAGGATTATGTATTCTCACCGTGACCCTAGCATTCGCAAAAGTGGGGCTGGAAACATATTTATTAAGGTATTCGCTTCTGATATTTACGAGTTTCTGATCGGACCCTTCTTTTTATTTCTTAACAATGCTTTTTGGATCCTTGCTGATCTTGTATGTTTTATTTTCTCTGTGTCACTAATCTCCAGTTGTTTTGAACTTGCCAGAATTTGGATAAGGCGATTGACCACAAAGCATTACAAGATACATTTTCTGCATTTGGGAATATTCTTTCTTGCAAGGTAGCTACAGACTCCTATGGCCAGTCAAAAGGCTATGGGTTTGTTCAATTCGATACTGAGGAGTCTGCCCAAAAAGCTATAGAGCAGTTGAATGGTATGCTGTTGAATGATAAGCAAGTTTTTGTTGGACCCTTCCTTCGCAAGCAGGAAAGAGAAAGTGCTATTGACAAGATGAAATTCAACAATGTCTTTGTTAAAAATCTCTCTGAATCGACAACTGAAGAAGATTTGAACAATATTTTTGGAGAATTTGGAATTATCACCAGTGTTATCGTGATGAGGGATATGGATGGAAAATCAAAGTGCTTTGGTTTTGTCAACTTTGAGAATGCAGATGATGCCGCTAAGGCTGTTGAGGCTCTTAATGGGAAGAAAGTGGATGATAAGGAGTGGTATGTCGGGAAAGCCCAGAAGAAGTCTGAAAGGGAAAATGAATTGAAGCTTCGATTTGAACAGAGTATGAAAGAAGCAGCAGATAAATATCAAGGAGCAAATTTGTATGTTAAAAATTTGGATGATAGCATAGGTGATGATAAATTCAAGGAGCTTTTCTCTCAGTTTGGTACCATTACCTCATGCAAGGTGTGTAGCATAGCATCTATTTGGGAAAGCAGAGCTTTTATATTTTGTCCTGCATGATCTAATGGCAAGGCTTTGTAAACTTCATTCTTCTTGATGCATGAACAGGTTATGCGAGACCCTAACGGAATAAGTAGGGGATCAGGGTTTGTTGCATTCTCCACTCCTGAAGAGGCATCTAGAGCTGTAAGTTGATGTCTTTAGCATGTTCATGATGACATTCTCTTTAACATTTTTTTTTCTTTTTTTACAAAAATATTTTTCAAATGATTGGCAGATGTCGGAGATGAATGGCAAAATGCTTGTGAGCAAACCTCTATATGTTGCACTTGCACAGCGAAAAGAAGATAGAAGAGCTAGGTTGCAGGCATGTTTTGCTTTATGTTGTTTTGATCCCTGTACAAATTGTAGTGGAATTTTCCTTGAAGGATTCTGACTCTTAGGTGTGAGACTTGAGGCTCACTAGATGTCTTTGCCCCCCCGTCCCTGTCCCCATGGATACTTTAAAGCAGATGCTGCTGTCTGGTTTTAAATTTGTCAGTGTTTTGATATTTGTTATTTTAGAACTGTCATGTGTGCTTATCTGTGATTGATAGAGTACTGCTGTGTATACAGGCTCAATTTTCTCAAATGCGGCCAGTTGCAATGCCACCGTCAGTTGCCCCTCGTTTGCCAATGTACCCCCCTGGTGCTCCAGGTCTTGGACAACAAATATTCTATGGCCAAGGTCCACCTGCTATCATTCCTTCCCAGGTACTTTATTCCTGATTTGTTTCTTACCCTATTTTGTTTATGTTCCATCTTAGACATCCTTTTATTTCACCTCTGGTTATTTGGTCAATGTGCTTACATTATTTGGCTACAAATTTATAATCATATTCAATATGCTCTATGTCAGCCTGGATTTGGATATCAGCAGCAACTTGTTCCTGGTATGAGGCCTGGTGGGGCTCCGATGCCCAATTTCTTCATGCCAATGGTTCAGCAGGGGCAGCAAGGGCAGCGTCCTGGTGGCAGACGTGCAGGGGCTGTACAGCAAACCCAGCAGCCAGTTCCACTAATGCAGCAGCAGGTTGGTGATATTCTGTTTCCATTTTCTTCCATATTAAATAGTATCTATATATATAGATCTAAAACAAACATTATAATGGATTCTTTGAACAACAGATGCTTCCAAGGGGCCGTGTCTACCGTTACCCCCCTGGGCGTGCCCTGCCCGATGTTCCCATGCCTGGCGTTGCTGGAGGCATGTTTTCTGTTCCATATGACATGGGTGGTATGCCGCTGCGTGATGCATCTTTGTCCCAGCCAATTCCTATAGGGGCTTTGGCTAGTGCCCTTGCAAATGCTACTCCAGAGCAGCAGAGAACAGTAAGTATTGATTTTTTTTCCTATTGTCTAGAGGGAGAAGTTGGCTGGTTTTCTTGAGGTTTTTCACATGAGTAATGCTAAGTACAAGCCCTAAAAAGACAAGCCCGCGTAGGCCTTTTCTTTACACTTTTTCATGATGGGGTCCACTTTTTTACGAAGGGATTGCGCTTGTCTATTTGGGACTTGTACAAAAAATTTCTCTTTTCACATTTATGCTAGGTAAGATTTGAAGTAATGATCTAAAGGATTATTAATTGCTTGGATCTCGAAAAATGATTATTTTCTGAAAATGCTCTACATCTATTACCCATTAAGGCCATCTTTTGGCAAGAACAATGTGGCCACCATTTCTTAGGTTTGTGTTTTTCATCACAAAATTGTGGTGTGCATGCTTGCATGTGGAGATTACTTCCATGCTATTCAAAATTATGTTGGAGGTGAAGCACGGCAGGATGAGAGTTGACGGCGATCCTAGACAACACAATCCTGATATGTCTGATGTTTACTGCTTTAGTGGAGCTATGAATTATAATGATGTTAATTGCTGATTTTGATTTTCGTGGATGAAAATCTGTAGATGCTGGGTGAGAACCTCTACCCACTTGTGGAACAGCTGGAGCCTGAAAATGCGGCTAAGGTTACAGGCATGCTTCTGGAGATGGATCAGACTGAGGTGTTGCACTTGCTCGAATCACCAGAAGCTCTGAAAGCAAAGGTGGCTGAGGCTATGGATGTTCTGAGGAATGTTCAGCAGCAGCAAGCTGGCAATGCAGCCGATCAACTGGGCTCATTGTCTCTGAATGACAGCCTCGTTTCCTGAGGGCATTGAATGTGTGCTTCTACCTTTTGAAATGGTTTGAAACTGATGTAGGCGTGGCTTTGATTCTGTTAAAAGTGAGTGCCTTGAGCAGAATAGGCTGGTTGGGTATGTACCGTTGACTTTTCTATTTCCTCCTTTTTCATGACTACGACTGATGTGGCATCTATGCTTGAATTCTTTTTTCCTTTGCGTCTAGTATTTCCGAATATTGCGACAATTTGCTTCCATCTTTCGGACATAGTGTAGTTGGTTCTATTTGGTTTTTGAGCTTCCACTTGTGGCAATGAGCAATATCCAAGTTGATTCTATTTTCTTTAGATGAACTTCCAGCTTGAACTGTGTAAGCTGGTGATTAATAACGTGACTAATAAATAATACAATCTCGTTCTGTTAGGCAATTAATTGTACGCCTACTTATCAATCAGCACTTGGAACCAAGTCTAGATGAAATCCCGTGAGCTAATTCTGGAAGAAGTGTAAAAGCGTGGATCCCACGCCTTGCCGAGAGACTCAACGTCGGTCATTTTTTAGTTTGGCCATGGGAAGGGAAAGTGATCCGAACAGCACAGCCCACAGCTCCCATGAGCCCCTCTCCTACCAAAACCATGTTTCCGGAACTCAGTAATTTCTCGCTCATCTCCTGGTTCACCCGCACCGTGACATATATACTACTGACAAAACAATGGAAATGCAACTCAAATGAGGTCCTAATCTACATCCGCCAGGCTAGAAGTTAAGGTATCATAATTATACACTTGGAAAACGTGGCAAATATAAGACAAAATCTATGCAATCTTTTGAACAAAATATATTTTATTTGTTTGCCTAATAACTAAAAAAGTACAATATGCACAAACCGCACATAACCCTCAACATAACATAGCATTTGAACACACCGAAGAGAGAAGTGTACACATCCAATGCTTCCATTAAAAGCCTCGACATTGCCAAAACTGACAAATCGCATGCAATATGTTAAGGATCATGTTGGTTAGCACGCCTCAGCCGCAACCCCACATCAACTTCTTGGTCGTGTCTAATTAAACTATTGCCATGCAGATTAGAATTTTGCGTTTCCAAGGAAGTCCCTACCTCACTTCTACTCTCTTCAATGTGTTCCCCAAAGTTATGAAGCCTCCGGCCAATCAAATAGCGATCATCACGTATGGAATTGTGAAGATTGGTGAACCAGACATGGAATCTCTTGGCACAAAAAAACAACAGGCTAATGCAGAGGCATCCCAGCCAGGCAAACCGGTAGACTGCAGAGTTTACTACTAATGGATACCCAAGCACAGGAAACACCCCTCTGGCTAAAACATAAGGTACACATAAGGCTGTCAACAGCTTCATTATGATTGGGAACACAATCTCACGCAACACCCAAAATCCTTGCAGCCTGGAGAAACCATCTTCTCTCACTCTCTCAAATTTTATTCGCCAGCTTTCGTCCACAAGTGGCATCATGTGATCCAACATGACCTGTTCAGAATTAACAACAAACATCTGAAAAAAGAAAATACTAAATCAACTAGAATGAAGCAACCAAGTTGTAGAGAGATTGATGATCTACAGATGTAAACGACTCATTTCCCCCCGTTAAGTTTCCTCAACTGTTGTATTCCCAGTTATAACAGCATTCTAATGATCCAGTAAATACCTATTTTGGCCTGATAACTGCAACAGCATACTTATTAAAAAAAAACCTGCAACACCATACTTCAAGGGGCTTAAACAATTGCAACTAGATGCAAGGACAATCCCAGCTATGTATTTATTTATTTTGCTGATACCAAGTTGAAATGAAAAGAATGTGATTTAACACTCACCAGTCTAGTCCAGATCTTAAGAAAGATCAGGCCCAATGCCCAATCCTGATACAGGAGGAAAACTGGGCTTTCATCCACGGGCACTCGCATAGGCACAATCACCAAAAGCTCAAATAGCAGTCCAATCAATACAGGGATAACAAATATCTGGAACACAAGCATATGCAAGAATTTTAATCAGTTTGAAAAAAAAAACTGAGATGGATGATGAACAATAAGCAGGTCTAACAACAAAAGAAAAGGTGAATTGTGTGGGAAATATCATGGATACCCATATAGATAGAAGTGCAGAACTCTTGAAAACAATGCCACACCACTTCCAGATTTGGCTCAACAAAACTGCAGCCCTCTTTGTTCTAATATGCTCAATGCAGTATCTAGCACCAGCTATAGCAGTCCAAATCATATAGCTTCCAATGATGAAAGCATAAAGATCTAAGAACATAAATAGAATGACAACATATTAGCATTCGCACCCAGAAGTATGAAGCACCCTTGGAAGGAAAAATAATTCAGTTGGACCATTTTACCATTACACTTGATGCCATGAGTCATTGGAAGAAGAGGAATTGCATTGAAAATTGTCCTTCCAAGTGAAACTGGTATAACTATCAAGGTAGAGTTGAAGATAAGTAGAGTCATCCAAGCCACCACCAACAAGAGGACAATGCGAAGTACAAAGCCATACCTGCTAAAAGACGAAAGGAGTAAATTTTAGATTGTTGCCAGAGTCAAGAATCAATAAACAAAAACATCAGCCACAATAACATATGTTGAAGAATCAAAAAAGAAGAGGTCCAGGTGACAACTCCATCTATATATGATTTGAATTTGCAAATAATAACAGCTTAGTCAACTAATCAATTTGCAGAGTCAAGGGTGAATGCATACATATAGTGGTAAGGTCTAAACTAGTAAGGAAAGATGGTATCATTAAAAAAATGGTATCTACGATTAAGACCCACTCATGACTCTAAAATCGTGATGCATCCAGAAACTTACTCTGAATCAGATTGTTCGTCACTATCATAGTCTTCTGAAATATTCGAGTCCTCTGATGCAAGAACACCTCTATTTGGATCATCCACACCTGCAACTGCCACCAGGGCCCGATCCTGAACACCTAGTTGTACTGCCTGTACTCTATCTTGCCTTCCTGGGTCCCCAGTCCCGTTTTCCTGACCACCATTGTCCTCAGGTCTGGGCAATAAGAAATCTGTTATACCAAGTGCCCAGCCAACTGCTGTAAACCAATATCTTAGAAAGGATTTGATTGTTGTCCGCAATTTAAAATGCTCGATGGCAAATGGAATGCAAATTTGAAAAAGAAGCATGTCAGCAGGAATTTCAGTAAATGGGTCAGACACCCTGCAAAGATAAGAATCCATAAGTTAGCAAATAGCAGTGGCATGTCATGGAAATCGCCTAGGTTAATCATTAACAACAGGTCCCACAGAAACATCAAGGACTAACTTACGATATATCAAGTGGAAAAATGGCGGGAGCCATCCGCATGGCAAGTTTAACTGGTAAGAACACCAGCATGACAATCAAACTCCCATAAACAGCAACTGATAGCAGAACCCTGCGAGCATGCTTGTGCACAGGGTCATCAATCAAATCACGGAATGGATTGTAGTTTGGATCAGCAGGATCACGAAGAAAGTACAACACTCCATTACGCAAAACCTGACAACAGCAAGAGAAGAAAATTCTATCACATTAATAACATAACAAGATAAGTGGTTCAGAAATAATTGAGGCATTATGATATGATGGCAAAGAAGAATACCCCTCTAAGAAGGCTGACGAATATGCTTATTTGTAGCATGTAAACAATTCCAACAACCCAATGAACCAATGAACTTGCTAAAGGAGAAGCTGAGAAGAATTGAACTCTTTGAGCCATGGACTTCCCAAACATCCTTATAGTACAGACATCTATCCACCATCCACACATCAGAGGAAACACTCCAAGTTCAATAACAAGAAGGAAAGCAACCTTTATCATGGTCATCAAATGCCTCATTGCTGCCAAAAACTGCCTGAAGAGAGATGGAACTGTCTCTGCTATAGAAGCAATACCATAGAATCTCCCCATAGTCAAAGGCTCACCCTTAGTGTATCGAATCAACGCAACAACACCAAGATAGAAGAAAACTAGAGAAAAGATAAAAATATATCCAACAGCAAGAGTAGTAACATCAGAAAGCCGTGATACCCCAACACTGGCCCCCATCAATAGATCTGTTGAGAGTGCTGAAGTAATGTTGTTTGAGGCTTCATTTAGACCACTAAAGTTACTATTCAACATTTCTGCAGCCTGGCCTAGCAGACCATTTTCTTGACTTTCAGATGACAAATTTGTAACCACAGTTAATGCATTCTTCAATGTAATATTTGCTAAGGAGAGGGCAGTGTCTGTAATTGGCAGGACCGTAGACAAAACTGAACCACTAGCAGCAAAGAAAATCCAAGATACATAATAGAGTATAATCCGACCTAACGAAAAAGGCACAAAGATCACAATGCCAAGGAATATCATATTGCTTGCCAGAACCTGCATAGGCATCGGACCTTGTTATAAACCAATTAAAAAACAGGAGCAAAAATTGAAAACTTCAGTTCTTTTCCCCTTTGGAACAACACAATAACTTAAAAAACATAAATTGCAGCAATATTATGTCAGACATGCTGCAATGATAAGAGAAATTTCACCAGATAAAATAATGTAGAACATAAGGTAGATGATACAATGCAAATGACATAGGCCCCAACAAAGAAAGAATGCTTTTAAATCTCATTAAGTATATTTTTATCCCTTTTTATGTTATCCTCTCCCCAATTGAGTGTGGTTGAATTGAACACATAAAAAATGTTTAGCATCTCATCGGTAACAATGGAGGAATCCATTGACTCCATGCAACTCCTTACTTCTTCCAGTACAATCAACCACCACTCAACTCCCTTTTTTGTATGCAATCAAAATGTTAAAAAATGCAAATATATATATATATATATATAGCCCAAGTACACAGCTAGCATACCAAAAAAAATACCCAAAATATTATTTCCAATAGTGTACTTCAATAGAATTATTTTTGTTCTCTATTATTTAATGTCTGTACTAAATATCTATGTAAAGCCTCCTTTCTTTCCCTGCGTATTTTTATGTCAAATACAACACAACCCCATAGGGCAGTTGTGGATAACAATTCCCCGCCGACCACAAATCCTTTTTCTTTGATGAATAATTGACAGTTGCACCAAATGCAGGAAAATACAAAGCAGTCTTCCAGCAAAAAATTTATGATGGTGAACAAAGCTTCAAGGATCTAGTAACATACTGAGAAATCAATATAAGATTAAAAAAACTAATAAACGGAGCAGCTTAATTCATGACTAATTCTTTGGTGTACTTGTCAATACATAAAACTTTAGACAATTTTTTTTGTACTTGTCAATACATAAAACTCTCCCAAAAAAAAATTCAAAAACTAAGGGAGCCATAAAAGCATTGTAGCTTGGGAAACCTAACTGAAGAATAGAAGTTATAACAAGAATCGACAGAAAAAGAATAAAAACAGAAGCGAAATGATGAACTCACAGTGAATGCATTTTCAACCAAATGAAAGACAGGGCCCTGCATGCCAACAAGCTCGTCAAAAGGCACATCCTCTGCACCATCAGCATCATCCAAACCTTCAAACATCTGTTCAACATGAGCTTCAAGACGAGCTGCCTGCATCTCCCACCGGGCAGCAACATTTTCTGCATTCCTCCTGAGCATTTGACCAGCTCCTGCAACCCCTTGTCCCGCACCCACATCTTCAACATTTCCATCACCTGCATTATTCCTATTAGCTTGCCCAGGAGGTCTTCTTCCAGCACGAGCACCATTTCTTTCCCCCTCATCTTCTCTCTCAGCATCCTGACCCCCAATTTCCCGTAAATGCCGGAAGTAATCCCTCAAAGATGTTGCACAGAGAAAAATGAACACAATGCTAGCAGAAAGTAGGAATCCATGTAGACAATCAGTAAGGATAACTGTAGTGGATAAATGACTTAGGAATAATCTCTGGGCTTCACCAAAACTCCTCACAAAAGCCAACCGCCATATCCAGAATGTAATAAAAGGTATAATGAGGAGCCAAACTGAAAGGACAAAACCAAGGCGCAAAAAAAATTGCAGAACATGACAAGCTTTCATTGCCATCCCAACTACAAACTCCTGAAAAGGAAGCCTTGCCGGAGCATTCTCAGCATATACTGGGGAGAAGGAAAATGCATGTTTGCAGACCTGTAATGCATTACGAAGTTATTTGATCACACCATAAATTAATCTCCAAACAGATTGAGACATAAATCAAGTTAACCATAAACAAAAGGAGAAGATCGAGGTTGTGGCCCAAGAAACCAATGTTTCCTAGTGAAATGCAAGCCTACTCAAACCCATAAAAACAAGGCTCAAATATCATTGTGCTTCAGTGTGATACCATATTGAATGATAAGGGTAGGTGGTGTATGAGATCCCACATTGGTTGGGAAGGAGAAGTGCTCTTTATAATAATTCCAATGGAGCTCCAATTATATCATTGACTAATCATTTTGGAGTATAGGCCCATAGTGGGTTGGGCCTCCCTTGGGGCATTACATTCAGCTTGCATGATATCAAGTAGCCCCTTTGGGATTCATAGGCCTAGTATTGACCTAGGACATTGTTATAGTTATCATATTCACGATAAAATCAAAACAACATGAGCTTGTACATTTTAAATGCTAGCAAAACAATATCATAGTTCCTTGAACTGTGAGATTTTTGAAGCTCAGTTTACAGAGTAATTTCTTACCTTATAAATGTTTTTCTTTTATAACATGGAACTTCGCTAAGGTATGAACCCTTGGACTTATTCCCTGGAAGGTAAATCCCAAACACACAACCCCAGCAGTCAGAACTATGTATCGAGTAATTAGAAGAATTCTTAGTGCGGAATATGAACCTAGAATGTCTGAGTCTACAACTCATCCTAGCCCACCCTTTGACCACTAGGCTGCACCATGACAAGTCCTTGTAAATGTTAAACAATCCATAACTAGGAAAATAAGGTTCCAACCGCTTCAAAGATTGGCCATGCTATTGTAATTGGTGTAAGTTACGTTGCTTAATAATTGCCTGCTACACTGATAGAGGAGCGATAAACAAACACGTGAAACCGCCTATCAGTCTTCAACATTTTTCTGTTAATCACCAAGAACAAATACAACGCTTTCTTTTTTTTTGTTTTTTTGATAAAACAAGAATTTATTAAAATCACCAAGTGTCAAAATACAGAGAAGATGCCCTAATTATGTAGGCACATTAGAAACTAGAAAATCATGAAGGTCCATGCCATTAAAGTCTATGGCAATGGCCCAAGTACAAAGAGTCCTAAAGAAAAACAGTTTTAGCTCCTCCAAAGATCTCTCTTTGTCTTCAAATGTCCTCTCATTGCGCTCCTGCCATAGACACCACATAATACAGATATGAATCATCTTCCTAACTGCTTTGATCTGTCTCACCCCACGAATCGAAGTCCAGCAAGCCAATACATCCAGAACTGTTTCCAGCATAACCCACGTTAACTCCATTTTTTTAAACACCTCATCCCAAAGAGTCCTGGCTATCTCACAGTGTAAAAGTAAATGATTCACCGACTCACCCCCACTTTTACACATACAACACCAGTCGGCAATAATTATCCTCCTCTTTCTTAGATTATCCGTGGTGAGAATCTTGCCCAGCGACGCTGCCCACACAAAGAAAGAGGCTTTGGGAGGAGCATTATGACGCCAAAGCCTTCTCAGGGAAACTGTATCTCTAGAAGCTGTGTGAGAACCTTATAGAAAGAGCGAACAGAAAACACCTATTTCCTTGCAGGACACCACCATAACCCATCTTCTTGCTAGATGTTTGGACAAACAGAATATAGGAGGCTATAAAAATCAACAAAACTCTCCATCTCCCAATCTTGTGCCGCTCGGTTGAAATTGATGTTCAATGTTCCTACTTGAGACTTCCATAACCTCCACCACTGTGGCATCTTTAGTACTTGCAATCAAGAAAAGAGACAGAAACAGATCTTGTAGAACATTGTTACTATACCAAGCATCCTTCCAAAATCTGATATTGGAACCTGTCCCTAATTGCAATCAAGTGTGACGATGGAAGACCTCCTATCCTCTTCTAATTTGTTTCCATAGCCCCATTCCAGATGCTCCTCTAACTTCTCTAGTACACCACCCCTCCCCTAAAACACCATATTTGCTCTCGATCACAATCTTCCATAAGGCCTCTGGTTCCTTAGTATATTGCCACAACCATTTGCCAAGTAATGCCCGGTTAAACAACCTCAAATTTCTGACACCCAAACTGCCATTGGAGATAGGAAGACAAACCATCTCCCACTTAACTAAGTGAAATTTGAACTCATCTCCTAAGCCCCCCCACAAAAAATCTCTCTGTAATTTCTCGAGTCGACCCGCCACACTTGCCGGTAAAGGGAATAATGATAAAAAGTAAGTGGGTAGGTTAGAAAGTGTACTTTTGATTAATGTGATCCGGCCCCCTTTAGTCAAATACATTCTCTTCCACCCTGCTAGTCTCCTCTCTACTTTTTCAATCACTGTATCCCAAATTGTGCGTGCCCTCAATGCTATACCCAGCGGCAATCCCAGATAAGTCATAGGAAGAGACGCTATCTTACAACCCAGTATGCCAGCCAGCACCCTTATATCCTGAACTTCCCCGATTGGTACCAACTCGGATTTATCATAATTCACTTTTAAACCAGACACTGCTTCAAAACACAACAGCAGTGCCTTCATAGTCCTCAACTGGGCTTGATCAGCCTCGCACATGATGAGCGTATCATCTGCAAACAGCAAATGAGAAATAGTTGTAATACCCCTACTTGGCGATCCAATCCGGAAACCACTGATGAAATCATCCTACTTAGTGCCTCCATAACAATAACAAAAAGTAAAGGAGATAACGGATCCCCTTGTCTCAAACCGCGGGAGTTTGGGAATAAACCCTCTGGACTGCCATTAATCAATACTGAGAAACGTACCGTAGATATACACCATCTAATCCAAGACCTCCACCTCTCTCCAAACCCACACCTACCCAGTAAATAAAGAAGGAACTCCCAATTAACATGATCATACGCCTTTTCCATATCTAATTTGCACATAATCCCTGAGTTGCCAGCCTTCACTCTACTGTTGAAGCATTCATTGGCTATTAAAGTCGCATCAAGGATCCGCCAACCCTTAACAAAAGCATTATGCGGTTTAGTAACAATCTTCCCCAATACCCCACTTAATCGAATGGCAAGCACTTTTGCAATGATCTTATAAACACTATTCACTAAACTAATAGGCCGAAAATCTGTGATCTCAATGGCCCCAACCTTTTTGGGGATCAATGCAAGAAAAGTAGTGTTGAGACTTTTCTCAAATTTTCCTATTGTGAAGAACTCTTGAAATACCTTCAGAAGATCCTCTCTAATCACCTCCCAGCACTCCTGGAAAAAACCCATAGAGAAACCATCCGGTCCAGGAGCCTTATCTTTTGCCATCTTTTTTACCACTTCAAAAACCTCTTCCTCTTCAAAAGCTCTCTCCAACCTGGTAACATCCCCATGATCATTAGTATCAAAAGCCAATCCATCTAAAGTAGGCCTCCAACCACTTGCTCAGTCAGAAGCTTTTCAAAGAAAACGACCACGTGATCTTGAATAACTTCTTCTTCTCTACTCTCGGCACCCTCAATTCTCAGCACTTCAATATTGTTATTTCTTCTATGTGAGTTTGCCATTCTATGGAAGAACTTCGTACTCCGGTCCCCTTCCTTCAACCAAAGAACTCTTGATTTTTGGCGCCATGAGATTTCTTCCTGTAGGATTATCCTCTCAAGATCAGCCACCAATAAAGTTTTCTGAGCTTGTTCCTCCTCATTAAGTGGCCTCCCTTCTTGCAGTCTTTCTAGCTCCTGAATTTCTATCCACTTTGTATTTTTGTTCTCCTCCACATTACCAAAAGATTGTTTATTTTCTGAGCCTTATCTTTTGCCATCTTTCTACCTCAGGAACAATTATAAAGAGTTTTTTAGATAACTTTCTAACTTGTAAGAAATAATTATTTAGATAGTCTAATCTGTTATTTTTTATTATTATTTTTATATCGTCAGCTACCAACTCAAACAGAGTTAACGCTTAAAATTAAAATAAACAAGAAACCCTAAAACCCTAATTGCACCACCATTATCGATCTTTCAACATTTATGTCAACCAAAGAACCGAGCCCAACTTTTCTTCTAAAATATTCTTTAAAGAACTCAAAAACAAATACAAACCAACAAATTTAAATTGATAGTTCAAGACGATCAGATCAGGGCAGGGGATAGAGAGAGAGAGAGAGAGACCTCGCACTGGCGAGCGTTGCTGTGATTGAGCCACTGCAAAAGGCAATCCTGGTGGACGTACTTGATGCTTCCGCTACACGCACACGGGAACCGGAGTGGGTTATCCGTGTCCCCTGGGTTCCGGCAGATTCGGCACACGTCCTCCTCCTCCTCGTCCTCCTCATACCTCGCCGTCACGGTCATCGCGGCTTCGCTCTCCTTCATACCTCGAAGAGAAGACGAAACATAAGGAGACGAAGACGAAGACGGCGACGCTTCGAGACGAAGAGGCGGCGACTCCGGGGCGATCTCCATGTCTATGGGTTCGAGTCTGCGATCAGGGTTGACACGGTGAGTTTGGGGAGTCCGAATCGGTCTAACCGTCTGATCCTCTGTACGAAGGGAATCGAGACAAGGGCTGGAGGGAAGAGATGGAGTCTGCAGGTGGAAGGAGTCTTTTATTGGTCTTCCGCGTTTACCCCTCGCGCGCGGGTGTGATTATACTGGGACTAATAATAATAAAAAATGTGGATTTTATTAATAAAAAATATTTCTTTCTTTTATTGACACGCTTCTGCATCTGTTAGTTTTATAAGAGAAATTGACAGATGCATCTAATTGCAAATTTGTCGAAATTCCCGAAATATTTTATAGACTGTTTTAGGCCTCTTAAAAGTCATTCCATATCCATCTCTAACATTTTTATATTGGACCGATTGAAAATTCACCTTAACTTATTTTATTTTATTATTATAATTTTTATAAACTTTTATACAAAATATAATAAATAATTTAACTTTTTTTAATTTTAAAATAATAAAAAATAATATTCTAATAATATTTTATTCACAAACCATCTCTGAATACAAACGGAGTATAAATCATCTCTGAATACAAACGAAGTATAAATGATTAAGATATTACTAATAGTCACAAGTTTTGGAGGAGTAATTATTGTTGATTAGAAAGAAGAGCGCTGCTAAAATCCTAAATCCATACCAAAAGGGGCAAAAAAAAAATAATAATAATGATTTATGAGGGAAGAAATTTAAATTGCTGTAGAAGGGTAATAACTTAAGACCTAATTGTATAATACATTACATACAACAAATTAATTGAGCTCTCTCTAATTTTATCTTACAAAGCAATCTTTTTTGCTTCCAAAATTAATTCTATTTGGGAAATTTAAATAAATCTTCCTTTGTAATTGTAGTCCAATATGTGAAATGATCAGCATGCATGCTAACAAATAAATTCCTCCTAGATTTTGCAGGTGGCTGAAACGGCTTGCTTCATTTCAAGCAATGCATTTTCAAAGCAATTGGCAAGAAAGTCTGGGTCAGGGATGATATCTTTTGCCACCAAAATTTGCATGTCAGCCCTTCCTGCATAGCTCACCATGTGCATTGTGAGTGCCTGCGTTACCGACCAACAACATGACCAAAGTCATTTATATACCGATTATCATTTTCTTTTTTACTTTATAATATACCTGTAAAGTGGGTTTAGAAGCAGTACATGGGGTAGGCTTGATGAATTTGCCCTCATGTAAGTAATAGGATTGTCTCCAATCATGATCGTCTCTTGTGGGCCAACGACATTTGAGATCGTAAAGCTAGTATTACAGACAATCCTGTAGTTGAGTAAGCCAGCAACCTACAATATAAAAGGAGGTGTGAATCAAGCAATTATCATTTTCTTTTCCCAATTCACTATTTGCTCAACTAGGTCTTCACCTTTGATCCCAAGCAGGTCATTACAAGATACCCAATTTTGTATGAGAAATAAGCCTCTAAAGACTGTTTCTTCCGATCAATCATCGCCTTAGCTGTCTTCAGATACTGTAGAGGATCGGTACCACTTTTATGGTAATAAACAGGTAGGAGAATCATGCCAAATTTGTTACCCCACCGTGAACCCGAATTGTCTTTCATCAGTTCTGATAGATCCTGATCAGTAGCAGAAATTCCCAGTCAACCACAAAAATTTGAATTTCAATGATCCCTCAAAAAGTATCTAAAAAATAAAAGATGAAAAATCAAAAACAAATACATAAAAGAACAATGAAGAAGCGACACTAGCATGAGCAAATAAAAAAGATGGGCATAACAGACCTGCAATCCCGGTTGTTCCCTTAAATTAACCATGGCTACCCCCGTCATTCGAAGCCCATCTTGCAGAACTAACAGTGACAACTAAATTAAATATAGTTATGATGATTTTTCATCACTGAGTTCCATGGAAATTTACAAGTACAACACTTATATGGCATAAATGATGTTTACCATTTGGCCCTCGACGATCTAGATATCTTGATAATCCTGATGATACCACCCCGAAAAGGACATCATTAACGGTCTGCATGGTGGCATGAAATCCACAAATCACAATAAGAGCATCAAAGTATGGGTTCCCAAAAACTACGTATCAAGCTTCATAGTAGCAACCACACAATACCATCAATAAATTAGCTCTAACTTAATCAAACAAACCAAAAAATCTCGAATCAAATCTACTTCAATTGAGGGAAAAATAAAACAAGACAAGACAAAGTTGCACTGCATTATTAATATTTGAACCCAGGTGCTTTCCCCCTCTCCTCTTCTTTACTAGAGATAAGAAGAAAAAAGAAACAAAAATATATACGTACAAATCTCAAGAACCAAAAAAGACATGAGGGAGAAATTTCAAATGCATTTGTTATGCTGTCAAGCAATAATATCATGCCTAGGTGTCACTCTTGTATTCGTGCCATGTACTTGGGCAATGACTATGAATCTCTTTTTTTATGAATAATGACTATTTCCCTTTTTAACTTCTGTTCTCACACATAACTATATGCAGCGTCAAGGAGAAAGGCTGTAAGTGCAGGCCATGAAATTTGCATACATGCTTAACGAACCAATATATTCAGTCAACCTAATGCACTTATATATACTGCCTTACACAAATCAGAACTTTGCTAATATATGAATTTGAATTGGTAAATTCATTTTTTCCTGCATTTACATGAATCATTGTGAAATTTAAAGTCGACAATTCAGTCAAGTTTAAAGAGAAGTGAGTATTCCAAAAAACCATGAGCCTAATGCACAGAATGGGCAATACCCAGTCATAGTGTATTCTGACTTTTAAGAAGGGAAAAAAGTTAAGTGGAGAGAGAGAGAGAGAGAGAGAGTAGAAACCTCTCCCATCCAATCCAATTGACTATATGGGATGTGATATAGAACGCAACCCCCTTGTGATCTAGCTACAAAGGTGAACTGACTACACAAACCCACATTAACAGGTGGGTGGAGGTTTGAACCTAATATCTAGGATCAAGATGCTCTATTTGATGAGTCTAACTTAGGTTCAGATTTTAGCTCTAATTTATCACTTCAAACCGTTCAACTGGAGCCATTTTTGTTAGCTTGGAATTGGACAAGAAAAAAAAGGGAGCAAAAGGGATCTTATTATCCCCCCAAATACCCTGCTTTTCTTCAACTTGCGCTCCCAAAGGAGGGTTTCTCTTTAGTGTTTCCCTTCAACACTCAGTAACTGCCGTTCCTCATATAGTCTAAATTCTCAAGTATGCGAAGCTTCTCAATTCACAACCACATTAATGACATTAAAAAAAAAAAAACAACATTAATGACTCAGGAAACACCAAAATGTCCGCAGATGACAGCAACTTTATGTAAAACCTTCATTACCTAAAAGTATTCGTTAGAAGCTAATCGAGATCCGTTATATTTCTTGGAATAACTCTTAACATAAAACTTCTGAAATCCTAATCATCATTTCTTAATTTTTTTTAAATCCGTTATAATAGATCAATTTTTTCATTGCGTTGTATTCGTTGTATGCTAAGTGGCAAAATCTAAACAATTTAACTAAAAAATCAATTACTAGAATTTTAATAACTAACCGTTAAAAAATCTTAACCCTTTAGATAGAAAACAATATCAAGTAGTAGCCGCAGAATTTCCAAATCCGTGCCAGCTGAAATGAACATAAATTCTACTGTACCTCCGTGTTTTTACATCTAACAATACAATAGTTATATTTCCATAAGTTTCAAACTTAAATCGATTGTTTTTCTTCTTCTTCTTTTTTTTTTTCAACCCAAAACGTTAGGTGTGCTGGTCTTCTTCACGAAGTAGAGTGTGAAGAAGTAGAGTGTGAAGAAGATTTTTTCTTAATTTAAACACTCACCGCATTAGGAACAGCCTTCTTGACCAACTTCATGTCCTCGAGCCAAAACCTGGCCGTTGCCAGCTTCCTCGGCCAGAGCTCCACCCCTGCCCCACCGGCGATAACCGTTTCTCGGTCACGGACCCACAAACTCCTTAATATAAACTCCACCACGAAGATCAAACTAAACCAAGCCATCTCCAAAAAGCCCCACAAAACCCTCAAGTAGTAGTAAACCCACTCCCACCAACCCCTCCCTTTCCCTGCCATACCATTTCTACGGTTCCCAACAGAACCAATCCTAGGTAGCGCGTCCGGGTCGTCCTCCCTTCTGCAGCACGCCAAGAGCATCGACATCAACGAGACCCCATCTCCCAAGGCGTGATGAAGGCGGAAGATCACGCACTTGTGGGCCAGCAACAGGTGGATCTCCCACAACGGCTTGTCTTCGCTGAGTCCCGAGCTGGTGGACAAGTCGGCCAAGTATTCGTTCACCGAGCATTCGTCATCACTTTCGGTGGCGGAGACCGGGCGGTCCAGTACGACCATGTGGCGGTCCATGTCGATGTGGGTCCGTCTCCAGTGTTCACGGCCGTCGGGGTCGCGAACCAAAAGACTGCAGAACCTGGGGTGGTGGAGCATGACGGAGCTGCGCACCTCAGCTATGACGGAGTCGATGTCTATTGGGTTCTTCAATCCGACGGCACAATGGATTACTTGGTTCATTTCGGGTCGGACGAAGAGACGCCCCGCCGGGGTTAAGGGCTCGTCGCTTTCGGATGCCAGCGTAATCATCGGAGAGACAGGCGTCCGTGCGTGAGTGGGTTTGGTTTCGGACAAGGAGGACCTGTTTCTGAGATCATATGGTGTACGGTCTAGTTCTATATCTGATAATTGGAATTTGTATAATGAGTTGATTTGACTTATTTAAGTGGAATAATTTATAAGAGCATTTCTACACATCATGCACTAATTTTTTTTTTTTAACTCATTATATTAGGTGTGTTAAGTGTGTGATAAATAGTATAGTGTGAAGAAAATTTTTTCAATTTATAAATAGTAATGAATTAAGATAGTGGAGTGAATTTTGTGTACTCTATTTAAGATAAGTTTAAATGTGTTTAAATGTTAAGATTAGTTTATATATATTTATGAAAATTTGAAAAAGTAGTAGATTCCATATGTAAAGAAATGTTAAATTGAAAAAGATTGTGGATCCAACGTGTAAAGAAATTTTGAATTGAGATGAATTTAATGATTTGAGAGTTTGATGTTTTGATGTTATAAGAGGTCTAAATCTGAACCAAACTCAACTGAATTCGGTTAATGAACCAAACGCAACCTTAACCTTTTTTTCACAATCATTCAAATCTCATCTCATCTAATCATTACAATTTTATCAAATTTTCATATAAAATGAAATAAATAATTTAATTTTTTCAAATTTTGAAACAAAAATAATATTAAAAAACATATTCTAATATATTTTATTTAACTTTCAATTTTTATTTCAACTCATCTCATCTACAAAAATAAACAAGATCACTTTTAAGGCTTGGTTTGGTTGCACTTACAAGTTACAAAGCTATCTCATCTTCTACCATTATTACAATTTTTTAAAATTTTTATATAAAATATTAAAAAATTATTTTCTAAAATTATTTTCTTTTAACTCTTAACTTTTATCTATTTCATATGTATAACAAAACTAAATCGAAGTTTATACAATTATAATACAAATACTAATATAATATATTTAATAATATGAAAAGAAAAATAATTAAGTTTATACGTAAATTGATAAAGTTGGATACGAAATGTTAAAATTATTTTTATTTTTTATCAAATGTAACAGTGTACGTTAACTTATAAAATTGCTTTTATATAATCCCCGTCTGCTTTTATATAATCCTCGACTAGCAGACCCTAGCTAGCTACTATAGGGTATTAATGCCCTTCAAAAATTCGCGGGTTGTTTTCACTTGGATCAAGTAATTCTACATACAACCGTGAAGTGCATAAACGCCGCGTAACTACTTTAAAAAAGAGTGAGGTTTACTATTAAAAAATTAATTTTTTTAATGTGGGTCTTATGTTTTATTCACTTTTTTCAAAGTGATTACGCGGCGGTTGCACAATTCACGATTGTAAATATATTTTTTCTATAAATAAATATATGATTTAATTTTTTTATTTAAATATATTATTAAATAAATATATATTTAAATAAAATACAAATAAAAATAAATAAAAATTTTCAATAATAAACTCGCGTGGGTGATTTCAAGTCCAGCAGTTAAAACAAAGTCTTTCGATCGTTTTCCTGTTGCATATATACGACTCTCAATTGCTGTAACGTACGTACCTCTTTAAAGTTGGTCACGTGAATAACTAACTAACCTACCGTGTAGACATCCCATCCATCAATGGCATTGAGTTGCTTTCTATAAATTTGGCATGATTTTTATGTCCTCAATTCGAATTCAAATATACATTATTTTTAGAATAATTTCACGTACAACCGTAAATTGCATAAACGTCACGTAATTATTTTTAAAAAAAGTATGGTTTATAATTAAAAAATTAATTTTTTCCATGTAGGTCCTATATTTTATTTATTTTTTTCAAAATGATTACGTGACGGTTACACAATTCACAATTATAAATATATTTTTTCTTATTTTTAACGTATTCGTATTTGGATTCGTATTTCAATATAATTTTTTTTTAAATAGTGATATTTGCATTTTGCTGTACTAAATAGATTATTTCCTCTATCCTTTTGATTCATTAAAAAAAAAAAGGAGCATTAAAAAACCTACGGGGCTATTGGCTATTGCTCAGATTTGGAGGAGGCAGTGTATTTGCTGTGCTACCTTGAATGAGTGGTGAGAATGGCGAGCCAGATGAGATCAAGAAGACAACTTCCACCTTCCAACTCCCAACTGTCTAATAATTAATACAAGAAGACATATTCGACGTTGAAAGTCACGAAACTGGACCACGTACGAAAGAATAATCCACAAGCCCTAAACAAGAGGCGTCACAAGCTATTTCATTCAAGATTAAATTTAAATATAATTATAGAATGAGTGTAATTTTTAAAAAATAAAATAAAATTTATTATTAAAAATTTGATTTTATTCACGATCTCATATTTATTTATTTTTTTAAAAAAATTACACTACACTTAGAATTTGTTTAAATAATAAGATAAAATTAGTTGAAATAATTTATAATAAATAATAAAATTATTAATTTAAATTAAATCACATGAAATGAGATATTTGTACACAGCTGCATATATCATTTTTCTGTGCGAGTCCCAAAATCAGAACACAAGTTGACAAGAAAGGAAGAAACTTGTCGACGGCACCGCAAGAAAGGAACTCGTTGATGGCGTTATTATGTTCGTGAGTCGTGAGTCGTGACAGCTGCAATTTGCCTTGTTAATCGCGTAATAAGCCATGTGATCCAGCTGGGCGCCGGGCGGCCTCCCTGCAGTACGTTTTATGTGGTTCTGCTATCACCTATCCTTTATCTTTCTGGATTGATTATGATTGATAATGGTATGGGTGAACCGCTCCCAGCGGTAGCCGGGAGGTACCGTTATTTATATTATTAAATTTTATTTTATTTTATTTTATATTTTTTAATATTTTTTAAAAAATTAAAAAATTTACAATATTATTAAAAAGTATTATCTTAATTACTAAATTAAAAAATTAAAAAAAATAAAAATTACAACAATAAATCTAAACAATAAGAATTAATAGTTAGACTAGCATTTTTCATAATGGTATTTATATAATTTTTCATGAGAACTTGATTTTTGGATTTAGCTTTTAGTTGTAACCCAAGCAATTTTTTTATTTTTATTTTTTTTAAAAAGACCGGATCACATGTACGATAGTGATCCGTCTCCAAATTTATTCAAAATACCTCATTTTTAACGAAAGAAAACCGTGGTTACATCCAACCAAAAACAAACAACTCAACTACGAATAAAAAACATCAACAATGCAAAGCACATCCCACTAAAGACAAGTAGTTTTATCTTATGTAAGGGAGACCAGCTTTATTGGTTCTTAGAAGACCTCTCAAGAGAGGAGGAACCAATTAACAATTACTCCATGAAGACATTATAGCACCATCATCCAACGCAAGTCGAGCCAAATAATCTGCTAGCGCATTACCTTGTCTATAGACAGGACAGATCGTAAAGCATTTTCCACTAAGCAATGCTTTGTAACCCAAGCTTATTTTTATGAAAGGAATTTATTTGCTACAAGTATTGTTTTTTTTTTTCATAACAAGGCTCGTTCATTAATAAAATAAAACAAGATACATTGTCCTTTGTACGTACATATTACAGACTAAAGGGAGGGTCTTTACCATCATGGAAATTTAACAGACAAGGTGGAATCAAATTAAGAGGAATGCTTCTATAGGAGAGTGTGGAAGCTGCTCATTGCGTAATAGAATGCACGAATCAATTTAGATATCGATGTATTTTCCTAGCTTGCCAACTATCAAGAGAATTCAACACATTCCTTATACCACTGACTAGAGGTTGAAGGGTGGAGTTTGAGATATTTTCAGGATCATTTATAGCTTGCAACACCACTAGAGAATCGCCCGCAATGACTACTTTCTTGATTTGTTTGGCCTATATTTCTTCTAGACCAATGTACATTGTCGTAGCCTCACCTTGATTTGGATTCTAGCTTTCAATGTGCTTTGTGATAACAGAAATTGGAGTACCATCTTCTGATTTGCAGATTGTCGTTGTTGTACTACATTTATTTCTTACAGCTACATCAAAGAATAGTATGTAATGTCCTTTGATTGTAGCTTTCCAATTGTGGCTTTCATTCACTTATTTAGAGTGCAAAAAATAAATGTATCAATATCCAATGCCAGAAATTCATGAACAACCTTATTTATAAGGAACCAGATACTGTCCATAGCATTAATGACAAAGATTTAGAATTTATGCTCATCATTACTAGGAATGTTCAGCTTCTCACTAGGAGAGATTATGCATTCTAACCGGTGATTGATTTCATTGTTTGCAAAAAGTGAGATGTTCAAGGGCCAAAGGGATTGTCTCCAGAGGATTCTTGTAAAAGGGCAGGAGAAGAACAAATGAGATTGAGTTTCCTCTTCACTTTTACAAATAGGGCACTGAGATTCATTATCAATCAAAGGAATGAATTTTCTAATCAAAGCTCCAGTTAGAATGATGTCATTTAGGATTTTCTAGCTTAAAAGTTTGAGCCTATCCTGAACCTTGATTTTCCAAATTTTTTGCTACTCATGAGATGTGTTTTGGTTATTGGTAATGGATGCATAGATTGACTTGACCAAAAATCTCCCTGAAGAGTGGTGCATCCATTTAATTTTATCTTCTGATTTGTGAAAGTTTATTTGGGCTAAGACAATTTTCAGAATTTCATTCACAGTATCCGGGTGGAAAAGAGCTTGTAGAAAAATGATGTTCCATCTTCTAGGTTCTTCCATGGTAAGCTCAGCAACAGTCATGGAGAGGTCTTTTTCTATGGACATGTATTTTGGATTTGGCTGGAAGTTTGGTTGAGTAGGAATCCAAGGATCAATCCACACTTTTGTGCTGGTACCATTATTTATCTGAAAATAGACAATCTTCTTTAGAAAGTCTTTTTGGTTAATGATGCATTTCCAAATCCAGAAATCAGAAGCTTTTGAAAGTGTTACAGAAATTTGTGTTATTCAAGTATTTTCCCGACAGTGCATTTTTCCAAATGGCATTGGTCTCATTTATCATATTCCAACCTAATTTGCACAAAAGAGCTTTATTGAAATCAGAAGTCTGTCTAAGACTTAGACCCCCTAAAGATTTGGGTATGCAAATGGATTTCCAAGACTTTCACGTGAAGTTTTTGAATTTTTCAAGGGGAAAGTCCCACCAAAATCTAGAAAAGACTTTATTGATCTTCTTGGTGACATTCTTTGAGATCATAAGAGTAGACATGGTATAGGATGGGACGGAACTAACAACAGAGTGAATTAGAGTGGTTCTACTAGCCTGGGAGAGTAATTTTGTCTTCCATCCTGCAAGTTTCTCAAAGATTTTTTCTTTAATTTCTTCAAAATAAATTTATTTTTAGGCTTTGAAGGAAAGGGGGAGACCCAAATACTTTATCGTTGATGATGCAATTTTGTATCTGAAATGATCTTTTATCTCCATTATGTCTGGAGACAGAATATTATTATTGAATTGAATGGAAGACTTGTTGGTGTGGACTTTTTGACCAGAACATGAAGTATACTTTTCCAAACAGTTCAGGAAACCTTGAGCATTTTAAGGAGAGACTTTTCCAAATAATATGATGTCGTTTGCAAATAGAATATGAGAAATGGGTGTACTATTTCTGCTTATTTTTATACCCTTAAGGAGCCCCCATTTTCATCTTTATAGATGAGCCTAGTAAGGACTTCAGTCCCTAAGATGAAAATGAAAGGAGATAGGGGATCACCTTGCCTGAGTCCTCTGGAAGGGTGAAAAAAGCCACAAGGGTTCTCATTTATAATCACAGAGTAAGAAACAGTAGTGATGCATTATTTGATCCGATTGATCCAGTTTCTGTGAAAACCAAGAGTTGAAAGAATTTTCAAGATAAAGTTTCATTCCATGAAGTCAAAGGCTTTTTTCATGTTAATTTTTACAGCCATTAGCCCTTTTTTCCCTTTTTTCTTTTTTAAGTGATGAAAATCTTCTTGAACGAGGATGGTGTTATCTTGGATGACTCTTCCTGGAACAAAGGTAGTTTGATGGGGAGAAATGATCCTTGACATAATTTTTCTGAGTCTGTTTGCAAGGATTTTTGCTATAACTTTATATAAAACATTGGAGAAAATGATGGGTCTGAATTGATTCATAGTGTTTGGATTGCTTGTTTTCGGGATGAGAGCAATATGAGTATGGTTCAATTCTTTTAACAGCTTACCATGAATGAAATTTTTTTTTTATGCCTACAATAAAATCAAGATTGATGATGTCCCAATACTGCTTGTAGAAAAGACCAGTGAACCCATTGGGACCAGGTGCTTTTGTTGAATGAGTACTATTTAAAGTGGCAATGATTTCCTCCTCAGATGGGATTTCACAAAGAAAATTATTGTCTGCCTCATAAAGTTTTTCGGGGAAGAGTTCTTCTAGATTCACTTGTGTGTCTAGGTTGGAAGATATGTAAATATTTTTGAAATGGTCCAAAAAATTATTTTGAATGTCGTTTTGATCAGATGTCCAATGGTTGTGGTTTAGTTTCAGGCTTTCAATGGAGTTCGATCTTCTTTTGATGGTAGTTGACAAGTGAAAGAATTTTGTATTGAGATTGGTTGTGGTTAACCATTGGAGTCCAGATTTATGCCTCCATAGAATTTCTTCTCTCCTACTACAAGTAATGTTTATTAATAAAAGCTGGGTATCATCTTTGAAAAAAAAAACAAAATCTTTATTTAAAATGAATAGTAAAGAGTGTAATATTATTTAAAAAATTATCATACTCGCAAGTCGATAGATAAGATATATCATTCATATTATTGATTTGGTACAATTTTATTAGACAATTTTTTTTTTTTAAGTTTATCTTAAAAATCAAATCTTGGAATATCAACTATGTGGAATATGTGTCTTCTATATCGGCTTTTTATTTAAAAAAACAATAAAGAAAATACGTACTTGAGAAGATAAATTGATATAGTTTTAGCTAACTTCAAGGATAAAATATTATTCCAATGTGAAGACTTGGATGGTGAAAATCAGATACAGAAAAAGAGTGGGAAAAAAGAGTAAACAATTTATTTAAAGTTTGGAGGGATTGTTGGAAAAGAGGTTGAGTGTCTCTCAAGTGTTCCTCGACTGTTAGTTGTAACTTGTATTTATAACAGCTGATGATCGTACATTTGTTAGGGGTGTAACTGTTTCGATCCAGTTTGGTTTTGGACAAAATTTAGGATCGAACCGGTATGTACCGGTTTTGTATTTTTGAAAATCGATTACGCACCAGTTAGAGACGTTTGGATTCGCAAGTCATCTCAGCTCATTTCAACTCATCTCAACTCATCTCCTAAACCGGTATCTCCGATTTTTCCGATTCCGGTCTAGTTTTCCAGTTTTAATAAAATGCAAATTTGTTAGGCCATAAAATGTTATTAATATATATATTTTATGTTTAAAGCATATGATCAAATAAATTTTCATATTTAAGATTAAAATTTTATGTTATAAATTATAATAACATTATCTTATATATAATTATAATATAAATATATAGTATTAAAAAAATTATATATAAGATTACAAAAATTAATTTAAAATATATAAAATAGTGAACTGGTCCGGTCCGGTCCTAAAAAGCACAGAATCAAAACCGGACCGGTACCGATCGGATTTGGAACTACAAGTCCAAAACCAGACCGATTCCACTAGTTCCGACCGCTCCAGTTCGGTTTTTTGATTAAATTTTACACCCCTAACATTTGCTATATGTGTTTTACTATATATAAACTACTATTTATTTCCATACCCCACATTTTTTAATAAGATGTGAGGTGTGAGATAGTAAATAATGGTTGATGGGTAGATTAATTCTTTGAACAATAAAGATATTTGTTTGCCCATACCTGCTTTTGTCATTCAAGAGATTACTCTCATAATCTACCAAGTCCTTTTGAGTTTTGGTACCACGCAGGACGGGCTCAACGAGTAAGAAACCAAGGCCCTCCCTAACAACATTAGTATTGGATTGGTTATGTAACACACCGGCCGAGCATCAAGTCCAAGATAATTGTAAGTTGTATAAAATTTTTATTTTGATTAATATGTATGAAAAGTTCACTTGAGTTTTAAGGAGTAATTTTAGAATAGGCTAAGGCTCCAAAATTTATTTTGGCCGAGTGTGAATTTTATTGGGCTTGATAATTAGGTTAAAAATCTTTGATGGATCAAGTGGAAATTGGTCCGAAAAGTTTATGAGACAAGTTGGATTATTTTAGAAGTTGAGTCGAGGCCTATTAGTGTTGGTTAAGTACTCGACCCAAGAAAATACAGTTAAACCAGAGAGATTATTTAGACTACATTAACTGACCCAACCCATTTATTAATTCCATACACTATCCAAGACGTGGGCCCAAAACCCAAGCCTTAAGAACCCAAGATCAGGCCCATGCCATGCACGTCTCCTTCCACTAGGGTTTTCAGTAGAAACTATATATACCACACGTTAGATAAAACAACTATCTCTTCTCCCAGAATAGGGTTGCCGCAAATCTCCATTGTAGTCACACTGCCAAACACATTGTCAGTCATTGAATGCATCGAGATGACCCATCGTGAGTAAGATAGCCCCACTACCAAGGTCCTCCACATCGTTGCCACCCTGCACCAAGAACCATCGAGCACTGCCCATCCCATTGGCAAACAGTGAACCTCAGCCCAGTCGTTGCCTCCACAAAGTTGTTACTCCATGCTTAGTTAAGTAAACACACCCCGCCTCTATCTCGCAACATACCCAGTTGCCATGAAACCGCCCTACACCATCACGCAACCACCGTGAGACTAACAATGCACACCACTACCCACCCTCTATAAAACCACTGAAAAGCCCATGTTTCCCCTACACCAAAACAAAGCACCCCAAAGCCATCCACAACCCTTCTGAACGGACATTTCAACCACCAACCACAGCATAGTGAACCCTAGTGATGTTGACGACCCCTCGATGTCATCGCCACCTGCACAGAAAGTGCCGTCGGGCACTATACGCCACTCCAAGTCCACCACTTTGCTCTTGGTAAGCCACACCTGATCCTCCCCACTACCTTTCTCTTCGTCTCTCTCCCTCCCACAATGATCTGCCCTTAATCCAGCCACCTTGTCGTTGCTTAATTTCTGTTCTCGGTGGGTCTAACACACACACTCTCTCTCTCTCTTTCAGTATGTGTAGTTCATAAGGAACTTGTTCATAGTATTTGACTTTTTACAATATTGCCCTTAAAAACCCTTTTGTCGTGCAACAATCTTGTATAGGTTGGAATGTTTTTAGTGTATTGACCAAGGTGGCCCTGATATTTTTATTGGCTGAACTGTTATGGACTTTTTGTTGTATACGAGCATATTCAAATTTCAACTTGAGTTTTAATTGACTTAAATTAGTTATTTCATGAACTATGTTTAAGTTGGACTTATTTTACTTCATGTCAATCTAAAACTTTATTTTACAAAAATATTTTAGAATTAATGTATCAGTGAAAGAAATTAAGTGGATAAGGATGAATTTGAGAAGTGGTGGCATTTTAGGGTTGCGAGAATTTTAGAAAAAGTAGGTTATTTTATTATTTCGGGCATAAATATCAAAATGCATGTTTAATTAGGAATTTAAATAAGTTACGTGTCTATGAAATTCGCTTGGCATAGTCGTGGAAAAAAATTTAGAGAAGTTAAAAGGTTGAGGTAAGCGAGGTTCATATATTAGACTTTGCATAAAAGAAATGATTAATGTTGATTTTATGAAAATGTGTATGATATGTTTTGAAAAGAAATGTGAAAACAACCTCAGTCATGTATCCTGCATTACTCATGAAACTTTATATAAGAATAAAGTATTTTCCATCATAACTAGTGTAGACATAAACTTATTTTAGTATTATGTTTTATGAACTATTCAAAAAGAGTGAATATGAAAATCTGAGAATTTTTGCGTTGATTAAGTGAAGATGCTTTGAATCTATTTTTGATATGATGAAGATTATATGAATTCATTTAGTACTCTGTTTTGATATGATGCGGCATATAAAAAACCTTTGGCATGACTTTCTGATTATGTATCTGATTCTGTTTTATTCCTGATTTTGTTTCTGTTCTGTTCAATTAAGGCCTCCGTCATGGGTGATAATAGAGTGGTATATGACCCTGCCACGTGTAATAATAGTGTCTTGCCATAGGTAATAATAGTGGTATACGGTCCTATCACGGGTGATAATAGTTGTATACGATCCTATCACGGGTGATAGTAGTTGTCTTTGTTTGAGTGCACACCATTTTGGTGATAGAGTGATTTATGTTTTGCTTGGCTATCCGCAGATGCACAACTCTATCACGAGGGCTAAACATGGTATTTTATTTTGATATGACGATGATGCTCAGTTACGCTATGTCAAATGATATATTTGAACAATAATATTTATGAACGTTCGTTCTAATATTTTTTTGATAACATGTTATGATTTTTTATTTTGAAGCTAAAGATGTTTTGTTTTGCATTCTAAATTTTATAAATGTTCATGTTTACATATTAGTATATGTTCTCTACTTATTAAGTTGTTGATAACTCACCCCTTATCTCCACAATATTTTCAAATAATCTTGATGGTTCAACCGGAAATCAAGAATAGCAAACAAAAGCAAGATTAGATTATCGTAGAGGAATTAGTGCCATATAATACAATTAATTATTGGAGAGTAGTATTTAGCAGATATATTATTTTATATTGATTTGAGTATTTGAGACGTGGATATTTTAGATTTTTATGGAGAATTTGTTATGTTGAGGTCTTTCTTTGGAGTCCTTGTGGAGGAACACCTATTTGGTTTTGAACGAGCAAATTTATATTTTATGGAATATTTATAATTGTGTTATGAGAAATGATTTTAGGTAACAAGAGACCTCTAGGAACAGGTCATCACGGTTATCAAATTTGGCCTAATATCACACATGTTACCTTTTGCCTATTTCACTCAAAATCTAAGAATAATGATAGGGTTACTACCCTATTACTACCCATCTACTACTTTTTTTGTATTTGATTTTTTTAAATTTTTAATTTTATTTAATGATTAAGGAAACGAGTATTAGTAAAGTTATATGTTTTTTTATTTTTTTCTTAGTGATTAAAGATGTTAACAAAATACTTAAAAAAATAAAAAATAAATAAAAGATAAATAAAAAAGTTGAAATGCACTTGAGTAGTAGATTGATAGTAATAAGGTAGTAACCATATCACTAGCATTTATTATTTTCTTATATAATTTATTTTGAAATTAAAAATTACATGTTGTATTAGCTTTTCTCCTGTAACCAAATATAGCTTAACCCATAAACGGACTTGATCAATTAAACACAAATTCTCAAACACATTAAATCCCAATTTCATAAATCCACACCCAATCGCATTTAACAGTAAAAGCATAAAGCTTTTCATTCACAGGTGCGGTTAATAAATCAAGAAGATCAACCACAAAGTACAGATTGAGATTGATAAAAGTACAGAGAAATGGATGTCCCAAGCGAGCAATGCGGTTGAGAAGTGACCCCAGCAAGCTTGCTCGGGACGACATAGCTATCATTTTTGAAGGCGTTGCCGATTCAAAACCCACCTCAACTCATCTCATCTCATCATTACAATTTTTTTAAATTTTCACACAAAATATAATAAACAATTCAACTTTTTCAAATCTCAAGACAACTTTTTCAAATTTCCACACAAAATATAATAAATAATTTAACTTTTATTCTACTATTCACAAACCATCTCAACCCATCTCTGAATCCAAACTACTCTTACGTCTCCACTCTCGCTCCCATCCTCTAAAGAATGACACTATTGCTTCTTGTTCTCCTCAATCTACATTAACTCCCCCCCGATCCCCCTTCAAGACTTGTGATTTTACAACAAATATCTAGGGTTTTGGCCTTGAGATTTTGGGATCCTTAGGGTTGTAACGGTTTTAGAGCTTGTTTTACCATTTAGAATATATCTATAATAATGAAGTATTTTGTGAATAGTAATTAAATGGATAGGGTTAATATATTTTATTGGATTTTGAAAAATGAGAGAAACAAGTTAAATAAAAATATAGTGTTTCTATTATATGGCTTCTACTCCACACACCAATTTAACTAAAATCAAAATCATTGGATAGGTGAATTTATATTAGACTATCTATCTAAAAGTTAAAATAAAAATATAATATTAGATATTTTAATAAAAAAATTTTAATTTTTATATTTTACAAATATATTCTCTATAGTAATTAGTAATTTAATTTTTACTTAAGATTATTGTTTCCTAACTATTTTTATCTTAACTTAATTATTCAATAATAGCTATTGAAAATATTTATAGAATAAAATATTATTTTGAAGATGAATAATGGTAACTAAATTTAAAAAAATAAATAAATTTATTGTAGTTCAAAACCTCGGAGAGAAACCTCGGAAAAGAAAAAAAAAAAAGGAAATCGAGGGAAGAGAGAGGGCCCCATTATGAGCCCAAACCCTGCGTTACTGTAATTCAATGCAGTGGAAATATTTTAACTAATATTAGGAATTTTGCTCACTTTACGGGCATTTGGTCAAGCCAATACTGGAGAAACTGGAATACAAGGGGCAAAATGATGATGTATTACTTTTGAATATTTTAAAAAATATGATGTGTATTTTGAAATTGATGGTCTTGATTTGTTTTCAAAATTAAATATTACAGGTGAGAGATAATACTCCAATTACATAGGTAGATTCTCTTTCAAATTGTTATATTGTTTAGAGTAATGCTATACGTAAAATACGTAAGTGATGTATAATTCTTTTGAAAAATAAATGAGTTTATTATTAAAAAATTAATTTTTTCATGTAGATCTCGTATTTATTCATTTTTTTCAAAATAGTTACGCGACACTTACATCTTCCATGACTACAAATATCATTTTTCTATTATTTATTGATATGATTAATTAGCAAACCAATAATAGTTGTTTTGCATACCAAAAATTAAGTCCAGTTTTTAATAAAGTTTCATCAATTTATATTTAAATATTATTATCATTTTTAAGTTAAAATCTCGTTACAATGACTTGTCTTAGAGCATTCAGCCGGTGCCTCGTAACATTGTTTTTCCTATAATTTGAGACTCATTTTACGGTTTTGATTAAAAGTTCCCCTACATCCGAATCCCTATTTTAGGAAAGAAGTTTAGGGAATGAACATAGTTCCTTAAATATAAGAAATTACTATTTATCCCATAAATTATTTTTTATCAATATTTTATTCTAGTAAATAAAATAAATTATTCTTCTAATCATCTAAACTTTCTCTCATACTCATATTTATTATATTTTTAAATAATAATTTAAATAATTACTAAATATATAAAAATATTATCATACCCATAAAAAAATAATTTAATTTTTTTTAAAAATATTCACTAGAGTAATAGTTTAAAACATGAGAAAAAATATTGATTATTGAGTAGTTAAGTTTGTAAATAGAAGTGAGAGAAAAAAATAATAGAGAAATATTTTTTTTAATAAAATAGAGAAATGATAGAAAAATATTATTTTAATAAAATAGGAAGTATTTGAAAGATAAGTAAAATTAAAAAATAAAAAATAGAGAGTACGATTTTTAGCAGTCATAGGTGACACAATATATTCACCCGCCCGATACCAAGATGGATACCCTTCCCTTTGTCGAGGATGATGGTGTGCCTGTTCTCGCAATTCGAAATTTGCTAGAAAACATTCAATAACTGTTTTTTACATTAAAAATGATAGAGAAACGTACCAAAACGTTACTATCCGTGAATTTCTCCGTACGTGTAGTATTAGTTCTCCTCTAAATGTTGAAATAAAATGAGATGTAATAAGAAATATGTAAATAATAAAATAATTTATGAATAATAATGAAATAGTTTAAATTAAAATATTTTATGGACTTTTTAGAAAATGTGAGATAAAAAGTTAAATATAAATATTATAAAGTTAAAATATTGTTAGAATATAATTTTTTAATTTTATTTTTGTTTTAAATTTTGAACAAGTTGAATTCTTTTTTAAAAATGATAGACATACAACAATTTTTTTATAATATTTTATAACAATTATGTTTTAAATGAAAGATATTTTATAAAATAATTTATAAAAGTAATATTACTTTACATAAATACTCTAATTTTAAAATATGATTATATAAAGAGTTGTAAAAAAGATTGTATATGTATAAGTTATTTAAAAAAATACTCATCATTTAAAATATAATTGTATAACAAGTTGTAAAAAGGGTTGTATGTCTATCATTACTCAATATTTTTATTTATTTTTTGTTTAAAAGTTTATAATGTTTCGATACTGATTAGATGAGAAAATTGAAAATTTGAAATTAAAAAGTGTGCGTTTGAGTGATGTTTAGGTATTAAAATGAGATGGTTAAATAAATTTTGAGTGGCGCTACAACCACCGCTCCCAGCGGGCTCCCAACTCCCGCTAGGAGCCACCGCTAGTCTTAGGTTTTTTTTTTTCATATATGTATTTTTTAACATTTTAAAATATTTAAAAAAATAAAAAATTACAATATTATTAAAAAATACATTTTTAATCATTAAGCAAAAATAAAAATAAAAATAAAAAATTGGGAGCGGGGGCTACCCTGCGGGACATATATCATTTCCGATAAATTTTAGTCATCAAGTTAAAGGCAATCACCAATCACACACACCTAATGACTCTTGACAGGGGTGGCAAATTATGTTTTCACGTTCTATTTGTGTCGTGTTAAGTAATAAATATTTGATTATATAGGTCAATCAAAATCCAATTCATTAAGTTAAAATTGTCAAACTTTCAAGTCATAACTCAACTTATTTAGAAAATAGGTCATGTTGTGTCACCCATTTTGACGCGTTTAATAATTAACTATAAATAAGTTAATACAATACGATTCATTTAAACTCGTTTCATATAAATTGATTGAATTAACACACATAACTCACTTGACATTATTAACATAATTTTACATAAAATTGAAAATATATTTTTTTATTAGCCACAATATCTTAACAAAAATAAGACTACCTACTTACAAAAAATATCAAAAATTTTCAAATTTTAACGTATAATAAAATCAATATTACAAATCCTACAATAATAAATATGATTATAGGTCTAAAATTACAATTTTAATAATAAAAATATAAGCATACTAAAAATATTAATATTACAACTCAACAATAATAAAATTATAATTTTAAAATAAAATTTAAACAAGTCAAAATATGTTAATTTCGGATTAAATAAATTGATTCGTTATTAATCTATTTATAAATCGTGTCTAAATGAATTAATCTATTTTAACCCAATCCCGTTAAGGTCAAATCTAAACCTATTAATTTCGTGACATGTTGGTATTTGGTGCTTGATTGTCTCACATATTACCAGTTGAACGACTGGGATTGACTTGGTAAATTACTTTTTCCCGAATCAGGGCATTTACATCCCAAGCCAAAACCCTAGGGCGAACACGACATACCCATATAAATACCTTGTTTCGCCTCCATTTCTTCTTATTCACCAAATTAGGGTTTCTGTTTCTGCGATTTTACTTCAGGAGGACTCTCTTGCAAAGCAACAATGGCGACCGGTCCTGTAGAGTCGGTGCAATGCTTCGGGCGCAAGAAGACGGCGGTGGCTGTGACCTACTGCAAGCGGGGGCGTGGTCTGATCAAGATCAACGGGTGCCCGATCGAGCTGGTGGAGCCGGAGATCCTGAGGTTCAAGGCCTACGAGCCGATACTCTTGCTTGGAAGGCACCGTTTCGCCGACGTCGACATGCGGATTCGTGTAAAGGGTGGAGGCCACACTTCCCAGATCTACGCCATCCGCCAGAGCATAGCCAAGGCTCTCGTTGCGTACTACCAGAAGTACGTGGACGAACAGAGCAAGAAGGAGATTAAGGATATCCTCGTCAGGTACGACCGGACCTTGCTTGTCGCTGACCCGAGACGCTGTGAGCCCAAGAAGTTCGGTGGTCGCGGTGCCAGGGCTAGGTTCCAGAAGTCATACCGTTGAGGATTCGAAAATCCCAAATCAAAAGGCAAAGTTTTTATTTTTAGCTGTTTTGAGGTTATCGTTTTCGTATTTAAGGCTTGCATGCTAATGGGGTTTCTAGTATTTTTCTTTTCATTCATAATTATGGAACTGGCTGTTGGTTGTTGCTTTCGGTTGATTTGAACTTGGAGATTTTAGATAAAATATATGGAATCCTTTGCTTTAGTACTGTGTTTTGGGGCTTTTCTTGCTGCGGCATGTTTACGGTTTTAGTTACGGCTACTTGAGTTTGCGTTCAAACGCATGGTTGACTCAATTTGGCTCGCTGACTCCCGAGTGTCCTGAGTTCTTGATTGGCTACGGGTTAATGTGTTGATATGTTCTTATTAGTGCAGTTGTCAAAGTTGTTTGGTGTTCCATTTTGCATTTGATTGTCGGTGAAGGCCGGACGATTGTGGGTTTATAATCCTTAGGTAGTTTGAGTCCTTTTAATAAGAATTTATGATATCTGATGGAAGTATCATTAAGTGCTTGACTGTTGCTATTTATTTCGGATATTCTGATGGATAAAACCTTGATACCGGAAACAATACATGATATTTGACTTGATGAATGTGATATGCTGCTTAAAATTAAGAAAAAATCTAAAATTAAAGCTCGCGAACTGGTGTGTTATTTATTTTTTTGGGTTTACTTCGAATATTTTGTTAGTCTTCTGGTTTAACCTTATGTCAATATTATGCACATGAAGTATAAAAAAGACAAGCCTATCTAGAAGAAGATAAAGGCAGAAGAAAGTCGCTTTAAATTGTTGGATATCACGACGAAGTATGTGTATAGGGAAGCCAATGCTGTGGCAGATTTCTTTGCCAAAGATGATGCAGGTGGCGTTTCCAAAATGGAAAATGCTTGGTTGCCCTCCAAATGTGTCCCCCAAAAGTGCCCCTGGCTCATTTTTTTTTACTGTTTAAAAAGTTACCACTAGTGAATTTGTGTGTTTTTTTAATATTAAAAAAAAAAAAAAAATGCACTGGATGAACTTTTGGAGGCACATTTGGAGGGCAACCTAGCATCACCCCTCCAAAATCTATTATGAAAAGAGATGCTACATTAGCAGTTAAAGGGAGTCTGACTTTGGACAAAGTGGGTTGTGCATATGTAAGGTGTAAATAATTCTTTATTCAGTTTTTGCTGCATGTTCGTTGGATTGATGTATACGGGTGTTGTTCCCGCCAAAGTTTGTGAGCTATGAAATTTATAGTTGTTTTGATTAAAAAGAAAAGTCACCTTAGATTTAGTCCAGTAATGCTATATACAGTCGTGAAATGCTCAAACGCTGTATAGTCGCTTTGAAAAAAAATAGAGTCTACTATTAAAAAATTAATTTATTTTCATGTGGATTTTATATTTATTCACTTTTTTCTAAACGACTGCACGACACTTACATACTCACGACTGCAAGTATCATTTCTCATCTGTTTTTACCGGCATTTATCAATGTTATCTGTGATCATGTAAGGGTATGGAATCGTGGACTTTGCAGTTGTGTATGAGACGCTGAGTAGAAGGTGTCTTTGTAAGCACATCAGACTTATTCGCGATCTTCATTTGATGGGAACTTCGATTTTGGAGTTCTTCATTAGTTGGAAGAAACTGGGGGAGGGTATAGGATGCAATATAATAATTGCGCATGCAGCAGTCTTAGAATGCCTTCCCATCATCTGCGAGAAATTGGCCCTTGCGACTAGTTTCTCCGGTGGTTGGTTAGTTTGCGACGACAATAACTACGTTCGATTACGCTGATGATGACCCATATTTTCAGTTTTGCTTAATGCGTCGGATTCACATCTATCACCTATGAAACTCAAACAGTAATTGCTAACATCTGATGCTAGAAAACAGAAAATAAAGAATTGAAAATGAATGGAACAGCCTCCTGACATACAAACTCATCCAAGACCCCAAAAGAAAAGCCATTTGCTGTTTTCTATTTTGGGCAATAAGTCTTTTGCAATGAACAAGCTTGAAAGAAGCTTTTGGCTGGAGGCTAGCAACTCGAACAGTTGCATTTGATCTGAACCCACCGCCATATGCACAGCACTGAGAAACTGAGCTCTCTTTCCAATCGAGAAAAAGAAGCCCAGCTAATACACAAATGGGGGCTTCAAAAGAAGGGAAAGCAAAACAGCTTTCAGAAAAACATCAGACACACACAATGACAAATATATTGTCGATGACCATGGTGGTCGAGCCCAATAAACAGAAAAAACCAGGGGGAAAACGTGTTGCAAATTACCACAAATACAATGAATGCATTAAACAATCCAACTAGCATCAAACCATACCGAGACCACATGGAACCTGCAAGACAAATGTTGACCACATGGCTGCGGGTGCAACCAACGATATTCCGGGCAAAACAACTGGAGTTGGAGACCAAACATAGTCAAAGTCTAACTTGCCACATCACTTTGTGCCAACCACCATCCGTCAAACTTGTATTTTTTATTTGTAAGTTTGCTAGCTCACGTGTGACCATGTGACATACGGATTATTAATATATAATAGTTCACGTCACATGTGTCTACTTGATCAACTTGTCACATGAATTTGCAAAACGTATTAACAAATGTGTTAGTACCCATAACTGCACAATATCTGAATGTTAGGCTGCTTGCACAACCGATTAAAGTGCTAATATTTTCCTTTTCTTTTGTATGAATTTAATCTTTGTTATTATTGACTTCAATTTCGGATACAATTAAAACATACATATATATATATATGGACCATATACCATCATTTAAATACAAATATGGGATATCGTGGCATGAAAGTTAAATCAAAACCACAAATACATGGTCATCATCAATCACTCACCGTCCATTACAAAATACAGATGCGAGTAAAAATTCAAAACAAGAAAGAAAATAAAAGCAATCGAACGGTGAAATAGCGGTATTCGGTGGTTTGATTCATCATTTGATCCGACGGCAGAGAGTGATACCATCACCAACAGGAAGCATGCAGATCTCAATCCGAGGGTCGGCGGCAAGGGCCTTGTTGAGCTCTAATACGAAGTCCCGATAGTACCTCACGTACTTGCGGAGGGGAGCATCAGGAGGCGCCACGACGGAGCCGTTCCAGAGGGTGTTGTCGTAGCCGATCAATCCTCCGACTTTCACAAGCTCGATCAGCCTCTTGTGGTAATTTAGGTAGTTGTCCTTGTCGGCGTCCACGAATATGAAGTCATAAGCTCCATGGTTCTTTTCCTGTGGTTCACCAAACATCTAACTTAATTTGCTTTCAATATCCTATCATATTTATAATGTTTTAAAGTACCAGTACTACGTCGTTATCGACCGTATTTTGTTTTTTCTTTTATCATCAATGTATCTCTAGCTTATAATATAGTGTTAGATTCCGGCTTTAATATGCCTACCTATGAATAAGGTTACATAGTAAAAAAAAATGCAAAAGTTGTGATTTTTATGTCGTTGCTATCAATCATATATAGATCTTGTCTGAAGAGATCATCATAACAGGTTTGAGTGCCTTTTTTAAATTTTCAAAGAATGAAGTGTTAAAAGTAAATAAATATATAAAAAGTAAGTGTAATGGCTCGAGATCAAACGTACATCTTCAACCATTAGGTCAAGAACTGGGAGAGCAGGGCCTTCTCTGAAGTCGATCTTGTGGGAAACACCGGCTTTTTCGATGACGGGCAGGCCGAGCTCGTAGTTTTCTCTGTTGATGTCCATGGCTAAGATCTGTGACAATCAAAATTAATTAATGGAATATTCTGAGCTGAATTTGGCATGCGCTATATATGTTATTTGTTTTTGTGATAGTTTTGTTTGTTACTCACCTTTCCATCCTCCGGAAGAGCGAGGGCTGTGGCGAGGAGGGAGTAGCCAGTGTAGACACCGATCTCCATGGTGTTCTTGGCATTGATGAGCTTGATCAGCATGTTCAAGAATTGCCCTTCATCAGCTGAGGTGGTCATGATGTTCCTGGTTTACCATTCAAACCAAGATCATATTATAAGATTATAGAATCTTGATTAGTCGATTGAATTCATTGTTTCATTAACAAGCTTTCGAGACTATGGTATCAAAGTTCATCAGGATTTCGAAGTTTCATTTTGTATTGCAGAAATTTATTCCCGAATGAACTTAAAATTGAAACATTGGGTTATCTTTAATTTTGAAAATCTGGCAGAGAAAAAAAAAAGGACCAAGCTAGGAAAAGAATCTTAATCATTCAGCTCACCATGGATGCTTGGCTGTGACCTCTCTGAGCTCCTTCATGGGTTCAGGCTCTCTCGGGTAGACACTGGTCTCCAATATATACTACAAAATAAAAACCAAAAAAATGAGAGATTTTTAATTAGATACCCAAAAATGGAAGAACTATGAATGAACTAATTCATAAGCCCATGAGTGGTTTTCCTCTCTTTCATTAATTTTCCTTTATTGATCTCTTGGGGTGTTTCAAAGCTTAGATGGTAAGACACGATATACCTGGTAAAGAGCATCACTCTGCAACAGGCTCTTATGGCCAACCTCCTGGTGCCTCCCGGCCTCGTTCTGCTTTTCTTCTACATTGGTAGCCATTACTGTAATATTTTTCTTCTCTCTTTCTTCTTCGGTTTTTTGGTCTGTGAGGACTTTTGCTGATCACAAGTTAACAGACGTTTAAGCCTGATCTGGAAGGAAGAAACAGGAGGGGTATATATATGGGGGGGAAGGGGTCCTCTTCGAGCTATCGGACCGGGAGTTGTTGGACCGCCCGCCAATGCCATACCGGTCGGGGGTTGGTGAGTGACTGCAAATGTATGAGTCTTGGTGGAGGCCCCACTCATGCAAGGACCCATGAATTTATACTTCGTCGTAAACGGTTCACTAGTACTTGCGGAGTCGTACTGGTACTCTAATTAGTGGTTGAACTGTAGAGGGTGTAATTTTGGCTTCATTTAACTATTGGAAAAAAAAAAAAAAAAATCCAACCCATTTTTCAGGATTGCAAGAAAAATGGAGAATTCAATGATGACTTCCATCACCGAATGTCTGAAATGGCCCAACAGCTACCAGAGTTTTACAGGTGGCAATTTGAAGTTAGTTGGTGTGTGGTTGGTGAACGAAACCTGGCCTTCTCTCTACGGCCGGTAAGAGTTGGTGGCCACTGGCTGCCCACCTCTTTCTAATATTCTACGTCAATTTAATAATGAGAGTACGTACGTAACTTATAAGAAACGTATGGGAATATATATATATATATATATATAGTATCAATGCAATGAAGTAATGTTTTGCATACACTATTTGGTGATCATCTATACTATCTAGTTTGGAAGCAATTATTATTGGAAAATTTCCATGTTCTAACTAAAATTAAATACTTGCTTCGTTTAGCATTTTTGTTATTGATATTTATGTATTTGAACGCTTCTTTAATTAGTTTTGAAATGTAAGTACATATATATATATATAGGATGCTTTTCTAGGTGATCACCACAAAGTACTCTAAAAATAAAATAATATCCATACAACATTTTACACAATTTTATAAAATAACTTATAAAAATATCTTTAATATTATAAAATATGATTGTATAAAAAGTTGTACGTGTTCATATCATTGTTCGTATTGGAGCTAGCTTCGATCCAAAGGTCTCCAAAATATAATCAAAATGTACATGATATCACTATCAAAGAGAATATCCAATGCAAGGGTTTATTGTTAGGTCAGGAGTGATTAGAACGGGATACCAATTTGGTTTGTTTGAGTCAAATCCATCCATGTCACCACAGTCAACAAAAGCATAAATTACTTGGCTAGCTTCATAAATTTTATGGAGTGAATGGCCAAGCTTGTTTTGTCCTTTTCTAACTTTATAAAAAGCTAGCGCAATATATAGCATTTAAGCATGCAGTAGTACCACTCCAGTCCAGAATTTAACAACCCACTGACTGACTTTTTGC
Source organism: Juglans mandshurica (assembly GCA_022457165.1). Taxonomy (NCBI): domain Eukaryota; kingdom Viridiplantae; phylum Streptophyta; class Magnoliopsida; order Fagales; family Juglandaceae; genus Juglans; species Juglans mandshurica. Next base: position 832,964 of record CM039621.1, on the reverse strand, counting down.
ATTGTTATTGCAGGCCAGGCCGACAATTTTCTTTGTTAATTTCTTACTAAATGTATCTAATGACAATGCCTTGCATATCTATTCATGCGGTTGATCAATGTCATGGCTTTGATATGATAATAAGATCATATCTGCTATATATCCATATATCTTTGTGCATGGGACGACACCTTCTCATTTATCCAGGAAAAAATAAGTTTTTTCATTGGAGCTATCAAAAAATCGAGAATACCTCCAAAGACATGTTAAGACTGAAAACCAGTGAATGAGAATATATATTAAAAAAGGTAGACATACAAAAGTCGATCACGGGACTAGATCAGAGAGGAAATACACAAACTCATGATTATCAAGAGCAAGTCATGTATGAATAATATATTGGAATCTTGACAAAGACTGGGCACTAGTATTAATTAGTACTATAGATCAATTTACCAGAAAAAAATGAGTATATGTCATGATGATATCGTTGGACTAGCTATGGGGGTACTATTAAGTCACGTACGTATGTATGACTTAACGAGTGTTTCCAAAATTAACAAAAGTTTGGTGACAATAATAATGACATGATGATTTCGATCGATTTTACCATTTTCTTTTGTTTTTTTTTTTAATCTTTTGGAAAATTATTGACAAGCAATATCTACAACCGCAGAGAGCAAGGACTACTACTCCCTTTAACGATGTTGTCATTTTCGATCGAGGGGGGAAAATTCAAAGTACTTCTTGATCAATCAATTCTTGATGCAGGCCGATAGAGTCACGGTGTCCGTGTATAAGCCCTCCCCATGTCTCAAGCATTTGTCGTCTCCTCTTATCTTGGGTCCCGTTCCAAAAGAAAGAAGAAATAGGCACCACGACATGATAACTAGGTATGTATAAATTAAAGAGGAACACACGTTGTTGAGTAAAAAGAATTCAAGTGCCTGGAAATGGAGGATACCCTTTTATTCTGTCGGGAATTGGGTTCAATTTGATTTTATTGGGAATCGAGGCGTGTTGTTGTACGTTCGGGTGGTGGGTGAATCTTTGTGCCGAGAGTTGAATGCAGAAGTACGTGGAAACTTGGCACATGATATATATATGGGCGTAGAGGCAGATCGTGCGGTCCCTAACTAGTTCATCTTTTGCTGCAATCAAATCTGATTCGCTGGGTTGTGGAAGGTGGAATTGTTTTGGAAAGCTCTATTAAACTCTGAAAATCTATTAAATTGTTGCAGATGTTAGTTCTATTCCTTTTATGATTTATCCTTGACGAACTTTCAAGTTTTTCTTGTTTTTGCAGGATACCGGGATCCGGTTGCCGATGTTGTTATTCGTGCGCAAGACTGGTTATATGAACTTGATGATGAGTTTCTCAGAGAGAGAGAGAGAGAATGCCAGAACTTCTTGCATCTGTTTACTGTCCGATAATGAAGGAATCACCGGGTATGTCAAAGTCGGTTCTCTTTCCGTTGGAAAAGAGTCTTCTTCTCTAAATAAATAAATAAAAGCCACTCATTCCGTGGATATTGCAACTGCAAAGTCGGTCCTTTTGACATAAATTCCGTCGACTGGCTCAAATGTTAAGCTTCAAATCTCAGGTGTGCCGGCCTTCTCTTCTAATCATTGCTATTCTGCTGCTGCTTCGTGGTTTTGCTTGACTTGAATCTTCTCCCGCCAGTTTGTATGATACTGTTTGGGGACAACAATTGTTGAATGATTTGGATGGTTTGCTTTTGCAAACAACACCCGGAGTGCAAGCATGTTGTTGTCCAACCCGTTTGGACCTTAAGCCCAAAGTACGGAAAAGCTCACTCATGCAGTTGTCCAACTATTTTGGACCTTAAGCCCAAAGCATGGAAAGGCTCTAGTGGGTTGAGCCCATTAATCTCATCATTGGCTCGGGCCACCGCTTTTTAGTTATTGCCATGCCGGAGATAGAAATAAAAATAAATAAATAATAGAACATACGACATTATATATTAGATTGTGATAACAGACCTTATCACTTATTCTCTAAGATATTTAGGATACATATTATTTCCTTATTTAATGGATCGGATCTTTTTCATATCAATATTTACTAAATTTTCTTTGTACACAGTGTTAATTGTTAAAGTAATTTTTTTTAAAGCATTTAAAAATAAACAAAAACAAATGTTAAAAAATCACATTTCGATACAAATAATCAGTACTTTCTCGACGGGGCTATCATTTTCCATTTTTAAATAAGATAATGCATATTAGTATTTAAGATAACGGATGTTGAGTTTGTAAAAGTGATAAATCTTATCTCATCACTTTTACGTTTTAATAACAAATCTTAAATTTGTAATCACATGCGATGAGTTAAAATTTATTTAGTTGAATTTGAGAATCTCAAGTGATAAACACAAAATTATAAAGTTGATTATTAAATATTTATTAAGTGCATGTTTGGTAACTATATGTTTAAGGTATTTTCAAACATGTTACGTTTGTTTATAAACAAATTAAAAAAGTGATTTCTGATGTAGAAATTACGATTATTTGAATTTTTAAAAATTATGATCATATCCTCGAAAGTTTGAAAATTGTAATTATCTGAAAATTGTATAAGTAATTTCGCCCATTGACAGTCTTTTTAAAATTCAGATTACGTTTTACATTATCTAGAAAAACACGTTTGAGGAAAAACATCGATGCATTTTCTCAAACGTACATTTTAGCTTATTTGATATTAAAAATGTTTTAATATGTAACATCCAAACAACTTAATTTTTTCATTAAAGAGTTTTTAAGTTCTAAGTAGTGTTACATATATTTACAATTTTACGTATAACATTATATCTATTCAGTAAAATACTCATTTTATCAGTTTTTATTTTTTAATTTTAATTTTGATTTTCAAATTACAAAATCATCGTCATATCAATAATTGACACATCATCACATATTATTATGTGAGTACAAATTGTAGCTTTTAACTAAGTATAAATAGCATTTTCCATATCTATTATTGGTCATATAGATCAAATGTCAAGGATGAAATATAAACCATAAAAAAGTTGTGTAATTATAGAAAGTGCACTGATGTTTTAAACATGATATGATAAAATAAAATAAAAATTAATTTTGTTATCTCTCTCTCATGTCCAACCAAAAAGGCAAAAATAAATTACTCAACAAAATCTTCGCATAAATTATCTTACAAAAACGGAAAGGACAAAAAGACGTAAATAAGTCATTCATTTATTATTATTTATTTTACTAAAAAAAACCCTAATCTGGTTTATTATTTTATATAATTAAAAAACGTACCTAATCTTCCTTACTTTGTGGTTCAAAAAGAAAAAAGAAAAAAATTAACACAGGTGGAACCCACGTGCATGCGGGGTACGTGTAAAAACAATGAATTGGGCTCCACCGAGTACTCGGACCCGAAAGAGCCCAACCCAATCTCCCAAAACTCCTACAAATCAGAGGACAGAGACCACAGATCACTGTATCTCTCTACTCCCTCTCCCTCTCTCTCTCATCCCTTGAAGTGCTAGCGCTTTCGTTTTGTCCGGAACCCGAATTTGATCGCCCGGCTCAGTAGCTCACCGATCATCTCCTTTTGTCCTCAATCCCTCATCTCTCCGGTGCCTTTCTTATCCGTCTAAATTTTTCTCGCGTTATCATTATTCTTTTTGTATCTCTTGTATTGTACTTTGACTTTTGAGTTTTTTTTGAAAATTTTAATTTTTCCCTTTACTTTCAAGATTTCCTGCAATTTAGAGAGCATTAAATGGATCGGATTAACTTATTATTTTCTTTTAAATTCTCTAATATTTGAAATCTTATTTGTTTTTCAACGTATTCATGTTTTTTTGGCTTTTTTTTTTTTTTTTTTAGCATGGTCCGATCAAAAAATTGTTTATTCGGTTTATTTTTTTTCCCGTTTTCAGTGTTGCTGATTTTGAGGCTTGAATTGGGTGATTTTTGTGCCGTAAAATAAAATGTATTGAATTGGTAAATTTGGGATTATGCTAGTTGAAGCTGTGTTTTTTTCATATTATGTTTTAGATTTTGTGACGTGAGAATGCAGATAATTGCTCTTGCATGCATTGATGTTTTCGGATCCCATCTCTTCAAACTTGTTTACCCCCCTCCCTTCCTGCATTTTTTAATGTAGGTGTTGAAAAGTTTGGTTTTTTAAAGCTTAGATGGTTCACATATTGTCTACAGCTTTAGTATTAGAGCAATTATTGGCTCCAGTATTTTTTTCATCTGGTAAGACATTAATTATATAGGGTACTATGTCCTGGCAGTTCTTTTTTGTGGTGATTAGAAATCATTACTTTTTCCGCTTTGGCATGTGGTTTATGCTGGGTAACTTATATGGTTAAAATCCAAGCACCTCCAAGGTTTTAATAAGAATGATGAAATTTCAGATGTGGTGTGCTAATGCAGGACATGTGCGCTGTGAGTTTAGGAAAAATACAATGCCTTGGGTCACTTAAAATTATCAGTTCTTGCTTGTCTGGACTTTTAGTCGAGACATAAAAATGATGCATTCAGTCCATGCTTACATCATTCATCAGAGTTGACAAATGCAGGAGCATGACAAGTTTTGTGGCTCAATAGCATCCAATCTACTAAATTCATTTTGCACGAACTATCATCTTCTGATTCATTCTATTTTGCTGCCCCATTCATCTACCTCCATTCATGATTTAATCCGTGAATATTTACAGCTATGTTGACATTATTTGGCCTTTAGCTTTTAAAACACAAGCTCGGGTTTGATACATAACCTTTTGCTGCTGGCAGCATTCCTTGCAGTGTGCCTGAGAAGTGTTTGACGTGAGCCACCACTCGTATCAGAAACTGGAATATTGTTTAGCATCATACACACTTTATTCAGTGGAATAGATTTGCCCTGATGCAAGGGCAAAGGATTACGTTGGATTCCTTCTCTGAAGTGGTCGATATTAGGCAGGGCTCTGTTCCTAACAGCACTGGTATGAGTCAGCAGACTTCTTTGAATAGCGCTCTAGCTCCTGTAGAAAGGGTATTATCAAATTATAGAGTATCTTCTGGTGAGACAACGTGTCTGAATGCTAGTACTCATGATGTTCCCAGCTTTAGTGGCTGGAATACAGGTGAAACTAGCTCTAGAATGAATCCACAAAACCAATTGAATAATGATGGGATAAAAATTGAACAAGGGTGGTCTTCCTCACTCGATATTCATTCTGGGGCTGATCCAAGGTTGGAGGAAGGGCCAGTTGAAGTAAATAATATTCCTTTTCCTGGGAGACTTAATATTGGCCTTGGTGGCAATCGGGTTAGAAGAGGACCTTTGTTCATGGAAGGCTCCAGCTCTTACCATGTCCCTCAAAATGTGAATCTAAATGCAGATTATTTGGGTAACAGTGGGAATAGTGGCCGGGTTATAGGATCTGGTCTAGGCCTAAACCTTAACAAGTCAAGTGGAGTAGAAATAGAGCAGGCATCTTCTGCCAGCGGTTCATCTGATAATGTTGGGTCTTCATCTGGAAGCTCCAGCTATATGGCGGAGAACAGTACTGGTGGCTCAGGCTCTTCTTTGGGGACCTGGGGTTTATCCTGCAAGAGAAAGGCCCTTGAAGGGACTCCTGGGCAGTCTTATCCTGGTGGAAGTTCTAACTCCTTTCAGCAGGCTGAAAATGTTGAATGGCATAGTGGCTTATTTACACCCTCACAGGATTCTCCTAATGTGAGTCCTCCAGAACAGCAGAACCTAAGCATTGGGATTGGTATAAGAGCAGGGACTTCTGATGCCTATCCTTCTTTACATGTTACAGGCAATGCAGAAATCCCCTTCAGAAACTTCAGTAGGAGACCAAGTTCTGGAAATCAGCAGGAAGCAGTACCACTTAATTTATCTTCAACAGGGAGTATTAGGCATTCAAATATTTTCTCCCCTCATCAATCATCTAGATCTGTTCCATTTGGTGAATCTGTGGACCTGAGACCTGCAGCAGTAGCCTCAGCTAGTTCGAGTGGTCTCCAAAGCCAGGCTCATGCTATTCATATTCCTAGTTTTTCAGGAAACATGCATCCTTTTCATTGGAATGGGGCGTCCACTTCAAGAGTGGGTGGCTTTTCAAATGCTCTAAACGCAGGAGAAGGAGGCCCAGCGTTGAGAGAAGAATCAAACTTAAGAAGCATTGCAAGAAACAATACGGAGCACCCCATGTTTGTACCTGCAACTGATGTGAGAAATTCTGCTAATGGTCCAACAAGTTGGAGTTTGGCTTCTAGAAATATGGGCAATTCTGGAGGTGTTCCTTCCACTGCTAGAGTTGGTCCCAGTTCAAGCATCCATTCGTTGCCTAATCCTACCTGGATTCCTCACCACGATCCCCCAGCACGAAATCTGTATAGACTATCAGAATTTTCCTGGTCTTTGTTTCCCCCCAATGACTCAGAATCTGGGGGCCATGGTGGTCATTTTACCTCATTACCTCCAGGCCCTTCTACTTCTTCACAAGATACAGTGATGTCATCTGGACTTAATAGCCAGGGGCATCACCAACAATATCCGAGGTCAGCATTCTTCATGGAGAGACAAGCGGACGATGTTCTTGGTGTGCCTCATTCTATGCGAGCTTTAGCTGTTGACATTGAAGGTAGACGACGACTGATATCTGAGGTTTGTATTCTAATTTTTCTTCGTCCTTTCTGAGTGAACTCTTTTGGAATCTTTATTGTTTAGAGCCTATGTTCTGGTTATGGCATTTTCGTCTTTGAATGAACATTGATATTGTGATCGACCATTTTCCATGTTTCATTTTCTTTTTGGACTATCCTGATCATGTGTTCATTAAATCTACTAAGTTTGTTTAGATGGTTAGTATACTCTTATGCTAGCTGTTAACCCCCCCCCCCCCATCCGTGTTTGTGCGTGCACGCTTAAGGCACGTGTATGTAAAACAATCATGTCAGTATAACCTGGCGATGCAAAATATGTGATATGAGTTCTCTCTCTAATGCCTTCAATACTTTGGGTCCTTTTTCATGATGACTTTGGAATAGGGCTCTAATTCTGCAACGTGCATCACCTATCTCCTGCTTGCTCAAATTAATGGAGAAGTGATTTATAATGCAACGATAGTAGATGTTTTGTGGCAGAGGGTTTTAATGCAGATTTCGTACCTGCTGTTGTGCTATGTCACACAAATTTGTCCGTTATAATCTATTTTTCCATCTCTTTTGGTTTTTGCTTTTTTTTTTTTTTTTAATAAAGTGAGAAATATGATTCGGTGTTTCTACATCTAAGTTTCAAATTATGAATTCGGTTTTATTTTGCTAATCATCTCTTTCTTTCTCTTTCAATTTTATTTTATTTTTTCTTTGGTTATTTGTTCATTACTGGCGAGTTCTTTATGTCAAATTAAGTGTTGGGCTGGGTTTCTATGGTAACCAATCTGACCTCATCCACTGTCCCATTCCTACGTATGGTGAAAGTGCCATTGAGCTGAAAGAGCATTCATCTGAATTTCCAATTTAAATTTTACCTAGTCCTATGAGGTTAAAACGGTAATTATGCATAAAAGATTCCTTACCACTTGTATTCTCGTTCATCTGTGTGACATCTAATATCATCATATTGGTTATAATCATGACTCTTTGGCTGGCCAATAATTTTGGCAAAAGATGCATTGCCATTGGAACTAACAATTTCTGTACATCTCTATGTATCAGATTCGACAAGTCTTGAGTGCCATGCGTAGGGGTGAGAACTTACGAGTTGAGGTTCGATTTTGACTTCTATAGTCATTTATGTCCAAATATCTAACACCACAGCCAGTACTACTAGTAGTTATTTTCCTTTTGTTGTGAAGTCAGTATCTTAGAAATTATTTTGGTTAAGTTGACCTCATAATCATCTTTCTTTTCTTGTTGTATTTAAAAACTAATTGATGGTTATGTGCTTATTCATTTAAAAAAAACGCATTGCTGGTTTGTAATCAGATGGTTTATGTTAAGTTTTTTGTGTTTTCAACCACATTCGCAGTCCTTTAGTGTGATTCTTCTTCTATCAGATTTCTTATCCTCTTCTGAATACCAAGCAGCCAGAAGAGGTGGCGAGGCTTAGTCTGATGCCATGGAATCATGTACAAACATTAGTAAACTTTAAACAGTGAAGACTATGTGATACACGTGCTTTTCACTTCACAGTGGATAGAAGTGGTTATAACATTTTCCTGCTGTACTTGAGCGGCCTTTTCTTTACCTTAGAACCCGTAGCAGAGCAGTATGCTTGTCATTGTAGGTTTTTTTGTCCTGCAAAGTTAGTACGCTTATTAGGAGACTATAGACCATAGCGGATTTGCTAGCTAACGAGCAGCTAACAAGATTGATAAACCACCACACCCAAAGACACTCAAATCCTCTTTCTTATTTTATATGGTCTATGTACTCCCCCGATTAGGACAAATAGGATGGGAACTTGGAAGGTAAACACATCAGACCATCTGGTCTGTATACCTTCTTTACACAGGCTGAAACGATTTTCCTGCTCACTATTCAGATACTTAAGCTGCAAGCTTCTGCTTGCAGCTGTGAACAAGTGCTGACCTTAACATGACAGCTTTTATGTTGTCCTTTTGTATGCATCTATGTACTTGGGTTATGTCTTTTAATAAAATTTTCAATTACATGTAAAAAAAAAAAAAAAGAGCAGGAAAAAATGCACCTAGTTGGGACCCACTATGATGCTGTGTTGATACAGGAAAAAATGCTACTATATGTTCTTACCATTTGACACATACTTTCTGTAACATTTAAACTTCATATTGGTGTTTGCCAGGACCATATGCTGTTTGACCCGTTCATATATCATGGCATGGCCGATATGCATGACAGGCACAGGGATATGCGGCTTGATGTTGATAACATGTCTTATGAGGTAAGCAAGGGCAAATTATTTTCCGTCACCAATTTAAATTGAAATTGTTCCATTAGTACAAACAAACTATTGGGATATTAGGAACTGCTGGCATTGGAAGAACGCATAGGAGATGTGAGCACTGGACTGGGCGAGGATACCATTTTGAAGCTAATGAAACAGCGAAAACATGCAACTGCTGCGATGGAATTCCTTCCAGACTTAGAACCATGCTGTATCTGTCAGGTATGAGCTATGTTCTTTCTTCTTTTTGTTCTATTTTTCAGCTATTACGTAGACTGCTGCTTTTAATTGCAGCAGTTACCTCATTCTAACTTTGTTTACCTTTCTTGAACTTTTGTCATTGCAGGAGGAATATGCTGATGGTGATGATCTTGGGACACTCGATTGTGGGCATGATTTCCACACCAACTGCATCAAACAGTGGCTAATGCAGAAGAATCTATGCCCCATTTGTAAAACAACGGCCTTGTTTACATGAGAGGGATAGCCATCATTGCCTAATCCGAAAAATTATAATTTCCTTGCCAGATGGATCAATAAACCCAAAATTGGTTGGATAATACCTTAATACTCTCTCTGAAAGCAGTTATCTTGTTCACGAACTGCATGGTTTCATGAAAACAAAAAGGTGAGGCTGTTTTTTTTTTTTTTAAAGAATGTTGCTTCAATCATAATGGATTTGTCTATACCTTAGCAATGAATCATCCATATCGAAATGCGAATTATATATACATTGAAAGTATATTTATGACATTACCAAGCATTGAGTATGGTGCACAAAATAAGATTTTACTCCTTTTTCTTCTTTTCTTTGTCGATGCAGTTAGGCCTATCATATTCGTTAGATTGAACTTGGCTTGTCTTCATTATACCGATTTCCCTGTAACCAGAGCTGGATCTTCCAGTTCCAGTTTGAGCTATACTCCAATATTGAATTTCAAAGATGATTTTATCACGTCATTTTAGAAAAGTTTTTGTGTTTAGTTAAGGGTGTAGTTGAGTTCGAGAGTTATGTCTCTGTTCAAGCTTTGAGTCTTGACTGAACTCAGCTTTTCAAGGTTCGGGAGGGAGTTAAACTAGTGATTGGCTGTTTCAGAATTTGGAGAGCATGCCGGAATCTTAGCCTTCTCTACTTGATCGATATAAATGGCCACCTCTTGGTTTTGTGCTGTTTCATATTTACGATGACGTGTAATAGCCTTTTCTGCAAAAACAAGCCGCTTTCTCTGTTGCTCGTAACGCACCCCGACGTCCTCTCAGGGCTTGCTAATTCAAAACTTCTCAAAATTTATTTAAAAATGCTTTGGATCCCGAATTTGGGTCCCTAAGTTATGTTCGAAACCTTTTTTTTTAGTGATTAAGTAAGTATTTTTTAATGATGTTGTGAATTTTTTATTTGTTTAAAAATGTTTATAATAATTAAAAAAATACATGAAAAAAAGAAAATAGAAATAAAAAAGTAAAATACACATTCGGGACACATCTTTGGGTCACTTTTTCGGTGATTGTAACAGAGTTCAAATTTTTTTTTCCAAACATCGTTCAATTATAAAACACTTTTCAATCTTCAATTTTTAGTTTTTTAATCTAATAATTACTTAATCATTATCCAAACATAAAAAATAATACAACATTTTCAAATTTCAAAACAAAAATTATATTCAAATAATTTTTTTAATTTTATAATATTTTTATTTAACTTTTTCTCTATAATTTTTCAAAATTCAATAAAACATCTTAACTCAATTTCAAAAAAATTTCAAAAATTGAGGGCCTGCTAATTCAAAACTTCTCAAAATTTTCTTTTCAAATATTATTCAATCATAAAACACTTTTCAATTTCAAATTTTTAGTTTTTTCATCTAATAATTACTTAATCATTATCCAAACATAAAAAATAATACAACATTTTCAAATTTCAAAACAAAAATTATATTCAAATAATTTTTTTAATTTTATAATATTTTTATTCAACTTTTTCTCTATCATTTTTCAAAATTCAATAAAACATCTTAACTCAATTTCAAAAAAATTTCAAAAATTGAGGGCTTGCTAATTCAAAGCTTCTCAAAATTTTTTTTTCCAAACATCATCCAATCATAAAACACTTTTTAATTTCAAATTTTTAACTTTTTTATCTAATAATTACTTAATCATTATTCAAACACAAAAAATAATACAATATTTTTAAATTTCAAAACAAAAATTATATTCAAACAATTTTATAATTTTATAATAATTTTATTTAGCTTTTTCTCTACCATTTTTTAAAATTTAATAAAACATCTTATCTCAAATTATTTTATTACTTTTCAAAAATTATTTTATTACTATTCACATGATTATGAGATATTTAAGTGTCTAAACGAGCCGAGTCGCCAAACATATTCTAATTATAGTTTTTCTCCAAGGTTTTCTCCCACCTTGGAGAGTTTTATTTGTCTTTGTGCATGCATAAATAAATAAACACATCTTTTTAGTAATTATTATTTATTAGATACTCATAATATAATTCAGATACATGGTATTTCCCTTTTTCAATATAGTGTTATATCAATTAAAATTATGTTTACATAAATAATTTTAATTATATGACATGGTGTGATGTGATGAGATGATATTATGATAACGTACTTCTGGAGTAAGCAATTAAATTATGTTGTGAGAGGCTAAAATACACCAAGTCCAAGATAAGACCCAACCCACCAGGCCACCGTTAAGAGACAAAATAAGAGAGAGAGAGAGAGAGGGGACATGAGACAAGGGGTAAGGGTGTCAGGTGACAGGGGATGTCAAGAGAAAGTGAGAAAGGGAGAGGGGATCAGACACACAAAGTGGATATCCCTCATCACTACCGAGGCACAGGCGGGAAGAGGATCAAATAAAATGAGAGATCCAAACGACTTCAAAGGGGGTTTCTTCTTCGACTTCTTCTTCAACCTTTGGAAGGAGAGCTCTAGAGAGAACATCTTCTCTAGCAAAGAGATCTTCGATTCTCATTGTACAGTAAGAAATAAAATGTTATAAGAGACTGCAAACAAATATATTATAGTGAATTTTCCCTCCCCAAATATCCATGGAAGTAGCTACGTAAATTTGTGTGTCTATTTCTCTCTATTTTCTCTGCACTTATTTTCCATTCATTGCCATGGATGTACGCGCCAATACCGTACAACTGCACTGGACCACTGTCGGGAGCTCCGAACAACACCAATCGAGGCCTAAATCATCTCAGCAGGTCGGTAAATACTCTTTCTCCCCAGGTCGGAAATGACTATTTCCCTTCCGGCCTGTTGTGCGATTTTTCATTCATCAACATATGTCATTTGAACCAAAGCTCATAATGCTCATTGAGCATGTTTACTTATAACCATAGCTCTCGCATACTACGTGAAATCTATATATGTACGTTTATAACTCGTTGATTTTATGTGTACGTATTAGGTACTACAAATATCATGAAGTCTTTCACAATAGTTATTAATTTATAGAGATTCCAAAAAACAACATTAACTTTTGATATACAAGTTAAGACATATCAACCCGCGTACGTGGCATAGAATTTATATAATATGTCTCCTTGTCGTTGGTTCTCCAAAAGGAAATTAAAGAAAAATAAGTCATGATTAACGTACGTGCCATAAATTGATATGATCTTCCTGCACACACATATATAGATATATACATGATATTAACTTCATTGACAAGATGCTTAATTGCATGACTATCATCATGATCAGGGGTTGCCCTAAAAAGTCTCCTTCCTTCCTATATAAGCCATATTGTTGCCAACTCGGAGAATGAAAATAATTAATAAACATCATGAATTCTAATCATTACATGATATGAAGAAACGCTCGAATCTTTCCCAGAAATAAATAGTTCGTGATCCTCGGGATATAGTCAAGTAGCTAGCAGGAGAAACTTGTCTTTTTGCTTTTAAAGTGATGAAGACCATGACCTCTAACGGGTGGGCAGATGATCATGTTAATTAAGAAAACTTATATATATATATATATAAATATATATCGACGCGTTAATTTCCTGACAAGGACAATGTAATTTTCGTAGGAATGGTTGGTGCAACTTCAAGACGATCGAGGATACTTAACAAGGCTAGCTGATTCGAGTCATCAAAAAGTTTAAAGTGAAAGGAGTTACGTTTGATATATGAATTAGTAAAGATTCAGATATTTATAACTGAATTTCGATTAGATTTTTCAAACAATTATAAATGATAAATAAATTTTGTATAGCTGATTTTATGTCTATCTCTTACGCACGTACTTAGATATTCAAATTGGATAAAAATTTTAAAGAATTTAAATACCGATTTACATTCTTAAAGACTTATAAAGTAAAATTACTAAGTGAGATATATAGATAATTTTACAAATCGAACGAGGTGCATCTCTTTGCAGTGATAATATATATATATATATATATATATATGAACTATTTGAAGCAATTTTCTTGACAAACTATTGTATATGTGTTGAGGTCGTGTTTCACTGCTTGGGCAACTCCGTGCTGCTAAGCTCGGTATGGGGGGCTCGGGGCACCGTGGTACCTTTGATATCTAAGTTAGTCGTAAGAAGATAGTGACAAAGCAAGTGTAGGAGAAAAATGTTCAATCAGAGAGAGCCCGCCCCCCAGAGGATGTGTGGGGGTATTTATATACTTGGCCAGTGTGATATTCTGACGAAGGGATTCAAGGAGGTGTCGTTCGTACTTGTCAACCAGATTGTGGGGGTGTCGCCCACATACACTCCTGCCGCATTCTATATTATCCTTTCGTCAAGTTGTAGGGCCCCAAGCCTGATTGTGGTGACCACTGACATCTCAGTCCAGGCCGAGTCGTGCTTAACGTTGTCTTCCATTTAATGCGGCATGACCATGGTCAGGTAAGCTCGCCATCGGTACTCAAGTGCAGGGGTTGTCTCTGGCATCTTGTTCCTAAGTTGTCAGCGCCTTCATCTGCATTGCTTTCAGTGCTTGGGTGTCAGGATTCCTGACACCTTAATTTGACCCTAACGCTTTGATCGTGGGTGGTAGGAGCAACCTATACTTCTAATCGAGCCCCATGCAAGGCATATCTACTATATTTTCTCACTATGGTTTTTTGGGTCGGCCTGACCCTCTTCGATCTTGTATTGGCCCATGTTTCTTGAGTTGCTTAGGCCAGATTGTTTGGTTCAATCCAGGTCCAGAGGATTACTTTTTTCACAATACGTATGTGAGAATAATGAGTGAATGATAAATTTATTTATTATTTTATAGAGATAACACTTGAGATAAATCATAATTGAAGAAGATATCATATCAAATAATCCACGTTCATACCCTCGACTCTATCTACTCTAATTTAAGAGTGCCAACTCGTTTATTTTTTAAAAAGCCTCTTAAATGGAAGGACAGTTAACCTTAAAAGTAGTGCAGCCAGGCAAGCAATTAAGGGATATAATTTCTAATTGATTACCAATTGAGGCAATGGCAGCGTCCGTAGTAATATACGTAGGGGAAGGTATTCGTATATGGTCATGCTTTGTGGGACCCTCGATGCCTATCCGTTTTTGTTTTTAAGCACAGTAACGGCATCTGCTAGCTTATCATTGTATTTTGGCGACTTTCCTGCCAGCCGACTCCTCTCTCTCAGCTTTAAATTCTCTCTCACTCACACACCCAAATTACCTTGGCCATCCTTATTAAACGCCTCCGTCCCTCTCTCCCTCCTCGCACATCTCTCTCTAGCGCGCAATGTCAGAAGGAGGAGGAGGAATATTAGTCCACGATCGACAATTTCTTGTGAAAACCAGTCGTGGGATTTCTTGAATTCGGAAAATTCAGCTGGTAGTGAAGATAAATCCCGCAAGAAGGCACCGGGGTCCAGTTCCAATAGCCAGACAGAGATAGGAATGGAAGAGGCGGCGCCAGTACCCAGTAAGAAGAAGCGGGCCGGACGAGGTGGTGTGAGAAAAAATGGGGATGGGATGATCATTGGTGATAAAGGGAAGGAAGAAGAAAGAGGAGCTGGTGAATCAGATCATGAGATACATATATGGACAGAGAGAGAGAGAAGGAAGAAGATGAGGAATATGTTTACTAATCTTCATGCTTTGCTTCCTCACCTTCCTCCCAAGGTAAAAGTACTATTGCTTCTTCGAGAATGTTAAGGTTCATGCATATATATTGTTTTTTGCATGACGAGTTTCTCTCTCTCTCTCTCTCTAGCTATTTACTTAGCAATATAATATCTTTTTATAAACAGAAAATGCCCCTTTTATTGAAGTACCTTTCCTTCTGAAATTTAAACATATATATCAAGTTCTTCATTTTTTGATTTCTTACCTTCACGGGAGTTCGAGGAAAAGGACGAACGTCTCTCAGTCTATCTCTGGTCCGTCTCTATTAATTGTGCTTACCTCAGTTAGACAGAAAAAGAACAGATCGAGTAGAACTCTTAACGGCACCAGTACTTGTAACTTATCCATCAAAACCAAGGTTCAGTAGGCATGCATGAGCTCGAAGTAGGTATTTTAAAGCTTGCAGTCGACTATTGTTCCTAAATTCTATATATTTTAAAACATGTTTAGTGGTTTAAGGGTACAATATATACTATGTCAGTTTTGATAATTTGACATGCAAGATCATGATGCAAAACGTCTAACAATTAATTAGATGATGCAAAGTGTATTTTTTTTTTCGTGGACTCATTATATCTAGATCTGCTGCGTACCTATAATTAACAAAGGAGTGATCTAATCAATATATGCGTAGGCACATGTATTTGAATATTGAAAGAAGCATTATTGTGTGATAGCTAGGCTGCAGTAGATTTTATTTCAGGCTTAAATGGAAGAACGTGAGTTGTTTTGATCTGTGAATTAAAATTTATATTAATCCGCTTCTTTCAATGACTACCATATAATATTACAATTAGTGGCAACAATTAAAGAACTTAATTTAGTTATAGAAATCTCTATCGTATGTATGCATGCATGGCTGGTTTTCTTGTTTCTTGTAACCAACCAAAAAGAAAACATTCATGATATGATTTCCATAATTTCCAATATCATTTCGAACTTAGGCCGACAAATCCAGCATCGTGGATGAAGCGGGAAACTACATCAAATCCCTAGAGCAAACTCTCCAGAAGCTACAGAAACAGAAGTTAGAAAGGCTCCAAGCTGCTGCGACTGTTGGCTTTGATCATGAGTCGTCTGTAATCGCCTCGCAGAAGCCAATATCATACGACTCGAGCTGGGATCAGTCCTCATTGCTCGCTGATCAAGGATCTTCAAACAACGTCATGGCCATTGCAGCAACTACTTGTTTGAATAATTCTTCACAGCTTTCAGCCACCTGCAGCTTGCGGTATCGTAGTACTACTGGTCCTCATGTAAACTTCCAAACGTGGACTTCTTCCAATGTCGTCTTGAATATATGCGGTGAGGAAGCCCAAATAAGTGTGTGCTCGTCTAAGAAGCCAGGCCTCTTGACCACCATCTGCTATGTGTTGGAGAAGCATAAAATAGAGGTGGTATCTGCTCATATTTCCTCCGACTGTAACCGGAGCATCTATTTTATTCAAGCACATGTAAGTGCATATATACTTACATAATTATGTTGGTAACTCGCTAGCTACTAATTACATGCATGTTTCAAGAAATCATGTCTAAGCTGATCAAGATAATTAATTGAAAGATAGAATAATATATATGAAATATATATGGACTAATTGTCTATAATTTGTGTCTGTATTTGAATATTAGTAGTAATTATATATAATTTATATATATCCATGATGGATATATTGTATTTTCAGATTAAATTTTAAACCAATTAATGTACTTAATTGAGGTGGAATATGATGCATGCATGGCTCTGTGCTTTGAGCAGGCAATCATGTCTGGAGCTTCCAATCAGTTCCAAGAGACGGCATTACTCCCTGTGGAAGAAATATACAAGCAGGCTGCGGGAGAGATAATGTTGTGGGTGTCTCCGTGATCATCCTAGCTAGCTCCATGAATGGAAACTCCACATACAAATTAAGATCTAGCTTCACAAATTTGGTGGGGATGACTCAACTTTTCCCGCAAGATCAGTACTACAATTATTAGCATGCAGCCAAATATTCCAGCCTTCATTCATATATATTATACTCATAGCTAGCTGTGGGCAGGCCAGGTACTAGCGCGCGTGATGTTTTCTTCAAAATAAAATTTGTTTTTATGGCGTAGATCATTTTATATATATAGCTCCATATATACAAGCTCATGCAATTTACAACTACATATATACATATATGCGCGGAAACATTGCTGGCAGTTCTGAAAGTTTTGATCATGCCCTCCTAATCTTCAAGCATTTGTTTTCATATATTCTCAAATTATTTTATTATTATTTACAAATTATTTACTATTATTTCACTATTATTTACAGATCATTTAAGATATTCTTAGTATTCAAACGGAGCATTAAGGTGTGGTTTGGTTTGGTAGATGAGATGAGATTCTCATATAATCATTATAACTTTTCCAAACTCTCACATAAAATATAATAAACAATTCAATTTTTTCAAATTCTAAAAGAAAAATTATATTTTAAAAATATTTTATTCAAATTTAAACTTTTATTCCATTTCATTTAATCTCATTTATGTAATCAAAGGAAGCGACTCCATTGCTATTTATTTAAATTATAAATATTTTGTGAACAAAAATGGGAAACTGCATGTTGGCCCACTTTAATAGGACTGCCACTCTTTATTCTTCAGGTCCAAGTTAATCCTATATGAAAGGTCTTGAAGTGAGAAGCCCAGCTAGCTCATATAAATTGTCGGGATGAGGTTTTTTTCAGCCCAACGTAGCCATCCCGATCGAAGGCGGATTAGGCCTTCACTAATTAAAAAGTATTGACACTGTTCATCAATACTTAAATAAACTTTTATTTTTAAAAATAATAAATTCAGTGGTTCATAAACATATATATAGGATGAGATAAAAATACAGTATATAGCATTTTCGTAGCTAATATATATCAATGTCTCAGTACCCAAAGATTTATAGCTTGAGCGTTTATCTTCTTATACATACTAGAATATATACGTCTAAGAGCAAGCTGGATGTGTGGTCGTTGTAGTTGATCGTGGCCCTTTCATAGAGAATAAAGCTTCAAGTTCAAGCGATGAAAACTGAAAATGTAAGAGCCTCTTCAATAAATACGTAGTTATTCAGTAAATTAATTAAAGAGAAAACCCAGGTTTTCTTCTCGATCGTTGAGATGAAGATGATTTTGAGCCAAAAGCTAAAAATAAAAATAAAAATAAAAACCCCAGCTTGTAACCACTGATGATCACCAAATTAAAGGTTTCCACCTAAGGTGGCCACCCTTTTCCTTTTCTTATCCGTCTTATAAATGCTATTGTTTACCAACCCATCTTTTTATTTTTACCACCTAAATTAGGTGACACATTTTTCATATGAACTTTACTATCCAGAGACCAACTAGAGTTTAGTCCTTTACTTCCATCACACCTTTCCCCTCGAATCAGATAATTACAACTTGTAAAAGCGTTTGTAAAACTAAAAAATATGCCATATTCAAAAAAAAAAAAAAAAAAAAAAAGGTTAAAAAGAAAGACAATTGAATTGGGGTCCCAAATGCTGGATATCATGGATTTCAAAAAGACAAAACTTGTCCTAGTTCTTGTGAGAGTAGGAACAAAGTTGAGTTGGGCATGTGAACACTAGAGGCCAACACATAAAGTAAGAATAAGAACCAAGCCATGTGATTCCATGCTTTTATTCCACAAACATGTGACTCTCCTCCTCTGTTTTTCCTAACTCTCTCCCAATTCTTTTCTTACCGCCATGGCCTTCTCAAACAAAACCCCACCTTCACAGCTTCTTCTTAACACGTCTGTCCTGCCCCTTCAATCATTATTTTCTAGACCCCCCCCAGCATGCACGCGGGACTGCTACCTCTAGTCATAGTGTATATCTTTGTCGGTCCAAGGTCAAACCCAATACATATAATTATAATCATATAAACTCCACACTCGACTCTCGCATGCTATTTTGGAAATTAATATTAAAACATTCACCGTCTTCTTACCCTGAATATGATGACCATCTCATAGAGCACCCCGCCTTCGTCGATCAAAACGCCCAGTCAAACACTTCCACCGTTCAAACCTGATTTTACTGCGAAGCCGCCAAGTATTCAAACCGGAGTTTAACTGTAGTTGCCTGGGTTACGAAAATCCAGCACGGCTTCTATCTCCCATGCAGGCCACATCTACATCACACGAGTGCGCGCGCGCAGTGAACAATCTGTCTCCGACGCTAGCTAACACCCAATAGCCATAAAAGATTCCACGAAACAATTCAACCACCGAACATGAAGCAATCACCATTGTTATCACTAGGCATAAAACAAACCAAATGGCCCCCCACACCCCCCACTAACAAAAAACAATAAGAACAGATCTCTATCTTTTCATTTGCTTTTCAACTTTTCTTAAAAGAAACTTTTCAACAAAAATTCTTACATACAGAAAATTACAATTCTCTATACATCAATCTAAACCTCAATTTTCTTTTCTTTACTTTTCAATTCTAAAAATAAAGAAAAATTGAGATTGCAATGAAGAATCATCGTCACCATCATCATGACATGAGCGCATCAGTAGGACGGTATCACAATCTCACTGCAAGCAAAATCGTCAGAGTTTCCGATGGAATCTTCGGGCCACGAATCCCGGAGAAGCTTTAACAGTAGTTGGGCCTTCCTCTTGGCCCGGTCCGTGCAGTCACTCTGCACCAGCAATAGTAGCTGAGTCAGCACTCCAGCAGCCACCGCGTCCCTCTGGCTCTGCTCCGAAGCGGAGCAGAGAGAGAGAAGCGCTCCCGCTGCGTACTCCGTCGCGCGGTCTGAGATCTTGAGGATTATCTTTACGAGCAAAGGTACGGTAAGTGCATGAGCTGCGAACGCCGCGCATCCTTCCGGCACCCGACAGAGCAGCTCCACGGTGGCAAGCGCTCGCTCCGCGTCACACTTCTCGAAATCTGGCAACCGGTCTATTAGAATCTCGGCCGCTCCGGCTGAGACGACCTTCTGCCTGGCTTGCTTCACCAGGCACAAGGCGAACAAGGCCTTCACTCCAACCTTCAGCGCTCGCGGATAAGAAGCGATGGGATTCTTCATGATTTCTATTACTCCTTCGTAGATTTCGTCCACATTGCTGACTTGTGCTCGGAGTTCCGGAGACCGAGTTCCAGCCACGACGATTTCGATGAGAGCGGTCGAATTGACTCGGACTTCGATGGAGGAATGGAATAGCAGGTGTGATAGGAAGGCCACTCGGTCGCCGTTCGAGACCACCGACTCGCACTCCGATTCGGTGAGCGGAAACATGACAAGCAGCGCGAGCGCCTCATGGTTCAACTCGAGAGACTCGGAATCCGTACCTGAGAATACGATTTCTATGAGGATTTCGCGTGCGTTGAGAGATGAGATGACGGAGCGGTTCTTGTCCGAATCACGGAAGAGTCCCCTGAGTCGACGCAGGGCCGAGAGACGGGAGTGGGCAGGGTTCGAGATGGAAGATGCTTGGTTAAGCAGGGAGCGAACGAGAGCAGGGTCAGCGGGTTGCTTCGGAGTGGGGATTCGTTCGATACCGAAAGAGCGGTTGGCGACGCACCAGTCTTGGATGAGGCGACGGAGGGTGTGGTTAGGGATAAGAGTAAAGTCCGTGAGCGGGGCTCGGGTGACGGGGCAGGTCGTGTTACCGGTGGCAACCCAAGACTCGATGCTGGAACGGTCGTAGGTCTGACCGGTACGAACAGTAACGGGGTCACGCATGAGCTCGAGTGAGATCGGACACCTGAAGTGATATGGAATCTGAACGCCCAAATCCAACTGCTCTAAACTCCCAGGCATTATTTCTCTCTGTGTCTCTCTTGACTTTTCCTCTCTCTCTCTCTCTCTCTCTCTCTGTGTCTGTGTTCGAAACCTGGATTTTGTTTGAGGTGGGGAGCGGCGCGGCGGTGGGAAGTACTAAAACTAGTAAAGCTAAATCTGAGCGCTCTGCAAATTCTCTTTTAACTTTGTTGCAGCTTGCTTTCTCTTATACCAAACGAAACACAGAGACATACCCTACAGCTGGAGGTACTGAACCTGACCCCTGCCCCCTGCCCCCCCCCTGACCCTGCCCCTGCCCTTGCCTTATCTGACTCTCTCTCTGACCACACATGCGGCTGTGGTCGCATTTAACTTCCAAGTTGGAACCTAACCCAGGGTTAGGCCGTGGAGGTTGAGGAAAATTGGATTGGTCAAAGGAAATGTGCGACTGGTGGGTCCTACTCCTCTACATATTCCAGCCTAAGATATTACTCCCTCACTCACTCCTGTTTACATCACAGTATTAATGCGACTATTTCTGTTTTTTTGTTCACTGTTTTCAGATTCATTCAGCATCATCCATTATTATGGGTGTTGCCTTTTCCTTGCTTGCTTGGGAGCCCCCCGTGTCGTTATTATTTATGCTTTTCACCCACTTTTTGTCTGAATTTTCCCCTTAGACTCTTATCTTTTTAATGATTACATGTTAATTTTACACTGTCCCCGAGGGGCATAATTGAACTAGGAAAATTTCAAGTAAATGCCTCCTATTTTTCTACTAAGAAAACAGTGTTACTTGATTCTCGTGAAAAATTTTTTAAAAAAAAAAAAAAAACTTGAAAATTGTATATTGTGACCAAGTTGTCTAGGCAAATTTACCAGTGAGTTTAGTTAAATATTAGCATAATTATTATATATGAATAAATCTTTATATCCTTAAAGTGCCTTTTGTATTATAAATATTTTAAAAAACAAAGGTGCTTTAAGAAACATTCGCAACTTTCTGTTATTCAGTTGTATTATTTCACTTATATAATAAAGCAAGCATATTACTTATTAAGTCAAAATGGGATCTATCCTAAGTATCCTCGACATGATGTAATTAAAACTTTAATTACGATTGTTCTGTTTTAAGCCAACATATGATTTCTTTTTTCCATTCAAACAAATTGAATTTACAAATGTATCCTTAAAATCAAGAGCTATTCGTTCAAACACCGTCCCCAAGGGCATAAATGAAATGAAGCTGTCATATCTGTCAGTGAAGAGGAAACGAAGAAAAGCTGGGGGCAAAGCAAGAAAAAAAAAAGGAAAAAGAAAATGAAAGGGTCACCGGTGCAAAGTAGCTAGCATGATTTTAATTAGGTTTCGATTGTCTGTTATTAGGTAGTGGGTAGTCAAAGGTCAAAGAAGAACAGATTACAATGGAATGTGCGGGTCCAGGCTGTCTACTCTCGCCACCCGGTAAACAATTTATCTTTCAAGTGGATAGCACTAACAGGTTGGTTTCTTCACAAGTGGGTCCCCCACGAGTGGACGATGTTGATCGACTTAAGACGAGTTTCTCCTACCACGTCATTATTTGTTAATTTCCTACCATAAATATCAACTTCGTCCAATTCAAATTACGATTAAATACTTTAGTTTATCTTAAGATGTTATATTATTGAGGTTTGATTAATTTGAATGATTTTATGTATTGTGTGTGATTGATTACTCCGTTTGGATTCGAAACTCACTTCAATTTATCTTATATCATTATTATAATTTTATTAAATTTTCACATAAAATATAATAAATAATTTAACTTTTCAAATCTTAAAATAATAATAATATTTTATTCAACTCATTTAAAACCATCTCAACTCATCTTTAAATCAAAACGAGATCTAAAACATCTCAATTCGATTATGAGACTACCAACAACTACATGCAAAATTTAGATTAAATCATTCTCTTACTGTAACCAGTACTATATATTCAATAACCATCTGTTCTAGACTCTAGTTTGTGATTTCTCAAAAATATTATCATATTTTAAGATTTAATAGAGGTTTTAGTTTTAATAATGTTTTAAAATTTTAACTGTTTTTTTTTAATTTTATTATTTAAATTTAGACATAACCATTACCTAACAATAAATTACATGACATTATATGGTGGTGTCACGATAAAAAAAATTATCTGACAAATAAGTTTTACATAACCGAGTAGTATTATTTATTATATAATCATGAATTTTGAAAAAAGACATTATATTTTAAAATCATCTAGATCCTCCTGCAATTATTATAGCCTATAGGGGATGGAACGGAATTCAAACCTGATAAATACAGGTGATATCCCATCTCGCTCCATTGGCTGGAAGTCTAATACGATTCCCAATCAAATTCAATAATTTGCCGTAGAAAAAAATATTGCATTCATAAAGCTATCAAAACTCAAACTTTATCGGTACCTTTTTCATGTGTCATGTCCCACCATGGTTGCTACCTAGGTCCTCAGACTCCTGACTCCTAATATTGTTGCCCAGTGGATACTAAAAGTTGGAGGGAATTTTGTGGGTAACCGCCTTTTACTCGCCAGATTAAAAGGAAAAAAAAAAAAAGAAAATGAAAAAAGAATAATGTTAATTTCACCGCTCTCGGTCTCGCTCTTGATCCCACTCAATGTAAAATTATTTTTTTAATATATATTTTTTTTTACTTAATGATTAAGTAAATGTTTTTTAATAATATTATAATTTTTTTATTTTTTTTAAAATATTTTATAGTGTTAAAAAATATATATATAAAAAAAAATAAAATAAAAAAATACTACATTTTACATTAAGCGAGACTGAGAGCGGGAGAGGGAGCGGGGGCTGTAGCAGTTTCAAAGAAAAAAAAAAAAAAAAAGAAAGAAAGAGAGGAGCATCTGGAGGGACAGTCAGAGAAAGAGGAACAGGCAGTAAGAGGCAGGGGGAGGCGGTGTCGTTTAGCAATTTAAAAAGGTAAAAAAGCTTCTTTACCTATTAGTTTGAACGCTTTAATTGACTGCTAAAAAAATTAACTTGATAACTAAAAAAAAGTGATTTTAAATGTATTAAATATATAAAAAAATAAAAACATAAACTTTACGTATCGGTCAAATTGAGCAGGCTTAAGCAGATTCATTTAAAAAAGAACACACGCGTGGGGGGAGACAGTGCGGCCCACGAGCCACGCACCAGCGTGATCCTGTTGTCTCCGGTCAACCGTGCAGGGCTTAACCGGTACAGTTAACACACGACGTTTTTCACTGCTTCCCCCAATGCACGTACTTCGCACGTGTTTGAAGCTCTCTAAGAAAAAAATTGACCGTTTTGGCTTTGACGCTAACTCTGCGTCCGTGTGTCCGTGGTTGGTGCCCCAAGTACGGAATTCCATGTCCCCCCCAATTAAAGTTATTAGATTATCTAATGTGCTGAGACTCGAGAGAATATCGTTACTTCCCTCGTGCTTTTTGTTTACTTAATTATGTTAATAAATTTATTTGCTTTATTTTTTTGGTTAATATAAAGACTAAAGAAGACAGGCAATATTAATATAATAGATATTTGATTCATGGAGCTTATAAACTTGACCATTTTTTGTCTTCAATATATAAGAGACAAGAAAGACGGTAACTCCATCCCTTTGCATCAAACATGATCTATGCAAAATGATACGATTCATTAGAAATATGGTGATCGTGTTGTCAACCTTGTGATCATCAACAAAATTATGGGGGTGGCGTGAGATATTGGCAAAACTGCTTTTGAGGTGGAAGTGGAACCGAACGTGAGCAAGCAGTGGAATCCAAGGATGGTTTCAACCGAGGAAGGTTCTCAAGTCAAGCCTCTTTGTGAAATTTACATTCCTGGCCTTTTCTATTAATTATCTTAACTAATGGCGCCCCCATAAATGCATCAAGTTAATTAAGTCCCTTTAAGATTGCATGTTTGGTTTTTTAACAAAACTAGTTCAGTTAAGCCATGTGCACTAGTCCATTTTTAAATTAGAAAAACATTGAAATAAAAGTAACACCGTTATTTGATGTTTTAAAAATTTATCTTTTAAATCAAATTTTAGATGATGTGTGGTATATATAAAAGTTTTCACATAAATTTATTATTTTCATAAAAACATTTTAAAAATAAATAAAAGTAAAATAATTTTCATCGTAAAGACAAGAATATCAAGATATAGATAGTCAGCCAATTCTATACTCCAAAGTAATAAACAGTACTTTTTCTTTCCTTATAAAATACGTTTAAACTTTATTAAATACATTATACTTTTATCAATCTTTTTACCCTTTATTTAATTTGAGGGGGCCGGTCATGATCATCGTAATCTTTTATAAACAGAAATATTTTGAATATAAATATCTATAATATCGTATCCTACGTACTGCATGGAAATAATATATAATTTTTTTCTCGTCCTAATTTGCTTAGTATATTGTTAAATTATCATGGCTACTAAAAATTCGGCCTAATTAATGTCACGTCGGTATCAAAAAGAAAGAATTTTCCTCGAGGATGCTTATTTCTTTTTCCACGATCCCTAACCCCATAAATTAGGAATCTCCTCCAAAAATCCAAGCCATCTGTGTGACATGGACATCATATGTTTGCAAATTTGACAATCAACAACGTCCTATTGACGTTTGTTCACAAAAGATCAAGCAAAATAACTCTATACTCCAAGGAGTACCACTCCTTGGCATATTTCTTGGCATAATTGATTTTTGACTTCTAGATTAATTAACGCGACGTTTTTATTTTATTTTTTATTTATTTTAAAAAATAAAGCATTAGATTCGAGTAATCTATGGTTTGTAGTCATAGCTAGGTACCATTTTTATATGTATTTATTGGACTAAACCGACTAAACTTACATTTGATTTGATAGAATTTTACAACAAATGTTAAGTATAAGAAAAGGCCGATTGGTTGGATTAAAGTTTTAGGGATCCGTTTCGATTTGGAAAATGATTGACCCACTATCTTTGAGGCAAATTGGGGGTGATTCAATGTTTTAAATTTTAATTCCTATCATATGCATTGTCACTTGGAGCCCAAAATCCCCACCAAATGTAAAAAAACATCACTTTATAAATCAAAGAAAAAAACTTGGAGTCGGATGGGTTTAAAACATATTTTTGCACCAATCAATAGAATTGTGACACGTAGACACTCTAGAAAAATGAAAGCTGCACTCACAACATCGGATCTCCCTCTTTTCCTCTTAATATCTCTCCCTCCCCATCTTTGCACTCAAGTTTTTCTCTTAATATTGTCTTTCATTTTTTGGTTTCCCACAATTGAACTCTGACCTCGGCTCACCAAAGCCAATGGCTTAATGCTTAAATAAGACAAGTAAGTTCATTTTCTTTTCAAATCTTCTCTTACTAATCGATCCACCCATAATCCAAAATCACGAATTCCTTTCACTTTTCCACAAAACAAAAATTTCGTTTCCTTATCTATATGCATCCATACGTGTATATACGTATTTCGCTGATTGAAAACTCATTGGCAAAATATGAATACAAACTTTGTGAGGAGTTGAGCAAAGAGATGTTATGGGACTGGAAACTGAAAGGTTCCAAGAATGATAAGGGTGCTGAGAAAGACGAAAGTGACATGAACATCCTCTGCTTCTTCTTGGTTTCGATGGTGCTTCTATTTTAAGTTCATTTTGTTTGGTTCGACATTGTGGGGGAGAGGTTTTTTTTATTTAGAAAAGCTTGAGTACAGAGATGGGGGAGGGAGAGAGATTCGGAGGGAGGAAGGGATTCAGAGAAAAAGAGAGGGATCGGATGTTGCCGAGTCCAGCTTCCATTTTTTTGGAGTGCCTACATGTTGCGATTCCATTAGCTTGTGCAAAAATTGGTCTTAAACCCATCCGGTCTTAAGTTTTTCTCTAAACCAAAATTACCTCAATCTAATAAATTGTCAATCTATTTTCAGGTTTAGGTCTTGTTTGGTTATACAAATTATCTCATCTCATCTAATTATTATAATTTTTTTAAACTTCCACACAAAATATAATAAACAATTTAATTTTCATCTCATCTCATCCCATCCGTGTAACCAAACAACATATAAAATTGTTGAATAACACAACTCTTCATATTAAATTTAATTATTACTTGTTAATGGTACATATTTTAAAAAACTTTATGAGTCAACCACTTAAATAACGATCACTTAAAATATGTTATATTGTGATCGGAGATGATAAAATATATGATGAAAATTGTATGTATTTAAACAATTAGATAATATTAAAAAAAAAAAGTATGAAAGCAAATTGAATTATATGAGTAAATGACCAATCACGAGTGGGGGATTATTATACAAGTAAGAGATGTGGATGATCTTGGTATTAATATATTCTACGGTGGAGGTGGAGTTGTTTATGCCTCAAGTTGTGTTGTCAAACTCTAGAATCTGCTTTTAGGCTAGGGGAAGCGAAAAGAAAGGTCACTTTTTATTTTTCAGTATTTATTTATTTATTTGGTAACACCATTTTAGAAGGTAAAGGGCAAAAACCTAGTTGGCATTGTGATTCGGCCTAAGATTTTCGTCTCAGTGGTCCTATAAACCAAATAATTGAACCCACTTTCCACGTGCGTGGTCTACACCGCAGCACGTGTCACTTCTCCTGGTAATGCTGACGCGTTCCGAACCCAACGTCCATTTCGTCTACGACCGTTTCTTATTTTTATGTCTCTCCACGTGGCCCATTTTTTTTCCACCCAAAGCGAAAACACAAGGAATAGTACATGCGATTTTGACATGTCATTATTCATTACACGTCCTTCACATTACTATTGAAAAAATCTTTAAATGTTGATTAAGTTAACACATCATGTATTTTCTATACCGATTTATAATTAAAAATATATTTAATTAATAATAAATTAATATTATGTTAGCAAGGTGAAAATCGTATTTTAATATCGATATGGAATGCATGGGGTCTTGGATTTGTTTTGGGTGGATGTTTTGACATTGGCGAGAGGATTGGTCCCAGATCACGCATGTATGCATGCAGGCCAATTGCTTAAGAAGTAGGCGACTGTTATCGAAAAATGTGAATTAATGATGTGCATTAAAAGTATGAGTGGGGAGTGGAAGTGTATACGCCAATCACGGAGGAAATTGGTGCTCTTTTATGCGATGAAACTCATTATAATCCAACTATTAATTAATTCAGACACGGGCATTGGTTTAATATGACTTTACTCCCTGATCATGAATGTGCCAGTACTTCTAGATAAACTTTGATGCACTAATGATGGTAGACATGTGTTTTTAAATGGAATCTATCTTATACAAATTATAATATTAATTATATTTGCAAAAGCTGCCCGGATTTTTCCTTTTTTTTTTTTTTTAACCTATATATATAATACATATTAAAAAAAAAAAGGGATAGTTAGAATAATCTTATATATATTTATGTAGATGAATTAGTGTAGAATAAACTTTACACATTATATTATTTATTGGAGGCTATAGGTACACAGTTTTGGTGCTGGATTCCCCCCTATTTACCTAATAATCGTATCTGGATTATGCACGATTAAACATATATAATAAAGTGAATAATAATATGTTTTGATCGCAGTGCGTGATGATAAGGTTAATTTTAAGCCAAACTTACCCGAGCAGGTTCACGTATCCTTAAACCTTGAAGTGCTAAAAACAAAAAGAAATGAGGTTGTCTTGAGCCGTGCACAGACGGGAATAATACTACTCAGTTCAGATTGTTTATAGCACAAGTGCTCCCCCTTCCCCTTGATTCACGCACCCCCACCTAAACTGCGTGTCAATACTCACACAAATTTTTTATTAAAAAAAATAAAAGAAAAAAAAGTTTTGAGAAAAGAAGAAAATATTCTATTTAATAAAAATCATTTTCGTTTTTAATTCACACTGTTTTATTAAACAGATACCTTGCATTTAATATTGATGCGTGATTTGGTATGCGAAATTGCTTATAAAAAGATTTTTCCATTTAACAATACACCACTTTTCAAGTTTTGAACTGAGAAAAAAAAATAAAAAATATATATATATAGAGTGCATAGGGTTGAATATATATATATATGGATTTGGGCCTCACTTGAGATAGATCAGGGAATTATTAACTGTCAGCCAAGCCTACTAAAAAATAGGCCCGAAATGCAAGTAGCTTCGCTATCTATTTTGAAATGCAATTTGCAAATAACATTTGGGCCATTCCTATACTTTTTGGGAAACCTGAGGGCTGAGATTGTTGCAGATTTTGGCAAACTTTTCATTCCAGCAAACGTTACAGTGACAAAGGAGGCGAGCGGGCCCTAAATATGGGCCAGAGTTGGAATGTTTTCCCCGACAATCCCCCACCCCCGACCCAGAGGTGCTAATGTGCTTATGTCCAAGGAATTTATTTGGTGAATTTTCAGTTTTCTCACAAAGTCTTTATGTTTTGTAGTTATAAATGTTCCGACTCTCTGCATGAGGGTTTTTCTGCAGGGTCCCCAAGCAACACAATGGTGTTCTAATGGAAGGAAGTGTCCATGAATGTGTAAGAGCATTCTCATTTGATTTTTTTAAAATATGTTTTTTCCTAAACTATAAGAGGTTTGTATTTGGGATTTTTTTCAAATACACACTTGACGCTTTATCCGGTTCCCTATTTTAAGAAAAATGTTTAGGATGGAGCTACTGTTCATCTTCTAAATCACTTTTTATATATATATATATTTTATAAAGAGTAGTTAAAGATGTAGAAATAAAATAGTAGAAATAATAATAAAAAAATTATTTTAATAGAATAGAGAAATGATAGGGAATAAAATGTATGGGGTTTTTTAAAAATGAGTAAAATTTAAGAAAAAATTATAGGAAGTGTAATTTCTAATTAAAATTTAGAGAAAATTATAGGGAATTGGATGAGAATGCTCTAATGCCCTACACTAATTACATTATCGTATGATAGTGAAGTAGATCTGACATTATCTGTAGGTTAAGAACTCTTGCACTTTATAATGATGTAAAAAGACTATAATTCTTTTTTTGATTAATTATTTTGGAGGGAGGACAGGGATATGACTTTGGACATTTCTCGAGTGGCGGAGAAGCTCTAACATTAGGCAGAAAAGCTTGAAGTTCAATGAAGAGGAGCGTTTCCATTATTTCGACACCGGATAGTACGATGTTGTGATCATTTGGACATCCTGTTTCCTTGACACCTTACTTGTTTTGGGCGATGGCTCCTGACCACCAGCTTCAGATTGTCTGTCAAATGAAGGATGGCAATATGCAATCACAATGTGTCAATCTCAAGCTTTATATAGATGAAATTAATAAGATGAGCTCCATCGCTCCGAGAACCATTCCCAACTATCGCACACATGACACAACAAGCTGTTCGATGCCCACGATTATCCTCTAATTTATTACGACAATCACATGATGCCCATCCATACTGTCTAAAGAAGTCGTGTACTATTTTGATTTTGAAAAAAGATATTTTCCAACTGTAACACTGAAAAGCCAAGAGAAAACAATACCTCGAGCAGATTCGCATTTAAAAACTACAACAGAAAAAGGCCACCGAGACACCCACCGCATTTGAACAGGTCTGCGTGCATGACAGCGTCCAGTCTGACAAAGGTGTAATAACAAAACAAAACAAATACGCCAGCTTTTCTTTTTCTTGGTGATCACGAGGACTATTCGACAATTTTTCAATTTCCAAATGGGTTCGTTATCTTTTGGTTAGATTCCTTGTATTTTCCATGTCATTAATGCAGAAAATGAGCACGGATGGTAAATCATCAAAATTCAAAATGACAACAGAAGGGCCGCAAAAGCTGTTCCTAACGTCCATTGCAACTGAACTGGTTTGATACTCGAATAGCCAAGGCTTGAGCCCTCCGGCAGTGCTGCTGGTGCAGGGGTAACACGGGCCTCAGGAATGTCGCACACTCCAAAACTCATATTTGCCTGCATGTAATAGTCACTCCATAAAGTTAGTCTTGCCTTTTTCTATTTTACTTAAATCTTTTCTTCGTCAACCATTATCTTTAAAGAAGAAGAAAATGATAGCAAATACAGAGAATCAAGACAAAGTAGCACTTGGCGGGACAAACCTTGCAATAGGCAATATTTCCACACCCACAAGCTAAATGACCATTTACTACATCTGCAGCTTCTGCGGCGCCCCCACCATCACTCCTCTGAATCGTTCACATACAAATATTTTATACTTTTTTTTTTATTATTATTTGCTTAAGCTAGTAGATTTTTAATATATTATCCGTACCTTGTAAAAATCAATGGCAATGAAGTTAGGCCATCGT
The DNA here is from genome assembly GCA_022457165.1 of Juglans mandshurica. Taxonomy (NCBI): domain Eukaryota; kingdom Viridiplantae; phylum Streptophyta; class Magnoliopsida; order Fagales; family Juglandaceae; genus Juglans; species Juglans mandshurica. The sequence continues at coordinate 801,790 of CM039621.1, read as the reverse complement.
TTCCCTGACGCTGTAGTGCAGGTGTTCAACATGCTAAGTAGTGGAGCTGAATTATCCTTACAAGATTGAGTTACATCCGGAACGTCTCGAAAATAGTTTACTAGGACCAGTGACCTTGATGATGTGTTCATGGCAGATGATTCTGCTCGGTTTGGGCACGAACCAGCTTTCATCCCACCATTCCCATCTGTAGTTTTGATTCACATCAAAATTAGCTCTGGTATAATGGAAAGTCTAATCTCCTCGGCCTTACCCAAATCATAAAGAGGAGGATGTAGTAGGACTTACATTGGTTTTCTACCACGTATTTCCACTCATACGCAATCCCTTCAGAAGATTCCTTGGATGCTTTCGAAGTGAAAACCACTAGACGCTGATTTTTCTCGACCATATCGTCTACTGTTGGCCAATCTTTTCCATTTGTGGGCATTCTAGTTATAGGAAACCAGTATTTCCTCAAGCCAGCAGCATCAAAGACCTTAGTGAGGCCTTTTGGTGATGTTACGTAGTCTTCAATGAAAATGGCAATGATCTCTGTTGGGTTTGCCGCAAGAAAATCTTGGATCTCTCTGAGAACATTAACGGCTGGTTGCTGGTGTATTTAAAGAGATCAATAAGTAAATGGCTAAAATTAAAAATACAATCCATCTTATGGAAAGGTCCCTCATGTGGTTCCCAGAGACCAATTCCTGCACACTTACAAAGGCTGTATAGTTGTAGCACTGGCCACCGAAAGAGTGACATAACCAGATGTCATTGTTGAAATCATACATATCGAGCATTAACCCTCGAACACCATTCTGCAAGAGAAAATAACTTTCCCTTATCAAACCAAATTTACATACAAATATATAGGAGACTGAAGAAAAAGATTCTGACTTATAATAAAGGAACAGGTCAATTTTTTGCAATTCCTGAAGAGACGGATTCAAAATGAAAATTGCGACTATAATTTGAAACATCAATTAAGGTTAACATCATCTGGTAAAGCGGAGCTGCACAGACTTTAAGCGACGGTGGTGATCAAAATGATTGCTCTGCTTTGGATCGAATAATTCAGTGTGCACTTGTGCCTGGCAGGTGGCAATAAAACACAAACTTGACTTCCTTTTATACACTTGGTTCAATTTTAATTGATCGTCAACTCATTTATTCCCCGGTAGATATGGCCTATTATTGCCTTTCTGACGAATTGATGCTTTCATTTATAAACTATGCATATTGGTCATACTTTGGATGCTAAAAGAATCAATTCAGCTAACCACTCCTCTCGTAATGAGATGGAAAGAAAATATAAAAACTGATTAGGTAACAAACACTACGGCTAAATATTTAATCTTGTACCAGAACGAATATTGGACAAAATGTTCTTGTCGACTACAACTACAACTTCTATTTGCAGAGTTTTTCTTTGTATTTTAGTCAAAGTCTTCGATATCCTCATGGTTACGTTAAAGTTGTTATGGAAGCAGAGGAAATGATCAAAGTCATCTCACACCTAATGTATGCCATTTCATTCTGCCGAAAGTAGGTAAAAGGTCTCTCTCAGCATTTGGCAGGCCTTCCGCCATCGTAAGTACATACGTTTTAGCCGGCAAGCAAAACTTTGAATTTTTTGCATGCAGCACGTTTTTTACATTATAATGATGATTCTTTCTTTTGTTGATTTTGGGTTTCTTTTAAATCACTTGAAACTCTTTCAAGAGCACCGGTGAATGGTGATCTTCATTACTATATCAATAAAAACACTAATCTATAGTGTAAAACCAAAACATATACTAAACTAAACCAGTGACATTCCACAAAACAAATCATCTTGTCCTAACTGATCGTTTAAGAAGACAGCCAACTGCAGTCAAACCCATTAATCTATAAACAATCCAGTTAATCCCTTTGTTGAGAGAATTCGTTGATCAAATTAGGTGCAAGTGCTAAGTTCAACCCTAATAATTTATTCCCACATGCAAGACATTGTCCTAGACCCCACAACTACATTCAAGCACCAGTCCTGCTCAAAGTATTCCTTTATAGTGGGAGGACAGATTTGGATATTGAATTGAGATGAAAGTTAAAAGTTAAATTAAATATTATTAGAATATTATTTTTTAATATTATTATTATTTTATAATTTAAAAAAGTAGAATTGTTTATTATATTTTATATAAAAATTTTAAAAAGAATTATAATTATTAGATGAGTTTTTTTTTTAACCGAAATAATTTTGTATCAAACCGGTCCTTGTTGTCTTTCGAACGGATACAAAAAGCTTTACTTTCCAATTTCCAGACCCCAAAAACAAAACCATTCTCTTTTCTCAAAAAAGTGAAAAAAAATTACCCATTTTGCGTATCTTCTTGTCTTTCGAACGGATACAAAAAGCTTTACTTTTGCCCACAGGGCCGCTAGGCATTGAATATAATGAGAGAGAGGAGAACTGTCCACCTCCCAACTGCCTTAAAAATCCCATTAGGTGTAAAGTGAATTTCGCCGCTCCTTTTTTATTTTTTCTCTTCTTCTCCTCCGAAATTTCCCACAGAATTTAAAAGAGATAGAGAGAAGGAAAGAACATACTTTCAGCTGACTGGTAATGGAGTCCTGCTGGTTCGTGGGAGAAATAATCACAGAGCCCGTAGCCGACTTCTGTCCCAGCATCGCAAACGCGTTGTGCGTTGTCAGCCACGAGTACCGATTATACGGCAGCCCCTTCACCTATTCAAAACGTACTCATATTCACTCCTACCGCCGAATGGCACAAACAAACTCTAAAAACGAACGAAGAAAGGCAAAAACAGAAATGGGGGTATGCGGATCACCTTCGAAGATGGACTAACAGGTTGGATCCGAGTGCATCTTGGCCGTACGTTTCCGTTTGCGACACACGTCTCGCAGTGTAAGCCTGAGTCACAGTTTCTGTCTGCTACGCACGTTTGTCCCTCCTGTTAACAAAAAGATGAGAAAAGAGATTACAGAAAAGAACGGAATTTAAAAGAAGTTATCAAGAAAGGTTCTGATAAGTTTAATTTCTTAATCTCACAGTTGAATACCTTCAGAGCAGTCGAGCAACTTAATAAATCAAGAGCTATCAAGGCGAAGAGAGTCGCAGCGAGAATAAAATTCTGCAGGAGACGACAGAGTGTAAGAGTTACACCAGACATGTCACAATACATAGGAAAGCAAAAAAGTAGCCATAGAAAGAACCGGGAAGAATATGTTCGTACCTTCATTGCTCTGGCGTGCGCGCGAGAGAGAGAGAGAGAGAGAGAGAGAGAGAGGAATGTCTTGGTATCTTGATAAATGAGGCTTGCTCTGTGTGACTCGATGATTTTTCAGTGTGAAAAGCGAGGGGAGGTGAGGGAAGAAAGACGTACGTACTATGGAGTTCGGGGACCGAAAGTATAAAGATAGGACTCTGCTGCAGCGACAGAGGATTCTATCACCGAAAGGCAAATTTTTTTTTTCTTTTTCGCTTTATTTCAATATTTTTTTAAACACTTTAAACATTTTTAAAAAATATAAAAGATCACAAATTCATTTAAAAACACTTACTTAATTAGTAAATTAAAAAATAAAATAAAATACAATTCTATAGAAATTTTGGTAGAAAATTTGTGTGGGAATAATATTTTCCATAAAATAAAGTTTTTAATATCGTACGGTTGTCATTTACACGTTAAATGGGATTTTGTTATATTATTATGTGAGAACTTTAACTTAAAAAATATTACATAAAATTAAATTTATAAAATGATGTGGTGATACATTAAATTATAAAATTATTTTTATTAAAAAATAAGTCTTATGGATGACATAAATCAATGTCACTTTATAGATTTATTTTTATATAATTTCTTAATTTATATATGTAGCACTTCTATCGGTATATATATTATTTTTACAATCAATAAACTTCTTATTTTATTATGTATATTGATCATTGAGTTTATTAACTTAAAAAAAAAAAAATCATTGAATATTTGATACATCTGCATCAATACAATAAGATGAGGATTTGAAATATAGCATAAGTTTGTTAATTTAAAATCAATACTTATGGATAAGCAATGCCTAGGTGAGATTTTAAAAATTGCCAAATTTAAAAATGTTTTGTTGATGTGTAAAATATTACTGAATAGTTCGCATGTTGTTCGCTAAAAATCCGTGTGTTTTTTAATATTAGCGTTTCTGTTGGCATGTCGTTATCCGAATGGTCAAAATCAAAATATTATGACACTTTACCCCCCCCAAAAAAAATGATACGATTTGAGGTTATGTGAACGACACCATCCATGCACGCTTTTATCCAAAATACAAAAGATTGGATCTTTAATTTAACAATATTCATGGAATTAAGGGAAAGCAAGCGAAGTAGCAAATGGCGTCCAAGTCTAGTTAGCCGTTTTCTTAGTTATTGATCATCCACGTCCAAAAGAAAGAAGTTTGCTTCCGCATAAACACAAACAAAACAACGCGGCACGACAAAGGTTGCTTTGCTTTGGAGTACGTACTGTCACTTCCACGCGCCGACCGATTCAGATCCATCCATCTACACACAATTCATTCGATCACTGATGAGGCAGCGGTCATCAACACAGCACGACAACACGGTGCCTGCTATTATTATGGGTTGGGCCGAACTTCCGGCATCGGTGGGCTCCCTAAGCCTAATTTCCCAACATCATAAGTCTTACCCATTCTGAATTAATTACTAAAAAAGGACAAAATAATTTGATCACTTTATTCGTCTGGCTGGGCGTCAACAGTGGTGGGGTGTCTACTCAGATATGAGAAAGATTGTGATCAGAGAATAAACCAAGTTAGTGAGGCCCAACCCATGTGATTCCTGTTGTGGGCCTTTTGGGTTTGTCATACCTGTCAAGTCGTTAATTAATGCATCTTGTTGTATCAACATATTATTGATCTAAAAATACATATTATGCCAATTAATAAAAAGATAATATTTTTTATTTTTTAATAAATCTCACAAAAACCCGTGCCCATACATACAGTTTACGGACAGACATGCTCGTGGTCTTTTTTGGGTTGGACCTTTCTGTTTCTCACGCTAATCAATAAGTGTGGGCCCCTCACCCCCAACTTCTCAGTAATTATTTCAGATTTCGAGTCTCACTTGCCCCCCAAGTCTTCTGCATACTGCTTGCATACGAAACAGTGCAGTAATACGAAAGCGGATCTATTTTTATTTTAAGAGTAAAGCTAGCGTGCCGCTTGCAGCTTACCGCTGCAAGTGACCGCTAATGTATAGTTAGTGTTTTTTTTTATCTAATTTTTGTATTCATATTTTGTATTTTTTAAAAAAAATATAAAAAATATACCAATACACTAAAAAGTACTTTTTTAATCATTAAACATTTTTTTTCCATAAAGCAGTCAAATATAAAAGTAAGATTTGTGCGGTAAAATAACTTTTTCATTGTTTTAATCAAAATGTTATTAATAATTTAAAATTTTAAATTTAACTCAAGAAGCTTTATATGCATCATATATTGATTGGATCAAACTTCATGCATCATAAAATATTATTTAAAGATATTTTAAAAATATTAAAAAAATTACAAACGGAGTGGTCAGTCTAATCAGTTGGCTTTATCTGTTCATTAGCAGCATTGTCCTTTCGACTTATTGAGAGCACTAGTATTGTATTATCTAAATGCCAGCCAAATCCAAAATTTGACACATTTTACATAAAATTACCTACATTAGATTATCCAAATGCAAAAATGTATGAATTTTAGCTACAGAATATTATACTCGACAGTCATATATGACTCTCTACTATATAAAGACCAACTTATTTTTCATTGAATAAACGTCTCGTCTGGCCTCCCTCTTTCCCTCGAAATTCTGTTTCCCAACTGAGCTTCCTTCTTCTTTCCGTAGGTATCCATCCTACTCTCCCTCTCATCTTCACCATTTTCATTCCATCCAGTGTCCAGAAACTTGTCCTAGTATTTTTCTCATTTTCTCAAATGCGTGTGTGCTTTTCTTTCCCTTTTCTTTACTTCATTTATGTTTTGGGCATTTTCTCTTGAGTTTGGGTGTCTATTGCACGCGATTATTCCACTCGGTTGTTAACTCTCTCATCTTCCTTGCATCAGAATCGACATCAATGGAGTGAATCTACATCTCGGCAGACTTGCTTGGTTTTTTGCCTTAAGAGTCCCTCCTCGTCTTGTATATTTCAACCCAAAAATCCTTGGGTAAAATTTCTTGCTCCTTCTACTTGATACTCACAAATTAGCTTTTGATACTCGTTTTGATTCCCTGATTTTGATAGACTAGTGGCTGGATAGTGATTTTTGGTTTGTGGTTTGTGGTTTGTGGTTTGTGGTTCGTGCTTTTTGGTTGGGTTGTGATTTGAGGTTTTTCATGGTCAACTGTGCTAAATCTAGTTCTAGCTCACAGGCCTTGTTAAGATTTGGTAGTAATGTGCAATGCTCTTGCAAAAGTTTACCTTATCACAAGCAATATTTAATAAAACTTCATCACTTAATTCCAATGCTTCTCATTTTAGAGTTCCATTGAGCATCTTTTCTAAATCACTCATTAACTGAGAAACATGACCCAACTAGATAGATTCTCATGCTTCAAATTGTACTATCTATTTTCTGCTTCTATGCAAACTTTTAAATCTAGTCTTAGAAATGGTTGCAAGTAAGCAATGATGGTTGCTTTAAGAGGATGATTGTTGTCTTAGCATTATTGATCCTGATATGTAGAAGAAGCAGAGCCATTAAATGATGCTGGTTGTTTATTAATCACTTTGAGTTGTTGTTGGATTATGTAATTATTACTAGTGTGGGGTTGATATAATTCAGTGGCTTGGAATTAAATGAAACTTGAGTCCTAGATTGTCATCAAACATAGCAGCATAGATTTTTCTTAAAAAGTTAAATATTTAGAATGACTTGTACAGGTCTTGTATATTTCTGGCTATGTTTTTTGTTTTTTTAATGAAAAAAATTCAATGACTTGTTAAAAATAAAAAGAGAAATGTTGCTGCCCCATTCTCTCCGTTGGTAATGTAGCCCTGCACTTGATTATTGATGTGTGGGAGTAGGAAGAAAAATATTGCTGCCTCATTCTCTTGTGATGTCTTTGAATTTGATTTGAACACTCATTTAATTATGTCTCTTAATTATTTTGGTATTGTTTAAAATTTGTGTTCAAGTTTTATGATAAACTTTAAATTATTCAAGGATGGAGCTTTCATTTGATGTGGATACCTTCTTCACCACTTTTTTGCAAAGTGGTGGACAAAGGTAAGACAGCACCCTGTTCAATAGCATACATGATAATGTGGTGGTCCAATCATCACAAGTTGAAGGTGAACAAAGGTTACATACTAAAAAATCACAACGAGGTGTGTCTTTCACTACAAAGGAGGATAAGCTCCTTGTTTCAACTTGGCTAGACATTAGCCTTGATGCTATACGGGAGACTAACCAAAACTCCACACAAATATGAGAAAGAATTTATAAATACTATAATGAGTATAAAAAACCAAACACTCCTAAACGTTCGATTGTATCATTGACCAATCGATGACAGTCCATCCAAAAATACACAAACAAATTTTGTGATGTTGTAGTATAAGTAGAGTTTTTACATCCGAGTGGTACCACGGAGCTGGATAAGGTATTAATTCTGTTTCTCCTTTAATTTTTTTTATATGTTTGGGCTTATTTACATACTAATTTTATCACTCTATTCATTTAAGATTGGGAAGGCGAGAATGATCTCCAAAGAGGTTGAGAATGCAAGTTTTATCATGGAGCATTGTTGGTGTCTATTGAGACACAAATCAAAATGGCAACAACATTAGTCAACATTATCAACGAGAAGGAAACCACCTGGAAAACATTTGGCCAGTGCTAGCTTAATTTCAGATGGAGACGATATTTTGAATGACAATGTCGAGGTCATCCATAAGAGACCTCCAGGCAAGAAGGCTGAGAAATAAAATGAAAGAAATAGGAAGTCTAGAGAAGTATCAAATGCTGAATTTAACCATGCTTTAGCTCGCATGACAAATGACAGAAATATATTCATGGTGGAGAAAAGAGAAGCAGTCAGCAAGGCGGAGCGGGATGCAAGTGAACATCTTGCACTTGAGAAGAAGTTCGAAACTAAAATAATGAAATTTGATCTTGTTGGCATGAATGCAAAGAAGCAAGTTTATTTCCAATGTCTTCCGGATGCAATTTACGAAACTTTAATGAATAAGGTTGCGTTTGAATGTTGAGTTGAGCTGAGTTCTTTATAAATAGTAGTGAGTTGAGATGGTTGAGTGAGTTTTGTGGGATCCATTTTAGATGAGTTTAAAGTGTGTTTGGATGTTAATATGAGTTTATATATATATTTATAGGAAGTTGTAAAATTATTGGGACCCACTACTATTCATATCACATTTTTGTCCCCCACGCGCCAAACCTACAGAGGAGACTTCTAAAAAAATTTTTTTTGTCCCCCACTACTGGGCACAAACTGATTTTTTCATGAGAGAGAGAGTTGACGTCAAAAAAAAAAAAAGTTGTAGAGGACATTAGCTTTTGTCAACCAACCTAGTCACGTCCATCTACAGGAAATGAACCCACCGAATTCATGTATAATGCAACTCACTTGAGTTGTTTGGATGGTAGAAGGAGTTTAAAAGTGGACTGCACTCAATACAGTCAAGGAACCAAATGGGGCTTAAGTCTGCAATTACATCACCATCCAAGGACCCATCGACACCTTTTGGAGGTGTGTAAATATTTGTCTAGCCTATTTTGACATTGTAATTAACAATAATATATGTTTAATGTATACTTTGTCTGATTTTAGTAGTCATCCAGCCACATACGATGGAAAAACATGTGGCTGGACAGGAACTATGTGACCAAACGTGGTTACCCCATTTTTAGTATTGTGATTGGGCATTATCTTTATTTTTTGTGATGGATAAATTTTTGTGATGGACATATTCTTGTGATAGGCTGAAATGTTATAAACAAAATGTAACATTTTGTGACTGCCCATGGTTTAGTTTGATTTTGAGGTGAAAATGTATCATCATATGTGCTGATAATGTAAAATCAGATGTGCTGAACATTAGTGATGATAATATTTTACCAAATTTGAAATTGTGGAATGTCATTGAATTGGCTTTGTGGAATTGGTGTAGGCTATATGCATTTTGTTTCAATTAATAGTTGTATCATGAATGTTTGTACACATGAGTTCCCAATTACTCAAGTAGATTTGGAATTTTGGAATGTCCCAGAATTGGTTTTGTAGAATTGGTGTTATATGTGTTATTTTTCAATTAATGGTTGTATCATGAATGTTTGTAGACATGAGTTTCCAATTACTCAAGTTATGATGTATGGTCCAAGTTTATTAATTTCTTCTCTTTATCCAAATCTCCTATTGTATAACATTAATATTTCTATGTAGTTCTTAATTTAGAAAAAAAATTAATAAAAAAATATATTAAATTGATAATATTTTATTATTATTTTGACTAATAATTTAATATGAGAATAAATTTTGAGTAGAATACTCAAATGTAAAATCATGTAATATTATGTAATATTATACAAATTTACATTTGTACGTGCATAATCAATGAGATGCTCTGATAAACATATACTTCTGTGTCAAATTCGGAAGAATTTAGATCGTTAAGTGCGTGCTCACTGCTTACATAAAAAGGAATGGGAAAAAGGGAAACAAGGATTCTTCCATGGACCCCACCACCGTGCATTAAATTAAGAGTTGGTTTGAGAATTCGAGAGAGTGCTCCACTTCCACAGTTGGTCAAAACCCGCTCTCCTTAGACCTTCCCCCCCGCACGCTCACCCCCTACACCCTCCCCTATCTCTCCGTGAGGAACTTTCCCTCTTTGTCTTGACCATGGGAACGTACGTGACGCCCTTTTTGCTTGCATTTCTTGGAATGCAGCTTCCTCTGCTAATAATGGCAGGTCAGTTACAACTCATTTTCTCCTCGTTTCCAAGCTTTCACCTCTTGTTATTGCTCTTTGTGCGGACTGTCATTCAAAGAAGCTACATTTACTTGTTTCTCTATTTTTTGTTATTCATTATATTGTTTATGTCGGTGGTTTTTTTGGGCTATTTTGGTTAAGTGGTGATTCTGTAAACGGGTTTTGATTTATGATTTATTCTTAGAGTTTGCGCTACAACGTATGTAGTTTCTCGGCTCTTGCGGTTTTATGACCCATTAGTTGCTTTCGGTGGTTGTTTATGCGGAACTCGGTGCGGTCTGGGTCAGTGTTTATTAATTTTTAGGCTTTGTAATTACTAAATTGTTATTTTTTTACCATTTTGTCTTAATGGGCATTTCAATGATGTCCTATCTTTCTTAGATTTGTGTTTATCTCACAAATTCGCAGTGGAAGTGATGAACTTGAGACTAGGTTCTTGTTGTTTGATTGATTTTCTTGTTAGTTTTGTGAATGCAGTCGAAAACAGTCGTTATTGATTTGTTTTTAGCTTGTATTGGTGTTATTGTATTTGCACTGTTTGGGCTCTAAATAAGGTATGAATATTAAAGAATTTAGGGAGTTTATGAGCATTAAGTATTTTTGAAAATGAACACTTGGTGAAGTTTTCTTACTACTCTAGACTTCCTTCTAGTTCTAGAAGTCCATTTCTAGTTCTTTACCCTGGGCTATAGGCATCTGTGGTGCTCATCTTCAATAAGACTGATATAAGTGTGGTTTTGGAAATGTATACCAGGCATCAACCGTGTCAGTTCAGGGGGGAATAAAAGAGAAAATAATGGAAGGAAAGGAAGGAGACTGCAATGTGGGTGTTGGTTCCAGCACATACTTGTAGGGCACTACAACAACTAGGGGTGGCAAATCGTGTTAACGGGTCGTATATATTATACGATATGAGTTAATCCGAACACGACCCGTTAAGCTTAACTGGTCAGATTTCCAAATTCTAACACGACCCGTTAAAATAATGGGTTGACATGACACAACCCATTTTGACTCATTATGAATTAATTAAAAATATATCAATATGACACAACCCTTTATGTAAATGGGTTGAATTGGCCTAAACAATCCATTTGACCTGATTAACATAATTTCACATAAAAGTTAAAATCACAATATCTCCCAAAAATATAAAACTAACTACATAAGTTCAAAATTACAATCCAAACAATAAAAACACCAAAACTACAATTTAGAGGAAGTGTGGGAGGCGGTCGTGACTCGTGAGAACTGACTCAACTAAAAACTAAGAGAGAGTTAGGAAATGCGAAATAGGGTTATGGTATTTTTGTTTTTAGGTTAAAAATGATATAATTGTAATTTTGAATAAAAATTTAACGGGTCACTAACGGGTCAACCCACTAACGGGTTAAGCGGATTGACCGTCAATGAATAGTGTCTTAACGGGTCAACCTGAACCGTTAACATCAAACCCAAACTTGCTAATTTCGTGTCGTGTTCATGTTAAGTTAATGGATCGTGTCACATATTGTCACCCCTAAAAGCAACATGACAAAAAATAATAATTTTTTTTAATGGATTAAGGGAGTGGCCTGGATTTGGAAGGGAGGAAAGGGGAAGAGTCGCAGCAGTGACCTCTACTCAATGAGGCATGATCCTGGCCTATTGGGCTGACCTTAGGGGGGTTGAGAAAATTTAGGATTTTGCATATTAAAGCTTACATCTCACTTGAACCATCTGAGTATAAGTTTAGAGTTTATTTTGTTTGAAAGTTATGCGAAGAAAATTATTTTTTTGCAAACTTTTTTTTGCTGAAATTCCCTTCATTCTAGGAAGATAGCCATTTGTGCATGTTTAGGGTAGGGGTGAAAGTTGGTCGGTCCGGATCGGAGAAACCAACCGGACCGGACCGACCTGGGACCAAGACCAGTTGGTCTCGATCCCTGAAATAGAGGACCGAGAATTTTCGGTCCGGTCCGGTCCGGTCCTGGTCTAAGGGTTTCCCACCCCGGACCGGACTGGACCGACCAAATTTAAAAAAAGTATATATATATTATATGTATTATTTATATGTATAATTAATTATGTAATTTTTATCTAACCTATTACTATTAAAAATATAAAATTTTAAATATGTCATTAACAAATTAATATTCTATCAATTAACTAATGTATAATATCAATTAAATAATTATATAGTAATTATTTTTTTTGATAAGTAAAAATATTATATATATCAATAGGAGTAGCTAAGTATACTTGATGTATACAAGAAAATACCTAGCCCATACTAGAGAGCTCCTAATGACCCAAAAAGCCCGTGAAAAACTACCCAAAATACATCAAGCCCGAGTTGGAATAAAACACACCTCCCCAACCCCAACCCATTGATCCTGTAGACTAATACTCCACCCGAAACACCCTCTATGAGAACGTCTTCATAATGCCCTCCCTTTAGTCTTCACTCGACTTGAGCTATCGCCCTTAGCGTCATAGTTGATTCCCCAAGAAAGACACTTCAACTCCTTGCTTTTCTTAAAGCTTGATTTGGTATCACGTGAGTGGCTCTCCTCAATCGCAGTGAGTAGTACTTTAAATTGGTCTTCACATCCTCCATGTGAGAGTCCCAAGATATGCTTGATCTCATTAACATTATGCAAAACCCAATCCGATGATGATCCAGCTATATTGTTTAGTAGAGGAAGAGATACCAAGGGGACAACATCTTCGCCTAACATAGTTCCCAACGGAACACCAGGTCCTAAACATTCACCCTCGCAAGGCACCAACGGCAAACCCTTATACAAATCCCGTGCCTCCTCAACAACTCCATTGGTACTCTCCATTGGAGATTCTGGGTAGGCAGCAAGTCCCTTCACCTCTTGCGACCCTGTATGTGCAACTTCGACAGACCCTACATCTCTTTTAGACCTCGACGTTACACCATTATCTTTCAACTCCAACGTGGTAGTTTCTTCGGGGCTAACCAAGGGTGTAACACAGACTATCGGTCTTTCCTGTATCACCTGTGGCGAAGGGCATTCCATTAAGGATGTCTCAACCTCGATACCCGACGTAGAACCCACTTCAAATAACTTCAAATAACTTATATATAGTAATTATATAAGTTAAGAATTTACTTATAAAAAAAAAATTATATAAGTTAAGAATGTAATTTTCATCTAATTTATTATGATTGATCATATAAAATAATTTTTTATTAAGTTAGTTACATAATCCATATTAATAATTTTCTTAATTTTAATTTAGTATTTTAAATAATTTTTTTAATTAATTTATTTAAAAAAAAGAAAAAAAAATTGGGCCTGATCGAACGGACCGATAGCTACCGGTCTGGTCCCTAGGGATGTTCGGTCCGGTCCGGTCTGGGGAAAATGATGGATCGAAAATTTTGGTCCATCACCCCCTGGACTGGACTGGACCGATTTACACCCCTAGTTTGGGGTGATCACTTGTTAATTAGAGAATGTTCTTCCTTTTGTATACTTTCCAAACACCTAGGTTTTGCCCTTCTACGCCTTAAATAAAATTTGCATTACTTACATAAAAAAACTTGTTAATCAGAGAATGGGTCATGATTGATAATTACCTTTGCTACTTTTGCAGATTGCCCCTTAGATTTGAGTGGATCTAATTTCACTGTAGTGGCCTCAGTCTGCTCAGATGAAGATGACAGGGGAAAGTGTTGTCGCTACATCAATGCTTTTGTCTCAGTTTCTATTGCACGCTATGCAAATGCCACGGGCAACCTAGGGGTTACTACAAATTTATCGGAAATCTGCAAGCACTCCATATCTGAAACCTTGGGACTGTATGGTGTTCCACGAAATGCAACGGCATTTTGTGGGTTTGGAACAAAAATCCCAGTTAATTATGAGTGCAAGGGTCGGAAAACTGTCACCCAGATGCTGCAGTCTCCAAAATTTGTGGATGTCAATGAAAATTGCAAAATGCCACTTTCGGATGAAACTAATTGCAGGAAATGTTTAAATGCTGGCATCATGTATCTTCATCATCTGGTAGGAGCAGAAGATAATACGACGCTGAGTACATGCCGCGATGCAATTTTTGCTGCAATTGGAAGCCAAGTTGATGGCATTTCAGTGGTTGAAATTGCAAGCTGTTTCTTTGGAGTTCAAGGTCTTGGCATGCTTCCAGGTATGAATACTCAACTCAATCCAACTGAATCAGATGGAACCAAAAAAATAAAATAACAAGATTCTAATATGTGGGTGAATGCTTGTTGGGAGACACCAGCTGGTGTTAATGATACAAGCTTTCCTAAACTTTGTATGTCTACTCGTATCACAGTTACTTTGCATTTGTGCTTTTGAAATTGGAATAACGAGTCAAAAATCCGCCGCGGATGGGTTTAAGATATTTAGTTTCAAATATATAATTGTTTAAAATGTTTTTAACTATGTATATAATGTTCTACGTTCATTTTTATACCATCTATCATCACAAATTCAAAAAAAGAAAAAAAACAGCGATACTCTTATCTCGGCAAATACATTTTTTTCACTTCAATATCATCAAGTAATGAAGTTAATCATGTCTCTATACTCTTTCTCATGTTCATTTTTCTCTTTAACTTTTAAAATTCACTAACCCTTCTGAATCCTTTAATTGCAAAATTAAAAATACATAAATTGATAAAACCAAAAAGACAGTCATTAGGAAAATTAAAAGGCTACTAATAAAGAGATAGTGGGTAATGTGGCTTCATAGGAGGAAAGCTCCATTCTTTGAAAATTATGTAGTATATAGATGTCCGAAATTCCCATTAGAGTCTATCTGTCATCTTTATTATTATTATTATTATTATTTTTACATTTTTTTGGTTTTTTAAACTCATTTTTGTTTTTTGTTTGGGCTTCTTATGGTGCTGTATTTGTCGCTGATGATCATTTGTTGTAATTATGATTAGACAGTCATTAGGAAAATTAAAAGGCTACTAATAAAGAGATAGTGGATAATGTGGCTTCATAGGAGTAAAGCTCCATTCTTTGAAAATTATGTAGTATATAGATGTCCGAAATTCCCATTAGAGTCTATCTGTCATTACTATTACTATTACTACTACTACATTTTTTTTGGTTTTTTAAACTCATTTTTGTTTGGGCTTCTTATGGTGCTGTATTTGTCTCTGATGATCATTTGTTGTAATTATGATTCCACTTTCAGAGCCATCCCCGTCTCCACTCACGTCTGACACTTCTCCAAGTCCATTGGTTGCTGTAAGCCCAAGCCAACTAATGTTGGGAATACCCATAACCAAAAAGCACCACCCCTATCACCTGACATTAATTCCAGGTGTTGGACTTGCAATTACAGCAGTTGCTGTTATGATTATGGTTGTCTTGGTATTTCTTATTCGTAGCAAGAATAGAGAGCTGGAGGATTCTAAAAGTATAGACAAGACATTTTCAAAGTCTTTTCCTCCCCCTTGGCCTATGCGGAAATTTCCAGAAGGTATGCCTTGGATCCTTTATTGTCATGTTCTCTCGGACATTTCCATATAGAAGATATCCTATTATTCTGTATATTCTTTCTTTTGGGGTAAAGGTGTAGGTCCTTTGTCCATGTTCCGGAAATTCAGCTATAAGGAGATAAAGAAGGCAACAGACAATTTCAACACCATCATTGGGCAAGGAGGATTTGGAACAGTGTACAAGGCTCAATTTAGTGATGGCTTAGAGGCAGCAGTAAAACACATGGACAAAGTTTCAGAGCAGGGGGAGGATGACTTCTGCAGAGAGATCGAGCTTCTCGCTAGACTGCATCATCGTCATCTTGTTTCTCTTGGGGGCTTTTGCATAACAAAACATGAGAGGTAGTTCTGTCATGTGTGCACTCGAGTGATGTCCCTCATGTGTTGGAAACACTGAATGCTTTTGATTGCATTATGGCAGGTTTCTCATGTACGAGTATATGGCAAATGGAAGCTTAAAGGATCATCTTCATGGTATGATTCTTACTTATTCAGCTTTTCTTCTTTTCTTCCACCCCTCCCACTTTTATCAGATAACACTTCAGTAATGATTTCATTTTGGACGATACATTCAGGCGTAAAAGTTCTATTCAAGACAGATTAACAATGCAACTTGTTCCTTTAACTTTCCTTGTTTCCGTAACAAAAATCCCCCCCCCCCCCCCCCCCCCCCCCCGCCGAACAAAAGATCCCTTTTTTGATGGCTTTATACGGAATGGATTTGATCTCATGTTTGTCCAGCCCCTGGAAGAACCCCTCTCAACTGGCGGACTAGAGTGCAGATTGCAATAGACGTTGCTAATGCTCTGGTAATCAACAGAATAACGCTCATCTCTTTGGCTTTTCAGTTTTCTACCTAAAACTTCATCAATATCTTCTGGAATTGCTTTTTCTTATTTGTTGTTCTCACACGCAGGAGTACCTCCATTTTTACTGTGATCCTCCTCTATGCCACAGAGATATTAAGTCCAGCAACATTTTACTGGATGAGAACTTTGTAGCTAAGGTAGCATATTTGTTGGATGCACGTTTAGCTTTTGTACATGATTCTGAATCCTTAATTATTGTATGAGAGTTCTGTTAATAGGTTCGGGAGCATTTGCTTTTGCATCACTTAATTCTCACCTTCTCAATTATTCTATTTTTGTTTTCTGTATTATGTGTCCATATTCTCCTTCCTTTCCTTTCCTTTCTTTGGAATTATTTTTTTTATAAAAATGTACATCCAAACAACGTTTGAACACTTTAAAATAATATGTACAGACATTGTCGTTTGTTGTCTAGGTTGCAGATTTTGGCCTTGCACATGCTTCAAAAGATGGTTCTATTTGCTTTGAACCAGTAAATACTGATATTCGGGGAACTCCAGGTCAGGGAAAAGCCATATGATTGCCTGAGTATGAATATTCTTTTTCTTTTTCTTTCTCTTTTTTCCTAAAGAGATCTAACTATCGGATTGCTTCCAGGTTATATGGATCCTGAATATGTTGTCACTCAAGAACTCACTGAGAAAAGTGATGTTTACAGCTATGGTGTGTTACTCTTGGAGATAGTGACTGCTAGACGAGCAATACAGGACAACAAGAATCTAGTGGAATGGTTCCAAAAATACGTGACATCAGAATCAAGTTTACCTGAGCTTGTGGATCCTAGTATCAGGGATTCTTTTGACCTGGACCAACTTCAAACAGTAGTCTCTATTGTGAGATGGTGTACCCAGAAAGAAGGTCACACTAGGCCGTCAATTAAACAGGTTCTTAGGCTTCTGTATGAGAGCTCTGAACCAATGCAAAATGGGCTTTTAGAAGCACTTGAAGATGAAGAGTATGAAGGAATGGAAAGGAGAGGAAGGACAAGCAAGGGCAAAATACAGAGGCACGAGGCAATTTTTCAGAGTGGAGATGGAAGATATCTTGCTTCTTCCTCAAGTACCTCTAGGTCATATTGCAGTAGGAGCTTTTTACTTGAAACTGGCTCTCCTCAGTCGCCGCACAATATACTTTCTGTTTGATGCCTATAATCTGGGTAGAGGCAGTCCCACATGCATTGGATAAGTGGTGCTTGAATTAGGTTGAACGAATGCTCAGTTTCCATCCGCACGAAGTAAAAGTTTTCATCTTTTGGAGACATGTCAGAGACATCAAGAGTATAACTGGATTTAGTTAAAGGTAAAATGGAAATTGAAAGATTGGTTACATTACATGGTTTTGTTTTATGTTTACGAAAATCTGGAAGAAACAAATATATTGCTTCTCTATTATTTCTGTACTATAGGGCCTGAAATTGTAAAAAAACATCAGTCATTAGGCCAATTTTTGACTAAAGATGTCTGAGGATCGAGGTGTTGTCTTAAATTGATGTTGTTATCATCTAGTTTTCAATATGGATGTACTTGCAACTTGCAGTTTAAAGGACAAGTTTGCAACTTGGATGTTCCTTGAAAATGACTTCAGTATGCAGCAGCGGAGAAAACACAGAGATTTGGTTTTCCTTGTAAAAAATACTTGCTCATCTGACTTACTTTTGCATGGCTTTGTATGTTGATCAATAAGGAGCATATATATATATATATATATATATATATATATATGTATTGTATGTGTTCCTGTATGATTAAAATATACTTTCAGCTAAGGAGAGAAATCTTCTCCTGGGATAATCTAAAACCATAGAAAATACCCTTAAAACCAGTTTAAGGCTGTCCCCCAATAATTTCTCCAGAGCCTATTAATTAAAGAGACTGAAAATTAACAACAGAATATTTTGGAGGTGTTATAAATCCACCTACATCAATGGGTTCATCCTCACTGCATGGGTAAATATTCTAACCAATTTCCTCCCTAGAATATTAGCCTCTTATCGTTCATTGTTTAAGGTTCGTATGCTGCAAAGACCAATTTAGCATTTGATGAAAGCAATATACTCAGAATGAAAGCGTCTTGACCTCTCCCCCATATTTCAGCAGAAAATACCGAAATCAGCAAATACATACTCGACGTGAGAGGAAACATGCTTCAATCTACACAAATATGACTTCAAACTTTGCACAAGGATTGCTTTCCACATGGCTTTTAAGATCAGCATCGCCCTTGAATCTGAAGGTATACAAAGCTTGCCTCTGTGTCATTCCAACAGGATATATTCTATAAACTTTTAGATCATCCCCTCCTCTGATGCTTTCAGGTCTTTCCTGCTTCCAAATTGGTACGTGTTTCAGTGAGTTAAACTTTGTGAGCACCGCAGACTCCAACGCCCCAAGAGTTAAGTTCCCAGACCTGCATCAAAGTCCAAAATGAGAGTTTTTGTCACATCGGGAACTGAAATCAAGACTTGGGATAATTCCATCCTCGCATGGACATGAAATTGCTATCTACAACCACAACGTCCCTTTGCCAAATACATGGAAAAAAGAGAAAAAAGAAAAAGAAAGAGCATCACGAATGAAAAGTAACGAGGTTACCTCAAGAAAATGGACTCCATCTCAAACCTCCCTCTTTCCCTTACATAAAGATGGTACGTGGTTTCTGAGCCTTTGCTGCATTTGCAGGGGCGTTTCTTGAAGCCTGGACTCTTTTCTTCTTTCTCTTGAACCATTGTTGCCAGGTGAATGCAAAGGCGGCATGATGAGTGTACAGCTGCCATATCCACAAGCGCTTTGAAAGAATCAGATGGCCCCTCATACTTCCACCTAATCAATGGAAAGCAAATCTTAAGTTTCACATTTTGCATGATTTTCAGTTTCCAGTTTGAAACCAATAATCAACTCTTATACTACTACAGAAATTTGAGAAATTCTCTATTAGGGGTCTATAACATCAACAAACAACAACAGAAGAAAAAGAAATCATCCAGAATTCTATTTTGATACTAATTGTGAAATTGCATTGCTGTGTCAGAAGGACAGCTGTACTGATTCGGTAGACACCCATGGTACACCATTCCCTATCATATGCACCAATGGAAAATGAACTAAAAGAAAAATCAATATGGAACAGTTACTAAATTGTCATTTTTACAATGTACACTCAAACTTTACCTCAATGTCGCATTGTATGCATCAGGATTTTCAGCCAAGTATTTCATGGTCTTTGCAACCGACTCAGCATCTCCTATCTCCTTAATATGTAGCAGTGAAACAGGAGAAGGTGCAAAATCTTGAATATTTGGAGCACCAACCACAACAGGGACAGAACCTATGGATGATTAGTACCAATTTCCAATGTTAGCACCATTGAAAATTCCATATTCATCAGTATATGGGGTTTGGTCAAGCATCTGAATGCAGTTTTCCATACATATTAAAAGTGTATCCTTTTTCCCTCTATAGATTCAAAGCTTTGACATAAAATTCTTTTTCCCTCTATTGATCCCAAATGGTTTTCCCAAACTGAATAATTTCCTATACAACTTAGAAACTACAATTATCAGGAGAAATAAGAGATTTACGAAGAATGCAATTGAATTTAAACACAATCACAAGCATGAGAAAAACAACAACAGGAAAAAGGAGAGGGATTGGAGGATTGACTTCTCTTTAACAAATTAATATATAATGATTTATTAGAGGCAATGTGGGATTGTAGCTACGAAATAAATACAGTTTGAGAGAAAGGGTAGATTTCATACCAGCAACCAGAGACTGGAAGAACTTTTCAGTGACATAATCCTCCTCGTTGGAGTTCTCAAAAGCCAGACTAAATTTATAGCGTTTCAGAGTTTCTACCTTGTCCACTGCAAAAAACATACATTAATTTAAAGACACTAGTTTTCAAATTATCAGGAACTCAACACAGAAGGCAACACGAGAATTCTAATGGAAATATCAGACCATTAATTTGAAGTGCTTTCAAACCATAAGAACATATTGATCTATTTTCAGTCCTTTTGCGGACATGCATATTTCACTTTACAGTACAAAAAATACATTTACAGTTAACTGAGTATATAGATTTATGGCTTTCCTCATCTACATAATGAGGCCTTAGGAGATTACTTGTACAGAAGAGAGTTCTTTAGCTTGAATGGAACAAAGTTAACCTGAAAAGATTGTAAATCCTTAAAAGCAAGCATTTCAAGTAGTCATTCCCAATTTTGATAGCAACACTTGTTTACAATATCATCAATAACATTGTCCTGAGTGATTGTTACATCACGAAGGGTGTTATCATAACACAGAAAGATAAAAGTCTTAATAGGCAAACCCATCCCATCAACCCCAACAAAACCATTGTCTAGGATCAAGTTTCTAACTGCAGCTCAGTTTAAAATCTTTTCAAGTTGAAACTAACCTAAAATTATGAAATTTTACAACCATGACTACCTTTTTTTTTACAAGTAAAAGCAAAACTTAATTAATTGGAAAAGGCATAGTCCAAGTACACGAGAAGTATACACAGAATATGACTAAATACCACGAAGCACTAGTGAGGAATACAAGCAAATCATGAAAACTGTCCTCATTACAAATAATGACCAAAGCCCAAGAAAATAATGTATTATAAAAGAATCTCTTTCAGCTCATCCAAGGAACGCTCCCGGTCTTCAAAACACCTCTTATTTCTCTCCATCCACAAACACCACATAATACAAAGAGGGATCATTTTCTACACAGCAGCAATGTGAATATTTCCCCCAATACCTGTCCAGCACTGAAAAATATCCATAACTCTTCCAAGCATAACCCATTCCACACCGGTCCAGTTAATGATCTCATTCCACAAGAACTGAGCCAGCTCACAATTTAACAATAGATGATCCATGGATTCCCCATTTTTCTTACACAAGAAACACCAATCCATAATGATGGGACAACGTTTCCTCAAATTGTCAGTGGTGAGGATTCTCCCAAGAGATGCAGTCCATATAAAGAAAACAATCTTAGGAGGGACCTTACACTTCAAATGGCCTTCCAACGAAAACAATGATAATTAGAGAATCCCGAGAGGGCCTTATAATAGGAACGCACCGAGACCTATTACTCACATCAGGAATCCAAATCATCCTATCCTCCATCACATTACCAAACAACATAGCATACAATGAATAAAATAAAAAATCAGCAAATGTTCCAAGTTCCCAGTCATTAGCTGCTCTCGAAAAACTGACATTCCAATGGAAAGAAATATTAGAATACACCAACAAGTCAGCCACCACAACCATAACTACTTCTCATCAAGCATGTTCTAGCAGGCAGTAAATGGGTTCTAGTTGTCAGTTGATTCGCGCATTTAATACATTAAATAAAATTAAAGTTCTCATGGAACTTAATGTACTCCACAACCCAAGCTGTTGCAAAGAATTATTCATGCGATGCTCCAAGCTTATACACGTTAAACTTTCAACTTTTTAGCAAAGAAACTACATATCAGTACAGATGCTAAGAACTATACAAACATGTTTATTTCTGATCCACCAAGTATTATGGAACAACTAAACTTTAAAGATATGTAGAAACCTCGAGATATATTTAAGCCAGAATCAAAATTTAGAAACTGTGCTACTCTCAAATAGAGTGGTCTCAATTGTCATATGCAGCACAGTAAACTGATGGAGCCCCAGATTTTAGAATAACACATCATGAGATTACCAATGAACAAAAGTATTACATAT
The DNA here is from genome assembly GCA_022457165.1 of Juglans mandshurica. Classification (NCBI taxonomy): domain Eukaryota; kingdom Viridiplantae; phylum Streptophyta; class Magnoliopsida; order Fagales; family Juglandaceae; genus Juglans; species Juglans mandshurica. The sequence continues at coordinate 779,678 of CM039621.1, read as the reverse complement.
AGTATTTGGACACAACTAGAACCATCATACACAAGGTAAAAGTTATGAATTTGACTTCAAAAGCAAATACTTGGCAAGCTTAACAGCAGGAAAAACTTTGTAATAGACAGTATTTGCAAGCTTAAAGAGAATACTCTGAACTTAAACTACTTAACACGGTAAGATTTTAGTGCAAACATAATCTTTAAATATCAAGAATATATCAAATGCACACCTCTTCCATCACGATTCCTATGACAACCACCATAAGAATCTATCATTATGTTAGACTTTTCAAGTGCTTCAAGAGCTTGCAAGCGGAAGTTGCGAGCACCACAGTTGGAAATGAAAGCAGCAGCAAGGGACTTTTCAGTCTTTTGCTGCACAGGTGCCATGATATCATACTCTGCCCAGGAAAAATATCCAACGGGAACATCTGACGAAAGACTAGTTGTCATCACAATATTATATCCCCTCCTAACACAACAAAAAAGAGGATATAAGTTTTGCTAACAATCTTTGGCAGGGAAAAAGTCTTCTTTGACTAATCTACAGAAAACAGCAACAAATGTGCTTGAGGAAGGACGAAAAAAACTTATTTTATTGTCTGCCAAAGTGTAGTTCCATCAGGGTACTAGATCTTACAATGTCCATGTGGTTTGTGTCTCACCCTTAGAATAATTTAATATTATGTGCCACAGAAGAATTGCATTTAATGGTCTGTGTGCACAAGCCACATTAGCCTATCCCTGACTGCATCTAATATGTTGCGCAACTTAACAGCTTCAAACATATTGCTTTATAACATTCTGGCATTTGAGTGGAATTCGAATTCTACATATTGGTGTCTAGTATTCTGAGGGATTAGTGAGCAAAGGAAATTTATTCACAGCAGACAATTCTCCAGCATGTCCTTTTATTCTTTGGACTAAATTTCATGTAAAAAATTGAAGTATTTACTAATGCTTGCAAAGTTACACACTTTTTTCCAGAAAACATTTTGATCAAAAGAAGTAACTGAACCTTCAATGGGATGAGGCAATGTCTACATTTGATAGTATTTCTCTTGCTTCTTTTTCAGACTCTTTGGTCTATTGAACCTCAGATCGTAATTCATGGGAGAACCTCTTGTATACACTCCTTATACTTGCAGTTCCTCTCTCTAATAAAGTTTCTTATAAAATATTCTGGACAAGGATCAAATAGACCTTTTCTTTTTTGTAAGCATAAAAATGACATTGAAAAATAAAGAAGTTACACTATGAATGAGTGTTTTTTTCCTGCAATTTAGCTTATGTAATCAGCTTTTTAATCCTAAATTACTAATTTAACCTTACAAAAAGGCTCATCTTCAACACAGTTGCAAATGTATTTTCACTTGCTATTAAATAGCAGGAAAACGTTGTTTTTTCAGAATGCAATGAAGCCTTATATGATTGTGCTTACCCACCGTCGTGCCATATCAATATTATTCTCTAAATAGTACTGAGATGATTCCATCGATCGGAGAATACTTGCTGTTCCACTTGTTTGAGTTGAACCAAATGCAGCATCAGGAGTCTTACCGGGACTAAATCCAAATTGGCATCCAACAGAACAAGATTGCCACTCCTATATAAAAAGTGAAACCAACAAAATCCTGAATATACATTGTAATATATAAGTAACCAAAAGAAGTAAACTATCATTCTTAAATGGAAAATTATAAACCTACAATTAGTCTAAACTATTTTACCACTACTTAAAATCTGTAGCTATGTAAAATTGGAATTATTTTTAATGGAGTATCACAATTACATTGGTTGATTTAAAATGGGTTGTAAAATAGTTGTAGGTGTATCATTACCCTTCTTAAATAATTGTAATTTAATTTCAAAGATCCTTGCTGAATTTCCCTAAAGAATTCAACTTAGAAAAGCCTCCAGAGCTAGAAAGATTATGTGAAATGCCTCCTAAATTTCAACTTTTGAGTAATCAACCCCTAAATTATAGGATCAGTTGCAGTGTCCTCCTACCATTCGATTTAACCTTGAAATTCCCATGCTTATCAGATTAATACATGATCATGTACTATTATCTTAAATATTTTTTGTTGTTATGTGATAGCACATGAAAATATCTTAAAGACCCCACAGTCTAGGAGTTGATTGCACCAAGTTAAGCTTAGGGGAAATATTTTTTATTTATAAGTAATCGATAATATTATTAATAGAGATAGGCAAAGCCTAAGTAAGTACACAAGATGATATACAAGAGATAAGAACTGTCTAGGTCGAAGTAATGGAAGCTAGAAAGTCATGAAAATTCAGGCCATTAAAATCTAAAGCTATGGCCCATAGAAATACAGTACGGAAAAATAAAAATCTAAGTTCCTCTGGTGACCGCTCCTTGTTTTTGAAAGTTCGATCGTTGCGCTCTTGCCATATACACCACATAATGCAGATCGGGGTCATCTTTCACACCGCCTTGATTTGTGGGACTCCTCTCGGAAGTGTCCAACTAGCCAATAGATCAACCACAGTTGCAGGCATGACAAAGGATAGTTGTCTTGCCGGATCTCTTGCAAGGCTTTAGTTGTCTCACAATGAAACAAAAGGTGTTCCACTGTCTCGCCGGATCTCTTGCACATGCAACACCAATCTAGTATAACTATCATGCGCTTCCTCAGGTTGTTGGCAGTCAGGATCTTCCCCAAAGCTGTTGTCCATGTAAAGAAGACCACTTTTGGAGGTGCCTTATTCCTCCAAATTCTCCTCCATGGGAATTGAGTATTTGATGCTTGGGTAAGGGACTTATAGAAGGATCGAACCGAAAAAATGCCCTTACCCATAGGAGTCCACCACAACCTATCAGCTTGCTGTCTATTCGGCCTCACAGAATATAACAGGCTGAAAAAAGCCTCAAAGATGTTTACTTCCCAATCTTGTGCCGCTTTACTAAATGTGACATTCCACAGCACTTGGTCCCCTGATTGAAGCATGAGGTCCTCTACTGAAGCTTATTGATTACGGGCCACTAGAAAAACAGCTGGAAAAACATCCTTTAAGTCCTCATTCCCACACCATATGTCCCTCCAAAGCTTAATTCGGGACCCTCCCCCCCAAACACCAATTTAGAATGGCTATTAAAAACCCTCCACCCGCTCTAATGTGCTTCCAAACCCTCACACCATTGGCCCCATTTACCTCTTCAGTGCACCAGCCACCCCACAATCTACCATATTTCCAATCAACCACCAGTTTCCAAAGGACTTCTGGTTCCATGTTATAATTCCATAGCCACTTCCCAAGTAGGGCCCGATTGAATGTTCTCAAGTTTTTTATACCCAACCCACCCGACGAGGCTAATCTACATACCTTATCCTAGCTAACCAGGTAAAATTTGAATTCATCTCCTATCCCACTCCATAAGATATCACGATACAGTTTATCAATCCTAGTCGCTACACAGGCAGGCAATTGAAACAAAAACAAGAAGTATGTAGGTAAGTTAGAAAGGGTACTCTTAATGAGAGTCAAACGACCACCCTTCAACAAATACAATCTCTTCCACCCTACCAATTTCCTATACGAGCGTGTCACCTCCAAAAAGTAAATGAGACAAAATAATACAGCCCCTTTTGGGGTCACCAATCGAAAATCCAGCCACAAACCCAAACGTAATCACTGCCGATATCATCCTACTCAAGGCCTCCATAATGATAACAAAGAGAAGTGGAGACAAAGAATCTCCTTGCCTTAGACCCCTAGAGCTACTGAAAAAGCCGGTAGGGTAGCCATTAATCAAGACTGAGAATCTTGCCGTTGAGATGCACCAACTAATCCAAGTATGCCATCTAACCCCAAAGCCGCATCTCAACAACAAATATAGGAGGAAGTCCCAGTTTATATGGTCGTATGCCTTCTCCATATCTAATTAGCAAATAATCCCTGTGGAGCCAGCCTTTAATCTACCATCCAGGCCCTTATTCGCTATAAGGACTAAATCAAGAATTTGTTGCCCCCTAACAAATGCATTTTGTGGCTTCGAAATGATCTTGCCCAAAACCTCCCCTAATCTGTTGGCAAGCACATTAGAGATAATTTTATACACCTCATTCACAAGGCTAATAAATCGAAAATCCTTAACCTCTGACGCTCCAATCTTCTTCGGGATCAGCGCAATAAAAGTGACATTTAGGCTTTTCTCAAACTTCCTAGCCAAGGATACTTCCTGAAACACGTTCATAATGTCCTCTTTCACCACCTCCTAGCATGATTGGAAAAAGCCCATCAAGATGCCATCTGGGCCTGGGGCTTTATCTTTACCCATGCGTTTCACTACATCATACACTTCCTCCTCTTCAAAAGGCCTCTCCAACCAAGACGCTGCCTGAGGCTCAATAGTATCAAAACCAAGACCATCCAGCTTTGTTCATAGAAATCCACCACGTGGTCTCGAATCAAAGAGGCCTCTTTGCACTCCAAACCATTATGGTATTATTTCTTCTATGAAAGTTGGCAACTTTGTGGAAGAACTTTGTACTCCGGTCCCCTTCTTTCAACCACAATGCTCTCGACTTCTGGCGCCAAGAAATTACTCTCGACTTCTTGCGCCAAGAAATCTCCTCCAAAGATAATACTCTTTCCAATTTTGAAACTAACTCTGCCTTCCACGATAACTCTTCCAAAGAAAGGACTCTAGCCTCAATTATCCTCTCAAACTGTTGCAACTCCTCCGCCATGAATTTCTTTCGCTCCCCTATATCTCCAAAGGATTGAGAATTCCAAAAGTCAAGGTCATTTTTCAAGGCTTTTAATTTACAGGCTAGGATGTATGAGGGGTTGCTGTGAAACTGGTATGAAGACCACCATTGCCTAACCTTATCCACAAAGCCTTCACTTTTCAGCCACATGTTTTCAAACTTGAAGTAACGGCACCCACTTTAAATGCCACCACAATCCAACATGATAGGGAAATGATCCGAACAAAGACGTGGCAACCGCTTTTGGCACACCTCCCACTCCGGTGAGATTAGAAATATGTCCAACCGGGATGACGTCTGATTATTCGACCAAGTAAAAGAGCCCCCCAAGAGAGGAATGTCCAACAAGTTTAAGTCAAAGATACAATCTGAAAACTCTATCATTGCTGGACGTGACCTACTGTCTCCAGATCGTTCATTAGGGAATCTGATGACATTGAAATCCCTTCCTATACACCAGGGAAGCTCCCACCAACTATGTAACCCAGCAAGTTCCTCCCATAAGAATCTTCTATCATTGTCTACATTTGGACTGTATAAACCTGCAAAGGCCCACACAAAATTATCTGCCACTCTTAAAAGAACATGCCACTATATACTCCCCTACAAACTACTCCTCCAATTTCTCCACAACTCGTTTATCCCACATCATTAGGATTCAACCCAAAGCCCCATTCGATGCAAGATAAGCCCAATCCGCATAAGTACAACTCCAAACACTTCAAATTATCCTCCTAGAAACACATTTCAGCTTGGTTTCTTGTAAACATACTATGTCCATCCTCCATTCCCGCAACAATTTTTTTATACGAAGTCGCTTATTTACCTCGTTCAACCCGCAGACATTCCAAGACAATTTTCGGCTTCATAATGGAGATGCAAGCCCCTTCCGCTTGGATCTTTCACGGGTTGAACTTCCTTCATAATTCATCAACCAAGTTAGGCGCTTGAGCTCCCATTGTTTTTTTTTACCCTGATTTCCTTGATTGTGAATGACCCGCTTCAATGGCAATAAGTAATGCCAAGAACTGCTCTTCAAAACTCACACATTCCATTCCTACACAGTATTGCATTCCTTCACCTTTTGGAGCACCCAATCCGAAACATTGGATTCATTTGGTAGCATACAATTCAATGGGATAGGCGCCTCCTCACTGGGAACCCACTACATATTAGGTGTCACCCCCTTGCTCTTCCTCCCCGAATAAGTTTCTACCCTCCCATTCAACCACAGCGTTACTAGTGGAAAACTGAGTCTCAAGGACCATCATTTCCTCACTGCCAAGCCTCTGAGAGAGCCCATCATCAACCACCCCAGCCCTTGCAACCCCTCAAACGATCCCCTCATTAGTTTCTGCACAAGCCTTTCTGGCCGAGAAAACCTCAAGATGTTCCTCAGTCTGGGAAGGTGGCACTTCCAAACATATCATCGGCAGTTTCTGGCCAGACGGAGTAGAGGTAGCGACACACGGTGGCGAGATCTCGTCGATTTGCTCATGTCGCAGCCCTGCCTCTAGGGGAAATATTACAAGTGACCAACTAGATTACAGTGAAAAAGATGAGCATTACCTTGAAATAAACTGGATATAGAATCACTGAGAAGCTATATAGAACTCATCAGATGCCAACTAAAGGAGAAAGGTCCAGTTAAAGTACATAAATTTTTTGCTTTTTTAGGAAAAAAAGAAGCTTGATATCATTTTAGGCCATGCCACGAGGACAAGGTACTCACTGGTCGATTTACATTTAAAGAATTTGAATGACATCGTCCATTAATTTGTGATAATTGGAAACATGTTCACCTCTTCACTGTCAATATCTTAGCACACAAGAATTCCAACAAGGGAATTGAGGGGAGAATTACCATGCAAATCTTCAAAAAATTAACACTTGCCTCTCCAAGAGAGATCTTATGTGACCTAATGAGCGAATTAGTAACAGTAATAAAAAGCTAATTTCAATATGGTGATTCAAGTGCCAACTCTCGAACTTTACATCCCTCTGCTGCACATCATTAAACAATAGGAGTAGCATCCGCAGTGCACATGGTACTTACAATTTACACTGCTGCTAATTGTGAATTAGCAGTCAAAACACAATTTGCTCAACCAATAATACATGGACCCCTCATCGCTTACTCCCCCCCACCCAATCCCCCAAAAACCAAAAAATACACCAACAAGGCAATCTAATTTTGTCATCAAAATGGATTTTTTTTGCTCGAATAAAAACTGCATGAGAACAAAGAATCAAGTTGCATACATTTCCAAAAAATAGATAATAAAATAAAACTAATACCGATAGAGAAATACCAAACCTTTTCAGAACCAGAAACCAAGATGGGCTCCTTCCCAAAGTCCCTGGAATAAACCACAGCGTCGTGTCTTTCCAACCACTCCTCGCAACTTTCCGACTCGGAAACCCGATCACTACCCAACGATACCAACCCCAAATCGTCTGGCGGCAAAGACCGGAAGAACAAGTCGGCCCAGGAATCGACTATGGCGACGTTGCTGGCCACGTCGAGCCGACCCAGGAACGCGATCTCCGCAAGGACCACAATGGCCACGAGTAGAGGCATCAGATTGGACCATCTCCTCTTAGGCGACGACGAAACTCCATCTGAAACGGGTAAGGTCTCTTGGGCAGCCCCAATTCTTGAGCCCCTTAAACTTGCAAAAATACCCATCAATTAAATCTCTGTCTAGAGCTCTCTCTCTCTCTCTCTCTCTCTCTCTCGCGACAACACCGTGTATGCTTGTAGGGGTTCGGAGCTTTGAAACTCCGTGCCTCTTGACGGAACAGAACAAGTGTGACGGTTAGGCCGTGACTTTTGCGTTCAAAGTCCACGGAGAATTGCCGTGCTCGTGAATTTTCAATTCGATGACGAATATAGGTACCACGTGCGTGCGTGTGAAACATGAACCGGTTCCATTGAAACAATAACATATCTGAAATCCATTATAGTCTGCATATTAAAAGCGAAAAAAAAAAAAAAAAAAAAAAAACGAGAGAGAGAGAGATTAGAACATAGAGATGTTGATGGACCTGATAGTGTTGACGATGTAATCTAGGAAGAGATATTGATGGCTGACGGATATTGGCCATCGGTTTTCAGCAGAACATGCATGAAGAGGCTATTGGTTAGTTTCGTTCTCCATTCATTTTATTTAATTATTATAATTTTTAAAAAAATTTTAATATAAAATATAATAAATAATTTAATTTTTTTAAATATCAAAATAATATTAATATTAAAAAATAATATTCTAATAATATTTTATTTAATTTTTAATTTTCATTTCAATTCAATTCAATATCCAAAATCAATTTAAAATTATAACGTGACCACACAAATCCACTCGCACTGAATATTTTAATGTAATCCAATAAATTAACCGCCTTCATGATAGTTACTATGAGATGAAATCAATTATTCAATACCATTTCTTCGATTATTTGTTTTTGTTTTGTTTTTTAATTTTTGTGCTACATTTGTTGTTTTGGGTGTTTGCCGGATCCTTACCATCTTCTTATGCTCTTATTAATTAATTTATTTTGTACAGAAAAAAAAAAGAAAGTATATGATAACTTTACCAAAGACAAATTATCCAGATTTTCGTATGCTAGTACCGTTTGACGTGATCACTACGCTCTCCTACTTGCATGGGGGAACCAACAGCCTGCTGATAAAGCATCGGTGGAGATATGCCAACGTTACTTAGGTTACGTTAGACGTGATCAGTACTACGCTCTCCTACTTGCATGGAAAATCGCATCCCTTGCTAAAGATAACCTCTGGTCCCTCTAGAAAGTCTCATCTTTTGGACCAGTGTTACACAACATCAAGCGCTACTCTCTGAAATACATTTTCAGTACGCCAAATTAAGGAAATAAAACGAAGAAAAAAGAAGCTTGTAAAAAGAATAGGAAAATAAAAGACAGTCTTTATCTCCAATAGCTAACCAGCATGGTAATTATAATCCAACTTCCTCAACTACATACATCTTATGGAAGATAGATACTAGACCTAAGTTGATCCTTTTTTTTTTTTTTTCCTGTCTTCTACTGAAATTTTGTGAATAATCTTGTGTCAGCATTGCCACCATGTTAACCCCAGAGCACCAAATCCTCTACCAGAAAGTCACCATTAAGGTCGAAAAAGTCTGTTGCTCATAAGCTTCCGCAGTGCTTACCAAATTTGTTTCGATGTAGCACTGCCGATAGTTATCTATCAAACTTACAATTCCAAGTCACAAACTCAGCTCCCTTTCAGAAATTATGCAGATCAGATTTTGGGCAAACACGGCTTTCAGGGTGCCCTGACAGCAACTCACAATGTCCTTGTTTCCTCTCCGAGGAAGCATTATTAACAGCTGAAGCATCTTTCGTATGAAATTTCCCAAACGGCACAATCTGAAAAAGGGAAAATTAACGAGGGGACAAAAGTTAGTCACCAAATAATGACTCCCCAACAATTACATGATCTCAAACTCAAGTGTGCTAGGCAAGCCAAATGGCAGTTAATATATATATATATATATATATATATATATATATATATATTTTATTACTTGAACATTGCTTGACTCATCAGCTGTAGTTGTCATCAACATTCTCATCACAGATGCACAGCTTGACTTCTCTCCTTGGCCTTCATCTGAAAAGTTCTGATCTGAAACCTCTTAAAAGAATCCAAACAAGTCTAGGACAGAATAAATATCACGAGGCATTAATCTATTCTATTACACCAAACAATTAGCAAGAAGAGGGTATCAAAAGTCCTAATTTCCCAATTATCCGAATATGCAAACTAAAGGGTGACTTACCAGATAAGATTTTGACACTTGTGTCAAAAGTCTTAATTTTATTTAATGACATAAGCGAATGTAATTATAATGGGTGTCATCACTAAACGGTGTATCTCTTGGAATGACACCCTCTCCATGGTGACGGTTCTCATGAGGGGTGATGGTTAAGAAAGTGTCAAGAGTCAAAAGGTTGTGTGACTAGTGAAGTGTTAAAAGACAGTGTCACTTCTTAACGTTGTGTGTCATTTGCCAACCATTGAGTTACCAATGGTTGTGCTCTTCGCCAACCGATGCAAGATGGCCTATAAATAGGGGTCATTAGTGTACAAATTCATTCACTCAATTCCATATGTTCATCACCAACTTGCGGGATAAATACCCTCACGGGAGTTTCAGCATATTGTCAAGTTTCGTTTCTTTTTGTTCTTCATAATTTTACAGTGGTATCAAGAGCCAAGTCATGTCAGAGGGAATTTTATCGCGCATTGTGAAAACGATAAAAAGACAAGTGCTTGATTTGGCAACTACACTTGCATATTATAATCATCTTCGAAGGCTTGAAAATCCAAGAGAGAAATTTTTTCAAATCACGGTAGGAGGATTAGAGTATACTGAGAATCTTCAAAAACTTATAAGTTATTATTTTGAATAAAATTATTGGAATATTTTTACACAAATAAATAGTGCATTTTTCAATTTTTCATCACCCATTCTCACTATTCTGGGGGGTCGTCGGAGTTCATCACCGCTGTCGGACTTCGTGGACCTCGGGAGCATGTTGGAATCACCAACGCCGGTCACCATCTCGCCGGACAGAAGTGAAGACAGAAGCTTCACAGTTTCAAAAAACGTCCAACGTGAGGAAAAATAAGACCTTGGACGAAACGATATGTCAAACGGTCATCAAATTCAATTTTTTTTCTAAACTAAACGACATAGTTGTTCAGACTAAGGAGCCAAACGACAGTGTCGTTTTGGCCACTGAAGAGAAGCATCGGTCTCTTTCAAATGGCGTCGTTCCACCCCCTTCCAGCTGAGCCTCAAGCTGAGCTGCAAGCTAATCCTTGAGCCGAGCCGCTGACCGTACGAGATCATTTCACGCCCAATTTAGTTCATTCAAAAGCTGTTGTACTCCAAATTTCGTGCCAAAACATAACAAAATACATGTTGGTCGAAATTATCGTCAAAAATTCTTTGAAATAGGTGAAACATCAAGGAGAGGTCGTGGAAATTCTCGATCGGGGCGTCACTTTCATTATTCTCCTTATTTAAAATATAATGGGAGAATTTCGAGACTGTCACCTTGGATTAAATCCAATGATTATTATTACTATTAAGTTTGTAATAATTTTAATTTTTCACAATTGAACTATTGTATTTAAATAGCACACATTTATTATTTCTACATTCTTCTTGTTATTAATTTTTAAGGTTTATTATTCATGGCACCGAAGAAAAGTATTGATCATTCAGGAATAGAAAAACTGAATGGAAGAAATTTTCAGGCCTGAAAAATGCATACAACTTTTCTTCTAACCCATGAAAAGATCTTAGATATATTAACAAAACCAAAACCATCAGCAATTGTAGAAAATGACACAAATGAAAGTGGGAGCAGCGTTTCAACTGAAAATAAATGGGAAGAACACAATACATGGACAAAAACTTTAATTTTACATTGTATGAATAATCACATTATTCTTTTATTTGAAGACTATTAAACTGCTAAAGAAATTATGGATGCAGTTGAAACAAAATATGATTTAAAGTCGAATACTTATATACAATTATTATTGGATAAGTATAACCAGACTTGTATGAAAGAGAATGATGATATTGACGATCATGTACTTCAAATGGAGTTAATTGCAAAAGAATTACATGATACTAGTCATCCTCTCACTGATAAAATGTAAGTTACAACCATACTAAATAGTCTTCTTTCATCTTGAGATCACATTGTTACTTATTTAACACAGTGAAAATGAAATAACAATAACATCGCTTCCAGTATTTTTAGTACTTGAAGGAGAAATGATGAAGAGAAAAAATAAAGATAGTGAATCATCCAATTTATTGATGGCTCAAGACAAGCATTTTAAACAGAACAAGATGAAGCCAAAATAGTTTAAGAAAAAAAATGGTTAAAAAGAAACACAGTAAACCATTTACTGAAAACTGTTTTAAGTGTGCGACGAAATGACATTATAAATCACAGTGTCCTAATAAGGAAAAAATACAAAAAAGTAAGGAGATTGTGATGACAATCTTAGAAGTAATGCTCGTGGAACCAATGTCAGATTCGTGGTGGGTTGACTCTGCAACAACAAGATATATATACAGGAACAAAGATTTGTTTATCAAAATTGAAGAAAAACAAACATGAGAGCACAAAGTGCATATGGGTAATAACACATACTGAGATGTCTTGGGGCAAGGTACATGTAAATTTAAAGTAAATTGTTTCGTTATTTTATTTAGTGATGTATTATATGTACCTAGTATTCGTAGGAATTTAGTATTAGCGTCTTTACTATATCAGAAAGGATACGCAATTGAGTTTAAGTCTGAAATCATTGTTATAAGTAAGGGTAATGTATCAGTGAAAGGCGTGAAAAATATGATATGTATGTACTAAATATTGATATTAATAAAGTATTCATTTCTAATTATTTGAATGTGTCTACTGATTGTGCATATTTATGACATTTAAGATTATGTCATATAAATAAAAATAAAATAATCGGAATGCGTAAAAGTGAATTAATACCACAAATAAATTTAGATAATTTTGATATATGTGAACCATGTATCAAAAGAAAAATAAGTAGTAAATCTTTTTCAAGATTTTTCAAAAAGTTAAAAATCTACAGGTTTACTAGACATTATACATTCTGATGTTTGTGGACCTTTTAAAACTAAAACCCATATAGGAATTGAGTACTTTATTACTTTTACTGATGATTATTCAAGATATGGACATATCTACTTACTCAAACATAAATATGAGACAATTGAGAAATTTAAAAAATTTGAATTAGAAGTAGAAACCAAGTTTGGTAGGCCCATTAAAAGTTTGAATAGTGATAGAGGAGGAGAATTTGAAATTTTAGATAATTTCTGCAAATTTAATGGTGCAAGATACATTTATATTATGTCATATAAATCTCAACAAAATGACATTGCACAAAGGAGAAATAAAACTCTATTGGATATGGTGCGATCGATGATGGCATATGTTGATCTATCAACACATTTTTGGGGTTAAGCATTATCGACTGCTATATATATATTAAATAGAGTTGAAACCAAAGCAAAACATCTTACACCTTACGAGTTATGGACAGAACATAGACCAAACTTAAGCAAGCTCAAAGTGTGGGGTTGTAAGGCAACAGTGCTTATCTCAATGCCACTAAGGAATAAATTAAAAAGAAAACCTAGGAATACAGGTTTATTGGGTATGTAGAAAACGGAAGTGGCTACAGATTTTATCATTCTAAAATAGGATTGATAGAAAATAGAGATGTCGTTTACTTGAAAAATACAAATTTTAATACTCCGGTTGATCATATAGACTTATTAAATGATTTAGAAAATTAATAGATCTCCACAAAGTCTGACAATACAAATTCTGATATTATTTAAATATAGAATAATAAAAATAAAAGAAAGTTAGATGAAAATTAATTTTCATATATTGATGTTGAATATAGTGGGAGTAAAAGAATCAGACGACTATCAATATTATTTCAAGATCATAATGCGCTAAATACCAGTTTAGAAAATGATCCTGAAGCAATTAATAGTATTGATTCATATAAATGACTTGAGGCCATGAAAGATGAAATAGAATCAATAAACAAAAATAATGTTTTAGAGTTAACAGATATTCCAAAAAATAAAAAAACTATTAGTTGTAAATGGATTCTCAGAAGAAAATTAAAGTTGATGGTAGTTTGAAAATGTATAAAACAAAGTTAGTGGCCAACAGATATACTTAACAACCAGGTGTAGACTTTGTGGATATGTATTTGTCTGTGGTGAAGTTCACATCCGTAAGGATCATCGTGTCCATTATTGTTAGGATGAATTTAGAATTACATCAGTTACAAGTAAAAATAATTTTTCTCAATGATGAATTAAAAGATGATATATTTATGATTCAACTAGAATGATTTCAAATTAAAGGACATGAAGAGAAAGTCTACAGGTTGAAGAAGTCACTGTATGGACTTAAGCAATTTTCAAGACAATAGTACTTAAAGTTTCACCAAACCATTTTGGAAATGAGATATAAAATAAGTCCACTAGATCATTGTGTATACATATGAAAAAATGATAATAAATTAATATTATTATCATTTTTTGTCGATTATATATTACTGGCAAATAATTATCTAGATATGATGAATTAAATAAAAGAATTTTTGAAATCTAAATTTGAAATGAGAGACATAGGTGAAATCGTCTATGTTCTTGGTATAAGAATTTATAAAGATAGAAATTCAAATCTATTGTATTTAGAGCAAGAAAAATATTTAGGAAAAGTGCTTAAAAAATTTGGTATGGAAAATTGTAAATTTTTAAGTACGCTTGTTTGCAAATGTCATACTTTAAATAAAAATATATGCTTATAAGATGAGGAGGAAATAAGCGAAATGTTTAAAGTTCTCAATGCTCAAGTTGTGGGAAACTCATGTATGCAATGACAAGTACCAGACCATATATTTTTCATGCTGTAGGATTGGTAATCAAATATCAATCCAATTCAGGTAAGGAGCATTGGCAAGCAGTGGAGTGTATATTAAGATATTTACAAAGTACCAAAAATTTGAAATTGTACTTTGAGAACAGTGATCTAGAGTTAATTGGCTATAATGATGCTGACTTTGGAAATGATGTAGATGATAGAAAATCTACAACTGGATATATATTTTTATTTGGTGATGAGAGAACTCTGCTGACAGACTGCTAACAGCTACTGAAACTTCATTAGATAACTGCTTTAAATAACTTCTTGATAGTTCGAAATTCTTTCTGCTTGATATCTTCTTTTTGAATCTTTAATCCAGATCACTTGATATCTCATATCTTTTCAAACATTCAATCTTGATCAAAAGTCTTTCGAACCTTTATTTATTCAACCACTTATCTTAGAATTCAAATATTCATAGATAAAAATAAAGACAAACATTTATCTATTAATCTACTTATCTTTAAATTTAAATATTCATAAATAAAGATAAAAAATAAACATTTATCTATTAATCTACTTACCTTAGAATTTAGCTATTCATAAATAAAGATGAAAACAAATTACATTCATCCAATAATTCAAATAGGTCATAGTCATCTAATTCGAGCCAACAAACTTTTACATCAACATAACTTTTCTTCTAACCCATGAAAAGACACCTTATATACATTAACAACACCAAAGTTATGAAAGATGAAATAGAATCAATAAACGGAAATAATGTTTGGGAGTTAACAGATATTTCAAAAGATAGAAAAAATATTGGTTGTAAATATGTTTTCAGAATAAAATTTAAAGTTGATGGTAGTTTGGAAAGGTACAAAGTAAAGTTAGTGGCGAAGGGATATGCTCAACAACTAGGTGTAAGCTTTGTGGATACGTATTCACCTATGGTGAAGTTCACATCCGTAAGGATCATCATGTCTATTGTTATCAGGATGAATTTGAAATTACATCAGTTATATGTAAAAACAACTTATCTCAATGGTGAATTAAAAAATGATATATTTATAATTCAACCAGAATGATTCCAAATTAAAGGACATGAAAAGAAAGTCTATAGGTTGCGGAAGTCACTGTATGGACTTAAGCAATTTTCAAGATAGTGGTACTTGAAGTTTCACCAAACCATTTTGGAAATGAGATATAAAATGAATTTATTAGATCATTATGTATACATATGAAAGAATGATACTAAATTACCATTATTGTCAGTGTTCGTTGATCATATATTATTGGCAGGTAATTGTTTAGATATGATGAATTAAATAAAATAATTATTGAAATCTAAATTTGAAATGAAAGATATAGGTGAAGCCGCTATGTTCTTAGTATAAGAATTTTTAGAGATAGAAATTCAAATCTATTGTATTTAAATTAAGAAAAATATATAGAAAAAATGCTTAAAAGACTTGGTATGGAAAATTGTAAATCTTTAAGTACTTCTGTTTGCAAAGGTCATCGTTTAAATAAAAGTATGTGCCCAAAAGATGAAGAGGAAATAAGTAAAATGCTTAAAGTTCCCTATGCTCAAGCTGCGGGAAGCCCATGTATGCAATGACAAGTACAAAATCAAATATTTTTCATGAAGTAGGATTGGTAAGCAGATATCAATCAAATCCAGGTAAGGAACATTGACAAGTAGTGAAGCGTATAATAAGATATTTATAATGTACCAAAAAATTGAAATTGTGCTTTGAGAACAATGATGTAGAATTAATTAGCTATAGTGATGCTGATTTTGGAAGTGATGTAGATGATAGAAAATCTACAACTGGTATTTATTTCTATTTGGTGGAACAATAGTTTATTGATTAAGTAAGAAGCAAGGTTGTGTTGCTAAGTCTACTATGAAAGTAGAGTATATTGTTTGTAGTACTACATTGAGTAATGCGGTGTGGATAAAACACTTTGTTGAAAGCTTGAATTTGGGTACATCCACAGAACCAATCAATGTGTTTTGTGATAATCATTCTGTCATCTCATTGATAAAAAGTATAACACAGAGTTCCAAGGGAAAACACATTGATGTGCATTATTACTATATTTTAAATATAGTGGAAAGATGTGACGTCAATGCTAATTTTATTTTCTCGTCCTAAATGGTAGCAGATCCGATGACCAAATGTTTATCTCTGGAGAAGTTCAGAGAACACGTGACTAGAATGAGATTGAGAGAAACCTAGGTGAAACAATATTATGGTCGACATGCATAATTCAAGAAATTCTGGGGATGCTTAGAAAATTGGAGTTATGGTGATATCCAAATGAAATTTTTGGTCATTTGTAAAGTCACTGATAAAGTGATCTAGAAAAACCATAGTAATGACCTTAGGGTGAGTACTTGATAAAATTTCAGTACATGTTAATTAACCAAGTAAAATATTGATCATGGTAAAGTCGCTGATAAAGTGATTAAGGAAAGACTCATGAAATGAAGTAATTAATGAAAATTCAGTGTCATTCACTAAAGTTTTAGTGTAATGTGATTTGATTACACAAGTAAACAATTAATCATTTGCAAAGTCGTTGATAAGGTGATTAGGGAAAACTTCAAGAATAGCCTCTAGAGGAAGTACTTAACAAAAATTCAGCGTAGGTCGATACATGTGTCATGTATTCGGCTAAAGTCATCAATTGTGCCAGAGATATTGATTATTGATCCAGTCATGGAGAATGGATGTCGTTCACTAAATTTTTTATGAAATGAAGTCACCCCTAATATGTGATCAATAAGAGCACATATGGTAAATGGTGTGGTCAGATAAGGCAATGAAAAAAATGTGTGCACGTAGAGGCTTGTCATGCTCTGACTCCGATCTACAAGAGTATGCAGATGAGAGTTGAGTAGTGGAAAGCTCATATTGGTACTGAGGTAAAATGAGTTTGTTTTGTTGTAAATAGTCATTATCGTCGCAAATAATCTATCACAAATGCTTATTTTTCTTATAACAATTCGAGTGGGAATGGATTCGATCTAGGTGAATGGAGCAAGAAATATTAAAAAAAAAAAACAAGCTCACTTGGCTAGGTTGCGAGCCACAAAATCTGTAGGAAGTGAATTAATATATATTCCAAGCTTTCATGTGTAGAGTGTGGGGAGCAACGACTAAGATCAGTTGCTTCTGAATGATCATGTCATGTTCAAGTATTGTTAAGGAGGTCCAGGGAAATTTCTACAAATTAGTGCTGAATGTATTTGATCTCCACCTGCACACCCGTGGGCGAGGGATCGATTAGGGATGGGAGGCACTGAACGGAGTCCTAGAGAAGTTCTGGAGCATGCACGCATGTGGCCAGTCGTGTGTACGCGCGTATTATATATTGCATGGTTGCGAGCGCACCATGTGTTATACGTACATGCATGGCCATAATTTAGAGTTGAACCGATCCATTCCGAAATTGTGAGGTGTCGAAGGTTGATAAGATGGGAGGGCAAGGGGGATAGAGTTGCAGCACCAAATTAGGACACAGGTGCGTACGTGCGTGCATGAGAGGATATTTCTTGGAACTGAGGAAAGCATAAAAGTACTTAGGAATGAGGGAAAATCGACGGAATTGATTGTCACAAAATAAATAAGCTACGGATCGAAAAGAATAGTTTCCATCCTCAAATTATGGGTATTTTATACTTTTACATCTCAAATTGCCAATAATGATACATTAATATATTAATTTTCTCAAACTATTAAAGAATTGCAATGAGCACTATATATGTTAAAATCCAAATGTCAAGGTGTATGTCTCTTATTTTTATTTTAAAAAAAAAATATTTACAGTCTTAAGGTACATTTCTTTTAAAAAGAAGTGGATGAATCTGAAATTCACAAGAAAAAAATATATATATATTTTTTTATCTTAGATCTTACTATTTTTAAAAGGAATATGCGAGATTTGTCCACGTGAAACTGTATCTAGCATGATTACCATTTTATTTATCTTTCATCCTTTATAGCAGTCAAAATTACACAATGGTGCTCTTCAATAATTTTTTATGGTTGGAGGGTATGATATGTTTGTTTGATAGGTTAAACTCACAATAATTTGAACGTGAAAACTATATACAAAACGAATTAAATATGTAATTTTATTATTACGTCCCTAGTGTCTTTTTTTTTTTTTTCAATGATCTTCGAGGGATAAGAACGTGATTTTACTCAACCAATTAACGAGGAAGATGTAGTCCAAAAAGTGGGCAGAAATAACATAAGTGGTGAAATTGAACACCATAATTCCCGCCATGCCCCCGGCTCCTTTATTTGATCTCAAAAGATAATCACTGTTCAATTCCTTTAGGAATTCCTCCTCCATTCCATCCAAACAATATATATATGTATGCATATACACTGCCATGTTTCTTCTTTCCATATTAAGATTTCAGTAAATTCATTTAATATTAGTATTAATCCACCATGAAAATCATCAGGAACAAAAGATAAAATGGTTAAAACAATTAGTAACATCATTGTTGAAACATCTCAGTACCTCCCACCTCCCATTCTCCAGCCTAAGCTTCCAAACAAGATTGTTGTTTGGCAAAGAAAATCAAGAACACGAATGACCAAAATTAAATAGAAATTATTAAATAAATCAAAACTTTTAATTAGTAATAATTGTACGTTACAAAATTGAGTATGAAAGGGGAAAGACAAACCATCAAACATTTCGGTTCATGGTGGTTGACGTTGAAACGGATTGACGCACTGCGCAAGCAACCACCTGGGCCCATTGCCTCAGCCTCGTCTTTACCAGATCAGCATCTTCACCTGAAAAAAAAAAAGTGAATGTGAAATCGATGAGTTACGGCCGTCGGATCAAGAAAAGTCCAGGACTTCACGCACGGAATCAAAACGTCGGAGGTTTACCTTGATCGATTATGGAGCTGGGGCTTTCGTTTTCACTATCGGAAGCGGCCATTAGGGACGATGAAGACGACGATCTCGACAAGCTGTTACTGTACTGCTTGTTAACAGCGTAATAAAAACCCAGAGCGGGGATAGTGTCGGAGAGCTTTGGATCCACCTCCGGCGAATCGAACCCGAAACCGAACCCCAGTTCGATGCAAGCCTTCAACTCCTCCAGATCATCGTCTGAGACGCTCTTGTTGCGGCGGAGACGGTCTTCGGTGCCGTGATTGCCTTTGCGTCTAAGCCACGCCTCGTCTCGGTGCATATCAGGAGCCCACGAACGCTGCTTGTGGAGAGGCCTCGGCGGCCCGTGGGAATTCGACATGGCTTAGGTTTTGAGGTGGCTGGGTTTTTCAAAACAAAACTACGAACAGTATTTGCACCATCAACGCAGGAATATGTGTACGGACAAATATTATTGGGTTCGTAGGCGGGAGGGATTCTTCTTCGAAACTTACAGCTTAAACCTTTATTTATTTTAAAATTCATGGGCCAGCAGTAGGTGGGGCCCAAGTCAATACTGGCCAGAACTTACCAGTGATGTCCATTGCCAATGCCACCACACAGGCGCGGCGCACAATACACGTGGCAAATTTGTTGCTTATTAATTTCGATCATACGTTAACATTATCAAATATGGGAGAATATAATAAGTGCATTAAGTTATGATTAGCATCACCAAAGAGGATACCCACAAGAATGTTGGTGGAGGATTGAGATAGAGAGAGAGAGACAGGCTGGCAATTGGAACAACTGAGGTGGACTCCAAAGTCAATGCTTCTATTCTTCGTCGGTAGCTTGACAGGTATTCCACGGTTTCTAAATGTATGTGTGGGGGATTTGGTACACTTGTCCAGATAAGCACCTGGATGGATCCCTTGCCATTTTTGTTGAGCTAGCGCCTGGTTGGCGTACCTTTTATTCTTCTACCATTTCGACTCTTTAAAAGTAAAGCAAACTAAATCAAGTGTAAAGGTTAGGTTTTTTAGACATGATTGAAAAAAAATAAAACATAAAAGGAAAATAAAGAAATAAGGGTGGACAAAACTTTCGGCAGCTTCGATTCCGGTTGACACCTACTCCAATTCTGACAGAGTCAGAATCGAAATCGGTGTCAAAATTGCTCTAAAAAAAATGGCCGAAGTCGGAGTTTAGTAAACTTATTATATTTAATATTGTAATATAAGCATTAGATAATTTAGTGGTCTAACGGCTGAGGCAGTGTTTTGCAATTCGTCAATATTGCATTTGAGCCCCTATAGACCAAATTTATTAAACTTTCTTATTTTTATGAAATAACGTTATTTTCTACCTTTTATATATTCATCTCTTTCCCTTCAACAAACACCCTATGCATCATTTCTTACTTTGATTGTGGCATGTCTCTCTCTCCACTTCCTACACCACTCACTCCTCTACGGCTCCATATCACAGTCTCAAGTTCTCAACTCCCAACCAGACTCTTCGTCTCAGTAAAATCCTTTTTCTACTTCTCACTCTCTCTTAAAGCGTCTTTCTTTGTTGCCATGGCAGTGTCAGAGTTATCGCCTTCATACACCAAAATCCACTTGCAATCCTCCCAAGTCTCATTCTTATCGAACCGTCTCTACAATCACCACCGCTATGCTTTTCGACCTTTCCATCGAGTATGAAGCACCACAATCTCGTGCTTCTGTTATGCCAAAGTAAGCTTTTAAATCAATGTTACTATGGCATTGATTTGTGTGTCTTGTCCATCAAACCTACACTTACTTTCAAGGATCCGATTATCGTTATGATAATCAATATGTTTTCTTTTTTTTGTTAAATGATCTCCTTTTGTTTTTATTAAGATTGTGGGTTTGGTTGTTTTGTTTGTTGATTGAAGTGTGAGCACTAATCAATGAATGTTTGGTTAGGTTGGTTGCTTTGTTTAGGATTTCGGATGAATATTTGATGGAATTTCAAACTTCTGCTAAGTTGCCTCTCTTTCTATCTTTCTAGTTTGTCCTTCTGTGGCTCCAACGTTCCGATTTTAATTCTAGCAATTCTGATAGGAGTCGAAATTCGCTTCGATTTGGAGTCAAAGTCAGAGCTTAACTTAGACTTTGACTTTGGTGTGAGTCGGAAGTCGAAGTTAGACATTTTCGACTCTCTTGGAGTCGTAGCCGTAGCCCAGCCATATAAAGAAAAGTGGTGATTGGAATGCTAGAAATCATTGGAAAGAGTTGTCTAATACCGTATTACCGCATCTTTTTAAAAAAAAAATCATATATATATATATATAGTTCCCTTTTGGTACAGTGGAGTGACTCCAATATTCTGGGTTTGAAGGTCTTCTACGCATAATGACATGGTCAGTATTCGTCCGAGTCTGGAATGATTTGAAGAGAAGCAAAAGGTCTTGACAAGAAAATGATCCTATTTGACCGCTATACATTGCCTAACATTCGGAAATGGAAATGGTAATTGCTAAGAATCACATTATTTCGTCTCTTGTAGTGGTAGGAAAAGTATATCAGTAAAAAAATACCTTTTCAATGATATTCATGTCACCGCCGCAAGAGCAAATTTTGTACTTGGAAAGGATGAAAACGATTAGAATCCCTTACAATGATCTCTCTCATTACTCCTTAGCTACGAACTCAATCGCCCTATAGGAATCGCTACAATTATTGAATTCCAGGTAAAGTACTCTATTCAAAAATCCGATAAAAAAAAAGTAACAGAGAAAATGAGACATCGCCAAGGTTGGCGTAAAGATTAAGAGGAGTCTGGTGGATAGAAATATATTGTCTAAGGCTTTTCCTGATGCCAAATTAAAGAAGGGCATGGAGGTGATTAACAAGGAAGGAGCAGTTTTAAGCAGGATGATGAGAATTAAAAGCTTGAAACTAGTTTGATATGAATTGCAGAAAAGTTGTAGCTGCCGGAAGAAGAATGGGCAACGGACCTGAAGGAATAGTCGAGTTGGTTTTGCATCAATCTGAGAAAAAAGAAGATGATGGAGAAGAGATTGTCATCCAGAAAATACTGATGGCATATGATCACAACCCCATTGGGTACCGATGGCGATATTCAAACAACTGAATCTAGGTTTCAGTCTCAGACTTTCCCGGTACATCGATCGGGCACTGAGAAACACTTCAGAAAGAACTTGGTAAGAAAAATTCATAAAATCATTAAAAAATAATTTTTTAATCATTAAATAAATTAAAAAATTTCCAAAGATCAATAGCGTGATTGTCATAACCTCGACTTTCAAATGGGAGGTGTGGACTTCGAAACTTCCCTCTCACAATTCAAAAAAAAAAAAAAAATTAATGAGTAATGGTATAAAGAATTATGTAATAAAGAATTATTTAATAATAATAAATCTCGAGTTTTGTATTCAAAATTGACATATTTATTAAAACATTTAAAATTAAAATAAGTGGAACGTTCGAATTTCAGAACTGATGGGTTAATTCAACAAATAGATAAGGATGATACTGCTGTGAGCTGTCCGATCGCCATACCCCGTCCCATCACAGATACATAAGAATGCCGTCTATCATTACTCAGCCTTCTAAATTTCGAGAAACGATATTTATAATTATCATTGTTATGCAATTGCTTTAAAAAATATATGTGATATTTATATATAACTTATAATTATAACTGTATTTAATATTATTAATAAATTCTACAGTTTCACTCGTTTGTTAAATATTATAGACATATTTTAACTAAAAAAGTATTTCATAAAAATAAATCTACCAACTAATTTAATTAGATATAATATTTAAATTGTAAATTTATTTTTATTATAGAATAGATTTAATATATTCTATAAAATTATTTGTGAATTAAGTTTTATAAAATTTTTTATGATGTCATTATTATTACATATTCTTAAAATATAATATGTTTTATTTTATTTTAAAAGTTCAGATATACAAATAAAAATATTGGCAAAAAGGGCACTGAGACGATGCTGGATCAGTCAATTTTTAAAAACAAACAAAAACAGAAAATTGAGTGGGGGCGAGTTGGCGAGACGCCGTCAGAGTTCATTGCGTAGAAATGCAAAATTCGAAGGTGCGGGGGGCCCACCATTAGTTATCTGGATCCTTTTTTTGGGTTTTAAATGTTGTCACGGAACCAGCCGTTGGACACCGCGTGGTGCACGGAACCCCCACTAGAATGTGCCAGCACAATACATACCACTTATCCTGATTGGTGTGCTGTATGCCTTTTTTTTTTTTTTTTTGGTTTGTAGTGGATCTGCCCTATTATCTAGCTTCTCTGGTCCTTAAAAATTATAATTATAACGTGAGTGTGCAATCGCTATATGATTATTTTAAAATAAATAAATAAATATAAAATTTACGTAAAAAAATATTTAATAATAAATCTCACACTTTTTTTAAACTATTGCAAAGTACTTATATACT
The DNA here is from genome assembly GCA_022457165.1 of Juglans mandshurica. Lineage (NCBI taxonomy): Eukaryota > Viridiplantae > Streptophyta > Magnoliopsida > Fagales > Juglandaceae > Juglans > Juglans mandshurica. The sequence continues at coordinate 756,063 of CM039621.1, read as the reverse complement.
TCGTAACTATAAATAACACTACTCCTACTACTTTTATATGAATGAATATTACGTTGTGACGTGGGCGGCGGTCGTAGCCCAAAATCCATATCATTTCTTTAGTTTTTTTTAAGAGAAAAATCCTTATCATTTCAATCCTACTACATGCACATAAATCTCTATCACTACACTAACCTTTAGCAACTAATGTTTATGGTAAACAAAGCGATCTATAAGAACCCACCAATTTGACGTAAGTAGATAAATTAGGAAGAAAAATATTTTAGGTATAAAGAAATTATACAAAAATAAATATATAAATTGATATGTTTTAATATGGTACGTCAAATTGTAAAGTTATTTTTATTATAAAAAAATTTAAATAATTTCATAATTTACTTTGTATAATTTATATCCCTAGCAATTCTCATAATATATATATATATAGAAAAAATAGCCTGATCAAACCTAGTTTATCTTGTCAAACTTCAATCCTCGGAGTATTTAACATTGTCCCTTCAACCACCAACATGGCTTAACGCAACTCAAGCCTAACACCCACATCCAAGGCCAGGATTATGTGTCCAAAGGCTAACATTGTCCCTTCAACCCACCATGAAGCCACCACATTCGAGCTCCAAAAAGCCTGTCTTATGTACCAACCAACCTATGTGACATTGACTGTTGTTGGTGTGAATTGGCTCCATCAAACCTGCCAAAAACCAACTAATTTATTTTTTAACTGTTATGTAGAGTATTGATACAAATATAATACATTTTCACAACATATTTCATAATAATATTAAAAGATAATAGTATTAAAGTAATATTATTTTTATAAAATTATCTCTTATTTAATATATTATTATAAAATATATTATAAAAATATTGTGTATAAATTATTTTACATTTGGTAATCTAAAACGTGTCGGTTTGGTGCAAACCACCGGATGAGGTGAAATCTATTTTTTTCAGACAAGTTATTATATAAAGCAACCTACACATCAGATCATGCTGATGAGGGGATCTGATCTCATGACGGGCTTAAATTCATCCAGTTCCTAAGATCCACTGCACAGGATAGAAACCCACAGTAACCAAACACCCTGCACTATTCCGGACGAATAAATCCAGGAGAATGATCACCATCAAATTATTTGTCGGAAAGTTCTACTCAACGGTCCAGATCTTCCCACCCGTCGACACTCCACTGGCTATCGGTCACGTCAAAGTTTCAACCTCTTCATCATTGGGCCACGTTGCGAGATCTCGATGGCTCCCCAGTCTCTCCCCCCAATATTCTAACCATTAAAAAAACAGCAGAAAATCAAAGTCCCTCAAATCTCGATCCCGAGAGGCCTCCTTAAATAACGACTCGAGTCTAGGAAAGCGGCTCAAGACACCTGTCGCTTACACCACAGCCCAAGCTTGATCAGAGCTTCCGACACGACTCTCTCTCTCTCACTACAGCCACTCCGAATTTCGCTCCCCCCAACCAAAAAATAGGTAAAAACAAAAGCCTCTCTCTTTCACACTCATTCTCTTTGTTTTGTACTGTTTATTTCCATTTTTCTTGTCTTTTCTGATCATATTTCATTTTTTTTCGTGAAAATTGGACCCCCCACTGTAGTTGGGAGCTTGAATGTTCATGTACAAATTTAAATCGGAAAGTGCCTCGTTTCTGTAAAATCAGTTGCAGAAATGGCGTGTTTTTTTTTAAAAAAAAAATATGGTTTTGGATCTCTATCATGTTGTTTATGATTTGAGTATAACTGGTTGGCTTTAGTTATTAATTACAAGTTCGGTTTTGATCAATTTAGTCTCAGAAGTGGAAAACTAAAAGTTGTTTGTAAGTTTGTGGATACATATGTTAGTGAGTTTTGGATCTGAATGAAACTGGAGAATAAACAGGACAAAAGTGCTAGGGTCTTTTATCTGATCTGCATCTAGTACTGGATGGGTCATGGGTGTATTGGACGGTTTTGCGTGGTTCTAGTTACCTCTACTTTGTACCACTTCAGATTCTTCAACGTGAGGTCTTATTCGGAAGTTTGGCTTTTTTAATTTTTTTTTTCAGGGTTTCAATCACCTCGAGCTACAGCTGAGCTTGTTTTCTGACATGGGATTCTTATTGATTTGTCGGTTTTGAACTTGTGGTTGTCGTACAGTGTACTAAACCAAGTTCTTGATAATCGGACTTATGTGTGAAAGTTTTGCTCTTCATGGTTCCAATAATTGCAAGCTAGCTGTGTTTTTCTTTTCCTCAGCTGCAATTTGCCATTTCAGTTTGTTTACTAAAATGGGGGTTTCAGGGGAACTGATTTACTTGATTGTGGGTTAAATCAACAGTAGAATTATTATGTATGCAGTTTGATGTTTTTGGGTTTTACTCGGTTAGTCCATTGATAGATCTGTGTGAATTTTCTGCTTCACTGACTGATTTTTCCTGCGTTGCTGAACTTTGGATCTGTATATAAAGAAACCAATACAAATCAAACTGAGACTTATACTCGATCTCCTTCAAGTGGATCCTATATATAAGACAGCTCCCTAAACTCAAGCTGCTGCCACTACTTGAAGTTTCCAAAAAATGGGGTCTTATATGAACTTCAAGAACTTCAGTGATGCACCGCCTGCGAGTGGTAGTAATGGGAAGCCGCAAGGAAATTACCCGTTGGCCCGGCAGCCTTCAGTATACTCCTTGACCTTTGATGAGTTCCAGAACACCTTGGGTGGTTTTGGAAAGGATTTTGGATCCATGAACATGGATGAACTTTTGAAAAATATATGGACTGCTGAGGAGACTCAAGCCGTGACATCTTCAGCTGGTGCCAGAGAAGGAAATGTCCCGGGTGGCAATTTGCAGAGGCAAGGATCTTTGACATTGCCACGGACACTTAGTCAGAAAACTGTGGATGAAGTTTGGAGAGACTTGCTGATTAGGGAAAGCAGCTGCGGTGGTGTTCCAGATGGGAATGGAAATGGGGGATCAAGTGTGCCGCAGAGGCAACAAACTCTGGGAGAGATGACATTAGAAGAGTTTTTGCTGAGAGCTGGCGTGGTGAGAGAAGATACTCAATCGATTGGAAGGCCTAATAGTGGATTCTACGGTGAACTATCAGGACCAAATGATAACACGGGTTTATCCTTTTGCTTTCAACAGCCAGTTCGAAGCAATGGGGTTTTGGGTAATCAGATAATAGAGAACAATAATCCAGTTTCTAATCAGCCTTCTAATTTAGCAATGAATGTAGGCGGGCTAAGGTCTTCTCAGCAAAAAATTCAGCAGCAGCAGCCACTCTTCCCCAAGCCTGCAACTGTGGCTTTTGCCTCTCCCATACATCTTGTAAACAATGCTCAGCTTGCTAGCCCTCAAAGTAGGGGTACAATGGTCGGAGTTGTAGAGCCTTCTATGAATACTGCTTTGGTTCAGGGTGGAGGAATTGGCGTGGTTGGTTTGGGTCGTGGGGCTGTCACTAGTATGGCTGGGTCCCCTGCAAGTCAGATATCATCAGATGTGATTTCAAAGAGTAGCGTCGATACCTCGTCATTGTCACCAGTTCCATACCTATTTAACCGGGGAAGGAAATGCGGTGGGGCTTTGGAGAAAGTGGTCGAGAGAAGGCAAAGGAGAATGATCAAGAACAGAGAGTCAGCTGCAAGATCACGGGCTCGTAAGCAGGTAAGCATCATATTGAGGCCTCCATTATAGTTTATTAGCAGTTACTATTATCAGTGTTATGTTGTTTTGCTTCTTTGTCAAATTGGGTAACAACAAGAACCAGCACATCCTTAAACTTCAAAGAAAAATAGGAGAAAAGGGATTTTTTTTCATGCCAGCCAATTGTGTCATGGAAATTACCCTCTGTTAGCAAGTGATTTTTTGTGGTTTAAAAATAAAGTTGACTTCCTATTAGCAACCTATTGCAAACTGCAGTAGCTACGCCCTTAACTGGAATCTGAATGCCATGACTATTCTATGGAGAGGGGAAAAGCATTAGAACTGTGGAGCTCTGCTAATGATCGAATTAAATTGTGTTTATGGCGTCATTGTCGAGATGGCCCACCCATTTGAGGTTCTTCCATCATTGTATCTCGGACGAGGTTGTTTCCCCAATGACAGTGCAGCCAATAATGTAAAGCCAAGCCCCTAGCGAATCTGCCTAGAACAATATCGTGTGAGTGTCCACTTAACTGCAAGTCAAAGGATCAAAAAATGGCCTACCCAGAAACAGCTTTGTAAATTAATGTTTCCCTGCTTGGTTACTGATTTTGATTTTGTGCATAGATCAATGACAGACAATTAATGTCGCCTTCTCTTTTGGGTTTCTGGCAGGCATATACCTTGGAACTGGAAGCAGAAGTTGCAAAACTCAAAGAAATGAACCAAGAGTTGCAGAAAAAACAGGTGGTGTTTTTTTTTTTTTAAAAAAAAAAAAAATCTTTTTTAATTCAATTCAAAATCTTGATCGTTTATTCGGTACGTAGATGCTGTGAAAAACCCTCATTGACCTCATTTTTGGCTGGCTGCAGGCGGAAATTATGGAGCTGCAGAAAAACCAGGTAGAAGTCCCCTTTGATGTCTCGTTGCCTTACTCTTTTTACGTAAATACAGATTAGAGCACACTCATTTGATTAACTAAAATTAAAAGACATTTTTTATGAATATAAGAGAAATTTAATTTTTAGTTATTCTATTCACATAAATCTCCACATTGAAATAGCTATTTTTTCATTATATAATAATAAAATAATATAAGATGAATTTGGTTTTGGTTATTTACATCAAATCTCCACATTAGATTATATTTTTATTCATTAATCTCCACATTAGATTATAGTAATGAATAACTAATAATTTCAAAAATATTTAATTTTTTTAATTAGTAATTTTTTTAATTTTATCATATTTTACTATTCTATCTATTATATATTAATTAATAATCATATTCTTATTAAATTAATATATCACTAACTGAAATTAATATACCAATTGTGATAAAATATGTGATAGAAAGAGATAGAGAAATAATTAATAAAATATGTATTTGATGTATGTACAGTAATTTTCAAATTTGAAAAAACTTTTGAAAGTCACTAGCTAATCCATTGTGAGCATATTTTGCTCTTTAATAACAAAATGCTCAATAAAAGTGCTCTTACATAACCTTCAATCAAACAACAAATACTTGTTCACATATTCAAATTTGGGGAATAAAAAATCCATGGCCTTTTGGGTTTTATTGAACAAATCATGCACAGAGAAACTCATTATCTAGAAAACAGTTCACTTCTTCATTGATTTTAGCAAGTGAAACAAGATTTCATTTTGTTTCTTTCTTTAACCGCAGAATTGGAGCCTAAACAACTCCTTTTTTATCTGTGTTTTTTGGCAGATAATAGAGAAGATGAATCGGCAGTGGGGAAGTAAAAGAAGATGCCTGAGAAGGACACTGACTGGCCCTTGGTAGAGATGATGAAACCGATTGTGAATACAAAGAAATGGTACTTTTTGAGTACACAGATATAGGCGGTTGATCATTGACGTAGTAGTTTAATGGTTAAGAGTGTGTGCATCTATCATCTGACAGTCAGTCTTATACTATAAAGTTTAGGTAGCTGCAGTATGTATAGGACTAGAGACAAAAAGATAAAAGAGTTTGTGTTGTAAATTAAAACTGAGATTAGTTTTATGTTACAGATTGAAGCTTTTTGCGTGATTTCTATTTGCTAACCCTTTATTTTTTGAATAATACTATCTACGTACAAGTCTTATATAAACTTCTTGTAAAAATATGGGCTTGGAAATTATAAAAAAAAAAAAAAAAAAGGTGAATTTTTCACATTTTTCTACCGTTGAACTTACATTTTTATAAAAAATTTATGCGAGAATTATGTATTTAAGGCTTGTATATATTATTTCGTTTATTTTTTTTTCCCTTTTGAGAAACCTTTGGCACTTTATACATCTACGGCCAACTCATTTATTTGATCGCATGGGGAACTTGGGATTCTTTAGGCCGTATGCCATTAGATTTCTGGGTGCATAAGAAATTTCAAAGCATTTTGGGGACCTTCTACTTGTACTGTTCCAACACTGCTCAGCGGATCCTTACTGGAGATTGAAAAAAAGAGTAACGATATCCGTACGATATATTTCACAATATATATTATAAAATAAGAATATTTTGATAAAATGATATTATTTTTATAAGTTAATTTATAAAAATAACTTTCCTTTTAAAACATTATGACGTGAAATATTGTGAAAAGTCACGTGTATTTATATTTTTTTAAAAAAAAACTCATTTCTCCTCAAAACTTATTAGAATTTTCAGTGTTATTATTGAGAAATACTAACTTGTACTTATAAAAAATTTACATTCACGTGACATTTTAGTGTTTCTTTCTATTTATATATATATATTTTATGTTTTTAAAATGAGAGTGGTTTGCATGTGAAAAAGGCGTAGGATTCATATTGGAATGATGTATTTGTTGGCGAGCCTTGAGTCGAGCGCAGAGGGGTAACCAGCTATCTGTGGTTTAGAAATAAATAAAGAACCCGTTGTATACATAATCCGTTGTAGTCTAGTTGGTCAGGATACTCGGCTCTCACCCGAGAGACCCGGGTTCGAGTCCCGGCAACGGAATTTTCCTTTTGATCTCTAACTGCTATATACGTGTTAGCCACAGTCGTGTACCAGAGCCAGCGGAGCTAGATGGGTACCATATTATCATTTGACTCGGAGGAGGCGTCAAGCGTAAAAACTCGATGCAAGTTCAATTTGGCATTTTAATTAACACTCTGATTTTGTGAAGGAATTTGCAATATTTGCCCATATGTGATTTGCTTGAGGAGGACGCACAGGCAAGCAGTATAGTGATTTGTCATCAGTCCTCCGTTAAAGGGATAAAGCAATCATGACTTTCACAGACGTTCTGCAGAGACTCAATTCTGAAATTGGGCTATCGGCCTCGCACATGCGTAATGGAAAATTGCCTTCATTCAATCCACAATGACTGGACTAATTGGATCTCCTAACTCCTTGGATACTCGAAAACAAGGCCTTCTGCAACACTCCTTGCTCTTGAATGACCAAAAAACTTGCTCACAATAGCCAATGCAAAATCTGTTACGGTAGCAAGTCCCCTGCTAGTGATCAGTCTACCGTCGATGACTACTTTGGCACCCTTCACTGCTTCCTTTGTAAGATCGTCAATGACCGATGGATGAGTAATGGCTCTCTTACCCTGTATGTTTGCAGAGGAATGGCAGAGCTTTAACATACGGAACTTATAAACAAGATGATATCAATTGGCTTCCAGTTACCTTCAGTAAACCCTGTCTATGCAGGACAGTTGGCGAAGAGCAGACTGCTCCATACATTCTTCCAGCTGTATCTTGTTCTTTGAGCAGCTTCTTGAGAATCTTAGATTTGTGTAGCCGCTCAGCCCCAACCATTCCTCCCTGAAATTTACAACGGACTTAAAAGGATGTAGCATGGAAAAGGAAAAATTATAATAAAGAGTGCATCATGATTCGGACAAAGAAAGCATGAGTCAATATAGGCATAAGAATAGTGGAGAATTCAATGATTGAGAAACAAGAATGACCCATATACCAATCGGTTGGCTCCAATGCAAAGAATTATCATAAAGCCTGGGCTGAGCCAACCAATTAATAAGAAGCACTTTAAAGACTTTGAATTTCATTTGAGTTTGCGCGAGTAAAAATATAATTTGTTTGACCGAGACAACAAGGCTAATATCAATGGTAGAATGAGAATTCAAGAACTCCTAAACAATACTTACATCCTCAATACTAAGCAAACGTAAACTGCAAGAATGCTATTTTATTATCCAGAAGAAGTTGTTCATTTATCTTACCGGAAGAATGATTAGGTCATATGTTGACTCAGAAGCATCTCCAATTAGCTTATCAGCAACAAGTTTTGTGCCTTGAGATGCCAAAATCTGTACACTTTTTTCAACTGAAGCAACCACTACATTCACTTTTGCTCGCCGTAGAATATCTGCAATAGTTACTACTTCAATCACTTCAGAGCCGTTTGCAACTGGAATGAGAACCTGCATAACCAATGAACAATGAGAGCATATGCCTTCAAATTTGAACACTGCATGCAATGATACCTTCACGTCTTTAGATTACCAAGGATACAGGAAATTTGGAAAGCTTTAGAACGAGTGTAGACAAGAACAGAGAATGTAGGAAAACAAGCCTCACAAGATGACAATTGATATCAGATCGTAATACCCATCTGGTCTGGATACCAGATAGAGTGAAGAAAGTAGCTCCTTAAATATGTTTTTATAGGGAACAGACATATTAATGGGGTTGAAAAGAATTTTGTACCAAACATCCTATTCAAGTTTTCTAGAGAAGAATTATAATACAAAATATTGATAATTCCTTCTTTAAGTTTTTCCTACTTAACCCCTTATCTATGACTAACAAAGCTATGAAGGAAGAAGCAAAGACTGAAATTTACCAAAACTGTTAATAGTTGAGAGTTCATGCTACTAAGAACCTATCAAGCAAAATTCTAAAAATGACATATTGCTTTCCTACAAAAGGTTTTTGAATTATTTCTAGCAATGCTTAGGCCAACAAATGATATTTTGAAGGTAAACCATGGCAAAGAGATGATAAAGAAGAACAACAAAGGCAGAATTCTAAGGATCTTCTCTTGTTCATTCCTAAATAGATACGCAGATATCTATCAGAGACAGAAAAGAAAAACAATTTGATAGTAGGATGTGCAAGAGTATTGAATAAAGGGTAGTCATTAATCAAGCTGCATTTCTGTAAAGGAACGTTCATCAAATTATACAGAAAGAGAAGCAACTCACATGAGGGGTGTGATTGACAGACCAATCAACTTTGTTGAACTCTTCCTTTCTAGGACTATCATCAGCAGTAGACACCAACTAATACAAGAGAACCAAAGCGTGTTAGCTCAAAGCTAATCAGGCAACGAATACATCACTACGAAACGGGTAAAAAGGAATATAAAAGAGAAACAACGATGTGAGACGAATAACAGATTCATTCTTAAACCACAAAGACAAAAATTACATATATGTTTATGGGGATTAAGCACATTCAACTACTTAGCTTTCCTATTTCTCTTTCGTACATAGGATTAAAATTCCAATTTTAGAAATATATTTTTGTGTTGAACAACTCCCTCTCCTAACGATCAATGGAAAAGAGCCTATGCACCTCCTGCAGTTATGATGGTAGGAGGTTTTCTGAAATTGTTTGATTCCTGCAGAATATCACCCTTCCCTTGCTATGCCAGCAAAGATATTCAAACTGGTCTTGTACTCCCCTTTTCACTCTGTTTTTATTTGTACTATTCTTTCTCTATTTCATTCATTTCATTATCAAGCAACAGATAATCTTAGCATCAAAGTGAACCCTGAGAAATTCTTGTACTGATATTGTTTTGGTAAGTGATTATTCAGCTGATCCATTCAAAAGAATCTAGTTGAGTAACACAAGCATTTTGAATCTCAATTAGGCCAAACCTCTGAACAAGGACACCTTCAACCTGCACAAGTACTCATCTGCTGGTTACAGTTTTAATATATAATTTGATCACTTGAGATCTGGTAGGCTGAATAATTTATTGAAACCATGCTAGAATCTCTGGAAAAGAAAGATTACACTCCTATTCTCTCAAATTTATATTTTCCATGTTTATGAGTTGACCTTGTAATGTAACCTAACAGCTTCCACAAGTTGTGTCAGTGAGAAACAATGCACCAACAGCCATGATGATCCCATACGCTTTGTTTGCATACCTTAGCTATAGAAATAGCTTTAACTAATACCGTCGAAATCTTAGCTTCCACAACAAATGTAAATATCTATGAAAGAATAAAGTCTGAAATGCCAAACAAATCACCATCTAGGTAGTTGGCCTTACCAATAACTGTCCAACCTTGTTGGCAACTGACTCTCCGAACAGCTGCTCTACCAAGGAAAGAGCAAACTCAAAAGTGGTTCCTGGACCACGACTTGTTGTAAGCTCTCCAGAAACTTGAAGATTTGATTTAACAGCCCAAAAGGTTGGAAGCTTGTCCATGAACGCAGGATGACAAGTTGTCTTGCACGAAGAACTTCGTCACAATTAGCCAACCAATATATATGGGTATTTATAGATTCATTAAATCTCAATTGACATAAACCCACGTAAGCCACCTGCTTTTTTCTCAGAAGTCCCCAAGGCAGTAGCGTGACTGCTGGAGCAGCACAAATAGCCCCATATAGCCTCTTTTCCTCGGCCTGTTTGTTCATTATTTTGTGCAGAACTTCGGAGTCTCTTAACCGCGCTGAGCCAGGCATTCCTCCCTTAAAACAAGGCAGATTAAATTAACCACTAAAAGCATTCACCGTCAAACCAATCAACAACTTAGTAGCCTACAACCGAGATTATAATTCCCATATAATTGATTAACTGGCCATTAAGGACGCAAAAAAAAAAAAAGTGTATACAACTACACTGCCATGCCAAAACAATCGCACATCTTTCTTTGTTACCTTTTAATTTAAGCATTTTGTTTTTAAAATTTCCCCAGTCTATTCCATTTTTTAATCGCACATCTTTCTTTGTTACCTTTTAATTTAAGCATTTTGTTTTTAAAATTTCCCCAGTCTATTCCATTTTTTTATCACCAAATAACTAATCTTCTTCATTGCAATACTGTTTCCTTCTAACCAAGAATTGCAGGAACTGTAATTTTATGGTTAATGTTACACCAGAATACAATAAACAAAAAAGCATAAACTAACCGGCAACGCGACGAGGTCGAAAACCTGTTCCGAACAGGTCACGATGAACGTGTCCGCAACCAGTTTGGTGCCGCCAGAAGCTTCAATCTCGAGATGTGGCTCCACTGATGCCACAGTCACGTCCGCACCAGCTCGACGCAGAACATCAACTATAATAACAGCTTCCATTTCCTCCGTACCAAATCCAATAGGAAGCAAAACCTGGCCACACAGAAACAAGAACAACACTATTCAGTCTTATGAAAGCAGGAAATTTACTCCTTTAAGCTACGTTTGGTTGCAGAGAAAATTGTTTTTTTTTTTTTTTGAAACTTTTGATGATACGTGAAATGGGGGTTGTATAAAGACCTTCTTGGGAGGCTGAGATGTGGTTGTGTTGATCGATCTAGTATCAATGCTTGTTGTAGTAGTCGTGGGTATTGTTGGAGAGAGGGATTTTGTGGATTTCGAAGTGCGTTTTGGAGTGGTGGTTCGTTGCTGTTGAGAGGGCAAGGAAGCGAATGATAAGGAAGAAACGGTATTTGGAGAGGCAGCCAATGGAGAGCGCTTGTGAGAAGAGGAGCTGAGAGTATTGGGCGAGAGAATGGACGATAGAGACTCCATTGACACCCTCGTTTGCATCAACCTTGGACTCGCAGTCGCAGAATCCAACAGCGTAGAGCCTTATCCGGGTTTAAGCAGGCTCTAGATCGTCTTCCCAAGAAACGGTGTCGTTTTTATCCCAGGTAAATCATTTTCTCTTTTCTTTAAAATTTTAAATTGCCACACGGCTAAAATAAAGAGAGAGAAAAGAAAAATAAAAAAAAAAATAGAAGGGAAAAGGCATGTTATTTATCCGAAGAGAAATGTACCCAAAATATGTTTCGAATCATATTTTTTTAAAATTTTTAAATTTTTGATTTTTTGTTGAATGATTAAATTTTTTTTAATGATATTGTAAATTTTTTTATTTATTTTAAAAATATTTATAATAATTAAAAAAATATATAAAATAATTAGACATTTTTTGGGTCCCGAATTCGGGACCCGTAGCAGTACTCTTATCCGAAACCTGAAACGGATAGGTCTGACACATAAGCGCTTACACATTTTAGCTCAACAGGGCCGACCGATAAACAAAGCCAGTGATCTTGGCTTCGCGCGCGCAAGAGAGAGAGAGATCGAAATGCTCAGGATATTGGCGAGAAGAGCAGCTTCGGCTTCATCAGCTCTGAATTCGCATCCATGGATTGCTCACTCATTAAAGACAAGGCCTTTCTGCCTTGGAGTCCTTCCCGACGGCATTGACCGTACCTCCGAGCCCTTCGCTCGCAACTCTGACGCCATGGACGACCTCATCTCCGACCTCCAATCTCACATAACCAAGGTCCTCCCCTCTCTCTCTCTCTCTCTCTCCCCTACTGTACATATATTTTGTGCTAACCGATCGATTGTGTTTCTGGAAGGTGCTGGCTGGAGGAGGAGCGGATGCCGTGAAGAGGAATAGGAGTAGGAATAAGCTTCTACCGAGAGAAAGAATCGATCTCCTGCTTGATCCCGGTTCTTCGTTCCTTGAACTTTCGCAGGTTTTCTCTCTTCTTTTTTCCTTCTTAATTTAGAGGCGAGTTGGGAATGATCTTCGTACAATTTTTTTGCCTGATTCATTGATCGCTAGTACAACTTAGAATTTAATCATTTGGTGCAATATATTAGAAACCTTGCATTTTCCCTTCCGGTTCAGGATATAACCATAATTCACGTGTTAATCGGCAAGCTCGTGTTCCCTTTGTTAATTAACTGGACAATTTTGACTTGATGCATTTGTAACATAAGATGCGAGCGTCTAAATAGTGTGCTTTGTGACAAAGCTTGCAGGCCATGAATTATATGAAGACCCCTTGCCATCCGCTGGCATCATTACTGGAATAGGTCCAGTTCATGGACGGCTTTGTATGTTTGTGGCTAATGACCCTACCGTTAAGGGAGGGACTTACTATCCTATAACCGTTAAGAAGCATCTTAGGGCACAAGAGATTGCCGCTAAATGCAATTTACCTTGCATATATCTTGTTGATAGTGGAGGCGCTTATCTTCCCAAGCAGGCTGATGTCTTCCCCGACCGGGATAATTTTGGTAGAATTTTCTATAATCAAGCTGTAATGTCTGCTGAAGGAATTCCCCAAATTGCGCTGGTATTGGGTTCATGCACAGCTGGGGGTGCCTATATACCTGCAATGGCCGATGAAAGTGTAATGGTCAAAGGGAACGGCACTATTTTTCTAGCAGGGCCCCCACTTGTGAAGGTTAGTTCCGGACCTTCTGGTGTTTTAAAGTGCCTCATAGGGTAATTCTGTGGATCTGTTTCGTGATTCTAGGCATCTTTTGTGTTAAATGGAATATTATTAAGGGTTCACACGTGTGCTTGCTGTGGTGGATTGGTCTGCGGATATGTTTATAACAAGTAGTTTGTCAATATATTTCTCAAATTTCTATCCTTTATCCTAAAGAGATGAGTCCATAGGCTGCTACAGGAGAAGAAGTATCTGCCGAGGATTTGGGGGGTGCCACCGTGCATTGCAAGACATCAGGAGTTTCAGATTACTTTGCTCAAGGTATTTGCTTTTCTACCTTTAAGGCATCTCTTCCTAAATTCATTATGACCCTCTCAGTGTTTTATGCTTATGTAAGAGATTTTTACGCTGGCCATGCCATGCCAGCTTACAGAAATTCTCATTGCAAGTTTTAGCTTTCAATTTTATGTCATGAAGTTTTGTTTTTCCTGATCTCTCTCTCAATTTTTGTGTTGGCGATTGTATATGTAATATTATGTCTTCTTGTAGACGAACTGCATGGACTTGCTCTTGGTAGGAACATCATTAAGAACTTGCACATGGCTGGGAAGGAAGGGCTGTTAAATAGATTGCAAAATATAAATCAGGAATATAAAGAACCATTATACGATGTAAAGGAACTTCGTTCCATTGCACCAACTGACCTTAAGCAATCCTTTGATATACGATCAGTTATTGCTCGCATTGTTGATGGAAGTGAATTTGACGAATTCAAGAAATTGTATGGCACTGTGAGGACATTTGAATCACTTCAACTTCTTTGGTTTTTATTTGCTTAGTTTTTTATATTCATACATCTTGTTATCTCATTTGTGTCTATGCAGACTCTTGTAACGGGTTTCGCTAGGATTTTTGGACAGCCAGTTGGAATTATTGGAAACAATGGGATATTATTTAATGAATCTGCTCTAAAAGGGGCCCATTTCATTGAACTATGTGCTCAACGAAACATTCCTTTGGTCTTCCTTCAGAACATCACTGGATTTATGGTATGTAAGCTCACTGTTAATGAAGCTTTCTAACATCTCAGTGTCACTATAGTTTCATAGAAAAGAACTGAAAATAAGGGTCCCATTAAAATCATGTGGTAGATTTCTCTTATGATGGGTGATTCAAGTCCATTCTAGAATGAGGGGATGATGCTGTACAAAGTTTGATAATTGAGTGATGATTGAAAGATCCATTAAAAGGACATGGAAGGTAAGGTCATGAGTTAAAAACTCACTGAACTAAGATGTAACCTACCAATCAAACAGAAAAGGAAATCCATTAAGCGATGCAGCAAGTTTATGCTGGATAGAGCTAATGTTGGATAAAGTATTGGAGTTTAGAAAGTACTAGTAGATGTTGAATTTAAAAAGAAATTGGTAGGAAAAAGGGAATAAAAATGGACCAAGTTCAGAATATGTTTTCTATGATCTTATAGTAGGCCTCTAATCCAAGTAATGCCAGTCTCTTCTGTTGGAGAAAAGAGAGGAGCTTGGGCCACATTTTTGTAGTTCAATGGAAACTCCCTTTTTGGTTTACATCTTGGTTTTTGTGACCCTCATTGAGGTATAATACATACAGAGTTGGTAAAATCCCAGATCATAATGGTTGATATTCATTCGGTAGGTTGGCTCAAGATCTGAGGCCAATGGCATAGCAAAATCTGGAGCAAAGATGGTCATGGCAGTTTCCTGTGCGAAGGTTGGTGCCTCATATTTAATTTAATTTAAATCTTATTCTTCTGTAAGTTCTTTGATTTATAACTAATCAGGAAAAGAACAAAAAGCAAGATATGAAAGAAAGTGATTTACTCCTGCACCTTTTCCAATGCGTCTAGGTGCCCAAAGTTACTATAATTGTTGGTGGAAGCTTTGGTGCTGGAAATTATGCAATGTGTGGTCGTGCTTATAGTCCTGACTTCATGTTCCTTTGGCCAAATGCCAGAATTTCTGTAATGGGTGGTGCTCAGGTAGTCTTTTTCACCCAATACATTCTTGCATATGAGATATCATATTTTTGTTAGAGGAATATTGTTTCCTATGAAAAAAAGATGGTAAAAGCATAAGATCTGCCTCTTTTTGAGTTTTAGTTAGATACCATGTCTTCCTGATTAACCAAATTATCTGCAGTGGAGAATGGTTCCCAAAGTGTTGAATCTATGATCTATCAATCTAAGTTGTTTCAAGTGTAGATTGGCATTGTTTTCTTTGAATGTTCAGGCTGCTGGCGTGCTGTCTCAAATTGAAAAAACTAACAAGAAAAAGCAAGGGATTCAGGTAAAAGTTTGTGTCTTTGGCGGAAAGATGCTTCTTATTTCTCTGTTCTATCAGGGTGTGTTTACTCATCTTTGTGCGCGATTTGCGATTTGCATGATGTAATGTAGTGGGACAAGGAAGAAGAGGAAAAATTCAAGGCAAAGGTCGTGGAGGCTTATGAGAGAGAAGGGAGTTCTTATTACTCCACGGCAAGGCTCTGGGATGACGGAGTTATTGATCCAGCCGACACAAGAAAAATCATTGGTCTCTGCGTTTCTGCTTCTATGAACGGCGACATAGATGATACCAAGTATGGTGTATTTAGAATGTGATGAGAGATCATTTTTATGTACAAGAAGCAGCAGCCAAAGCTGTGCTGCGCAGAAATCCTGATGCGTTCATTTGAAATCTTGTAAGCTTGTATGTGAAAGAGGAGCAAGCAACAAATTGAAACAAAAGAAAAAATAACAAAAATAAATTGGGCTTCTAGAGCCCATGCTTGATCATGAGATGATGATAAATTATATAGAGTTATTTTATTCTCGAGTCGGTGTGCAAAGTACAGTATCCACATAATTTAAATGGTAAGGTTTGATTTGTAATATTTAAATTTTAAAATTTATCTTCTAAATCAAATTATGACATGTAAATATTTTATTAGATGTTCTCTATACGAGAAGAAAAAATTTCACTAATTGTACTCAACATTCTAGAGGGGCTCAAAGTAGCCACTTGGTTGTTTCTATTAAATTTGAATGTCATTCAATTTCCAATCACATCAACTATTGTTTATTTATTTACAATATATAAACAGGAGCTTTGTTCTTGTCAAGACGCAATAATAATTTGAAAGGTAATAGAGAGGTAATAGAGAGATCTTGTACCCCTTTCAAATATGATTGTGCACATGGTACTAGGGCTGCAACCCGACAAACCCGACTTGTATTTTGGTCCGACCCGACCCGGTTCCAAGAAAAGTCAAATCGGTCTAGACCAACCCGACCCAACATGAGATTGGAAGCACACGGAGGCAAAATTGCCAACTGCAAAACAAATTGCCCTTGCCCTCGATGAGGATGAATCAGGCAGATAACATCGTCCTCTGTATCTACAACTTCTGGTTTAATTTTTTATGTCCCATTGTTGAGCTCAAACCAGTAATGGCTTAGGTTGGTGTTGTTCCGAATAGTTTTTTGTCAAAAAATCTTCAATGGGTTGATGATTCGCTAAAGCAACAACATTCTTTGGTGGAAACTCAACCACCAAGACCGAGATCTGATGCTTTGTATGTATGGATGACTGTAAATGGACTGTGAAATTAAGGAAGAAGAGGATGGATAGTCTAAAGCTTGTTCCTTTTTCTTCTACTGTGCACCCTTCTCATGGCTTGAGCCTTCTAACACAAGGAGGTACTCTCCAAAACCCCGAAGCCCAAGCCTCCTTAACCTCTAGGTTTCCAATCTACTACTACTAAGCCTCTGTAGATGACCTAGATGCAGGCTGTTGACATTGGAAAGTAGCTAGCCAAAAAACATTTCATCAATCACGTGTTTGGATAAGAATATCTGCATTGAGTAAAAAACAAGTATCATAGTTTACATTTTTTTCAGGCATTGTTTTCATTATCGGTACTTATTTATGTAGGGAAAATGATTTTGAAGATGGGAACCATTTTTATCGTTGCCCTGAGCACGAACCCTTTATTCCAAAATGCTTCAATTTTCGAGCATCTGTAAACAACTGTGAGCCTAAGCCTGCAGCTATGATTGGCCAAAGGCTAACCAAGATCATGTTTGCCATTCTAGAGTCAAAGATAATGGCGGAGACGGAGACAACGAAGACAACAAGAACAAGATCGACAAGTTTCCGTCACCTGTAAATATCGCATCGCTACCGACAACGAGATCTCTGAGGTTTCCAAAGTTTACAGCGAGAGCGAGTGTGTCAACCACTACCACGAAGAGAGACAAAGACGAAGAGGTCCGCCAAAGAGTGAACATATATTCACCGGCAAAAGATTTTGGTCTCTCATATGCATTTACCACCCACAAACCCCATCCATATTCAAAGAAGAAGAAAGCAGAGAGAAGCTCTTCATTTTAGTGCAGTGAGAACGATGTAGAGCCCACAAAGGGCCAAATATGCGCTGCGTTTCAAAGGAACACCGAATTCCCTCTCTCTCTGTCTCTCCTTCGACCGAAAGCCTCTCTCTGCCTCTGTGTCTCTCTCTCCTTCGACCGAAAGCAACCCACTCGAGATTCAGACTAGTTGCGCCGTAAACCTCCCTCCTCCATGTTGCGGGAATTTAAATACATGCCATGTTTGAACAAGAAGAATGACAGCAGTGGGTTGCGCCAGAGGTCTGGATCTACATGAAGAGGACTCGCCGGTCTGGTCTAGGCAGTAGTGGGTTGCGGCAGAGGTCTGGAGCTCGCCGGTCTGGATCTACACGAAGAGGATTCGCCTGTGGTTTGGGCAGCAGTGGGTTGCGCCGAAGGTCTGGAGCTCGCCGGTCTGGTCTGGGCAGCAGTGGTTGCGCCGGAGGTTTGGAGCTCAGTGGTTCTTCCAAGGGTTAGTTGGGTTCTACTAGAGTGTGGTGCAGTGCATGATGGATAGTTGTATTTCTCTGATGTGTCAAAATTTAATTGGCTTCCGATAAAGCCCATATAATGGATGACCCTGTCAAAAACGGGATTGTTTTCATATAGTACGTCACATGAATATATAATGTTGTATCTATCTCTCATTATATTGGACTATATATAATTTGGAAAGTAATTGGGAAAATTTTGAATAATTGGATAAACCAAAACTCTTTCGAAATAAAATTTTTACTTCTAAGCCCTTTTGTAGTGGTGCATTCCTCCAAGTAATAATCATAACATGCAGTGTAAAAAAACAAATTATTTATTATTATAAATAAATTGTAAGTCAAAGTACAAAGAAGCGCCCGTGGCCTAATGGATAAGGCGTCTGACTTCTAATCAGGCGATTGTGGGTTCGAGTCCCACCGGGCGTGTGTTTTAATTAAATGTTTTTTCCCCAATGGGTCAACAGAGCCGTGGCCCAGCTGCAACCTGAATTATCCCCCCACCTCCCCCAAGGCCCCAGCCCCCGGCAAATAAAAAACGTGCGCCAGCTACACTTCTCTCTCTTCTCTCTGTTTCTTCCCATTCTACTTTTATTTTTCCTGCTCATAGAATAGAAATCTGATTCACTCGACTCGAGCACATAACCTTTTCTCCTCATTTTTGCCCATGGCTTCCTATACTTGTTCTTTCTCTGCTTCTCTCTCTTTACCACGCGCTGCTCAGCGCTCCGCTTTATCTCCATCTCCCTCTTACTGCCATTTCAGGAGACCTACCCGAGGACTCCCATTTCCCTCCCGTTTCCGCACCCTCCAGGGGCCTAGGGTTCCAACTCCTCCTCCTCTCCCCCTCAAGATTCTCTGTGCGCGTCTTTCCAGAGGTACTCCGTCTCTGATCCAAAGATTATTGTTGCTTTTTTCTTTTGTTTCTTTTTTCCTTCCTTCAATTTAAGGCTCCAGGGTATATACTATAGTTAGTCTCCGTTTGGCCTCCGAGATAAGTCTCCGCAAAAGAAAGAGGCACTTGTAGATTTATGTTAGATGTATACATTTCTCTGCTTGTAGGCATAAGATTAACAGTCTATGCATGCGAATGTATTCGTTTGTCCCTGTTTGATTCTCTGCTTTTAGATGTGCTATTAGACGTAAGATTAACTATTTAAGCGTGTAAATGTAGTTCTTAGCCTCTGATTGGTTCCCGACAGAACTCCGGGAGATAGAGAGACTTGTAGATGTGCTACGTTTTTCTCTGTTATTAGGCCTAAGTTCAACAATAATACCCAGACTCAGCCCAACAGTTGTGAAGCGCTATTTTTCTTTTCTTCCTCTTCTTTCTGGAACAAACATATTTTGGTTCTGTAAAGGAATGTGATGATGAACAACCTAGTCTTTTTTACCCTACGCATTCATATTTTTTTGCTTTATAGTCATGTGAGTATAGTTATTCATGTATGTTTGGTTTCCAAGAAAAGTCCAGAAAAGAAATACACTTATAGATGTGCAAAGCATGACTTTAGTAATAATGCTGAGACTCAGCCGAACAATTGTGCGAGACACCCTTTCTTTCTTTCTTGCCTTTTTTGAGAAAAGGAAACTGTTTTTTGATGAATTTTGAGAAAAGGAATCTTTTCTTGCTATATAGTGATGTTATGATGAAAAGCCCACGTTATTTTTTGCGAAATACTCTGCAAATTCTTTTTTGGCTTTGATTTATCAGTTCTTTAGTTTTTATTGCCGGCAAACGATACAATATGAAATAGTTTTCATGATTGTGCAATGAAAATGAGCATTTTAACTTAGGAAGACGTTAGGATTAGTATACCTTTCTATATTACATAGCTTAATCAAGGGCTTGTGGGTTCTTCCTATTAACTTACTTTTGCTTAAATGTTTTGATTGGGCACTCTTATATTGCATTCTTCTTCCTTGTTCCTTCTAATTTTTTCACCTTGTATTTGGATTTGCTCTTTCTCGTTTTCTTGGTAGAGTTTTAAGTACAAGATACACTACTGAGGCAGAAGATTGAAAACATTAAACAGAATTCTAACAACATTATGTTGATCTGTGCAGACCTGGTAACCAAAGAATCCTGGGAAAGCTCGATTCTGAATAGTGAAGTCCCTGTCCTTGTTGAGTTTTATGCTAGTTGGTGTGGCCCCTGCAGGATGGTTCACCGGGTTATCGATGAAATTTCAGCAGATTATGCTGGGAGACTTAAATGCTTTGTGCTCAACACTGATAATGACTCGCAGGTTGCTGAAGACTATGAAATTAAGGCTGTACCCGTGGTTCTGCTCTTCAAGGATGGGGAGAAACGTGACTCTGTGGTAGGTACCATGCCAAAGGAGTTTTATGTGGCTGCTATTGAGAGGCTCCTGGAATCCTAATTGTGGTTCATTGCGTGACTAGAACCCTGAAGTAAAGTTGATTGGTTTTTCCTCACCCATACACAATCTTAATAACTCAAATCTTCCACGAGCATCTCTACTTTGTTGTATCTCGACGTTTGTTTTGCTGGATGTTGGAGTAGTTCATCGATGTCATGGTGATGTCCACCTCTTTTGCCTTCCTCTTTTCTTGATTTTTGATCGAGGAATTGGCTTGAACTATGGAGACTGTTTTGTAGATATGTACGTCGGTTGTTCTTTTCGGTTTTGTAAAGCGGAACAGAATATGTTTCTATGCAAGGATAGTAATGGTTTGGAACTATACGGAGGGTAGAAGGTGATGATGTGTTATGCGAATTTTGGTTTCCTCTTCTCCTGACTGGAGGGAGATCAACTCTTTTAAACCTTTCTTTCTCGAGCAGCTTACGGGAAGGGGTTTCCGACTTGAGATGAAATGTTACTCTTTTATCTTTTAACTTGCCGTGTCACTTAGCTTTTCTTAATCCAGACATTGGTAAGTTTATGGTCTAGTCTATCTTGCCTGGTCAACTATGTAAAACCATTGTGACGCCCATGGTTCTGCCATTTTTGACTGATTTGCTTCTTTTTTTGCTTGGCCTAGATGTTATGAGCAATACTATTTATTTATTCTAAATTTTGTGATTCTCAATTATATCTGCTGACAAGGCACATTTGAAGGCCTTCATATATGCCTGTTAATTAAATGAATAGATACGTAAAATGTATTGCAGCATCTGTATGCGTTATTGGAAACATTAGCATACCAAAGGAGTGAAGTGGATTTTTTGTGGCCATAATAATGCTACCGACACGAGCCACCATTAGAAAGGCGGATTGTGCAACAGTCCAATGCCATTTGAATTTTCAGATATGCAAAGGGGAGCGGGATACATATGTGTTGTATCCTAAAAAGCATTCATCAAAAGCTAAACGAGATGGGTTGTGATGGTAACGGGATACATATGTGTTTTGACAGCAAAGTAAAGTCGTAGTAGCTTTTATTAAAATTATCGATAATGGAGCATTACTTTGAACATGTCCGACCTTTTCTTTTTATATTCGCTTTCTTTTCTTTTCTTTTTTTTCAAGAAAATAATGTATTTATCCGTTCAATTTATCATCTTATTCTACATTTAAATTCATATAATTTACGTCTAAACCAGACTTTTTAACTTTAAATGGTGGCTTGAGTATTTCATTCAAAAGCTGAAAATAATGTTTATTTCTTTCTTTAGAAACAGTGAGATTTTTAAATAAATAATGCTAGTAATTCTCTTTATTTTGCTCTTTCACTGTTTTTCGTTCTTGCATTTAATTTTTTTTACTAATTAAGAAAATAACTATTAGTGTATTGATTTTTTTAAAATGTTTAAAATAAAAAGAACAAAGAAACAAAGAAAAATGTAATTTACACTAGAAGCACACAAGTGGACAAATTGATGGGACATAGTAGGGGTGAAAACCGACGTCGTTGGCGCAGTTTTTGGGCAAAACTGACGCCGACCGACGTCTGGAAAAATGGGGGAGGCCCCAACCGTAATCAGTCGATGGGGAGGAGGACACCGATCAAGGCGGTTCTCGGTCGGCGTCAGTTCTCGGTGGTTCTATTGAGAAAATAATGAGAGAGAGGGAGAGAGAGAGAGAGAGAGAGAGAGAGAGAGAGTTGCAGAATTGAATTCGGGAAGAAGGGGATTGAGGAAGAAGAAGAAGTGGAACGACGTCGTTTTAGACTTATTATTATTTTCTTACATCTTTAATAAAATGACGCTGTTTGGTTTAATACCAAACGACGTCATTTCACTTACCTCTTGTAATACTTATTAACTAAAACGACATCGTCCCACTTAAACTTAATTGGGACGGCGTCATTTCGATAATGGTACATTAAAAAAAAAAGATTTTATTATATCGGTCGGTTCAGCGGTCCGGTCCAGCTTCAAACCGAGACTGAACTACTGAACGTCGGTTTCTTGACATTTCCACCGCACGCCGACCGATTTCGGCTGGTTCTTGACGCGCCTGGTCGGTTCACGTCGGTGGCAGCCGGTGCGGTCGGTTTCTGTACAGCCCTAGGACATAGTAGGACTATCCTTTGTAAATTGAGTAATGATATCCACACGACATATTTTACAATATATTTCAAAACACATGTTTTAAAGTGAGAGTATTTTTATAAAATGATGTTACTTTTATAAAATATTTTATTAAAATATCCTTCATTTTAAAATATAATTGTGTAATATGTTATGAAAAGTTATATAAATTTTTTAAAAAATGAATTCTTATGAAAAGCATATCACTCGAAAGAATAAGACTCGACACTTTATATCACTCGAAAGATTTTAAATGTACGAATTTTTATAATTGAGTTTATCATTTTTCTAACCTAGTTGGGAAGAAAGGCCGGCCATGGACTAGGATTGCTTTTATTTTGGATATGGAATAGATTTATAGACGGGTCCCTTTATTTTCTCTACAAATTCCAAATAGACAAGCATAAGCCTTAGATCAAATCATTTATCTTTTTCTCTGCAATTGTCCCCGACCAAAATTCACGCTTCACTTCTAGTAAGATTTTTCAGTTCTTCAACGCTCGGTTTTGTCTGGAAATTCCCAGAGACCATGATCAAAACCTTTGTCCTCTGATTTTGATGCACAGGTCCCCTCTCTGTGTCTCTATCTCTTCTTTTGTGGTCATCTTTTTCAATTTAGATCTCTCTTTGATTGGATCACTTACCTTTTGCCTGTTCTTCAGGATGGATCTAAGTATCTTGGCTTCTGGGGACCTGACCGGAATTTAGAGAGGAGCTCTGGACTAATATGAGGTACCTTTTTTTCCCATTTTTTTTTTTCTCTACGATGTTATATTCCGATCAAAATTGTCAATTGGGAGGCTCGTACTTGAAATTGTGAACGATTTTGTTTAGTGGGGTTGTGTTAGTTGCTGCCAAAACGCAATGATAATAATAATAATAAAAGTTAAAGGATTTAAACTTTTTGTAGTGGTGTTCACTGTTTGAGTAATTGAAATTTTTGCCGACCGGGGTTTAATAAAAATATATGTTCTCATAACGTTTTTATGGTAAAGTCGAAGTCAACTGTAGCGTAAAAAAAAAAAAAATGAATTTCTATGTTCTTTCTTGATTCTACGAGACTCCATCGAATAAGTAAAGCTGGAAGCCTGGAATTTTAGGTGCTGTTTGGAAGTGGAAATAAGAACAGTTTTCCTAGTATAAACGATAATGATGCTTTTAGGTAACTCATTCCTTTTAGTGGTAAAAGGACCTGGGACTCGAAGGCAGCCTGTTTCATAAATATTTCCATGAAACTGTGTCAGAATGCTCTGAAATTTTCTTTCTTAACTGTGGGAACCTGCAGCAAAATCATGTTTTGATCAGGATCAGATGGTACTTCTGGTGGGTCTATATAAACCTTGCTCTAACTACGTTTTTCACATGAATCTTTTGTAACCAATAAATTCGGTAATAATTTCGGAATGCTTTTATTGGTAAATAAGTTTGAATTTTATATTCAACGATCTGCCCATGCAATTATTATAATTAGAGGTCTAATGCAAATAACAGGATACAGGAAATCTTAATAACGGTTCTTTGCTGTAGTCTTAATTATTATGCCCTCTGCAGGGCTCAGCGCAACCCTTTGTCTTAATGACCAGTTTTTGTTTGGTCTAGAATCAACATATCTCATGTCCTCTATACATCCAACTCTGCAAGGGTGTATGGCTTGAGATTACCAGCAATTCAACATTCTTATTCCAATTATCTAGCCGTTACACTTGGAGATTTTATCTAGTTGGGTTTTGTTGAAGAAACTTTAGTTTTTGTGAATCAAATAAGTAATCTTCTCTATTTTACTTTGCCTCAACTTTCTTATATTTGACATTTTGCTGTCATGATGGTAACCAACCCTGTTGAACTTACCAAATTGAGTATGCAAATGTGAGGAGTCTTTAACATGTTGGTTCAATACAAGACTGTCATTTTTTTATGGGTAAGAATAAAATTTTATTAATTTTGTTTTTTTAAATTATTAAAAGGAAAGAGGCATGACCCAAGTATACAGGAAGTATACACGGAATACGCCTAGCTTCATCTAGGGACTATAAATGGATACGGGTAAATTATTGAAACTATCCCCATTATAATCAATAACCGAAGCCCAAGAAAAAAGAGTGTTGAAGAAGAATCTTTTCAGCTCATCCAAAGAAACGCTCTTGGTCTTCAAACACCTACCATTGCTCTCCATCCAAAGGCCCTACATAATACAATGAGGAATCATTTTCCAAACCGCAGCAACATTTATATTACCCCGAAGACCCTTCCTACACCCAAACAACTTCACTAACCCTTCTAAGCATAACCCTTGCCACTCTGATTCGGTTGAAAATATCATCCCACAAGGGCCTGGCCACCTCACAATGCAACAATAAATGGTCCACCGATTCCCCGTTTTTCTTACATAAATAACAACAATCCAGGGTACAAAAACCACGTTTCCTTAGATTTTCAATGGTGAGGATTTTCTTGAGGGAAGTAGTCCAACTAAAGAAAGCAATCTTGGGAGGAACCTTGCATCTTCAAATACTCTTCCAAGGGAAATGGTTACCATGATGACCAAGAAGAGCCTTGTAAAAAGAACTAACCGAGAAACTCCAACTCCCGACCAGAGACCAAATCATCCTGTCCTCCCCAGAATCACCAATGTTCATCGTATACAACATGCAGAAAAACTCGGCAAAAGTACCAAGTTCCCAGTCCTGAGCCGCTCTCGTGAAGCATCAAGACCGACATCTTGCTGGCTGCAGGATTCTTCAGCCAGTTTTTATTTTTTTACCAATAAAAAAAAAAGAACTAAAATGAATTACGTGTCAGATTGTGCTGTCTAAAGCAGAGATCCCCGTGGTATTAGCTTTTTTATGTTAAATTTCACGTGTTTACCAAATTTCGCACTCCATAATAGTTTACCATGTTCAGCGTTGTGCAATTTGAAATGCAGGTCACTACTGTCTTAAGTATTGTGCAAATAGGAATCATAGACCATGCTTTGGAGATAGGTTTCGGCAGTGGTTTATCCTTTTATCTCTTTCATTTTGCAGATGTGAATGATGATTAATGGGCTATAATTATTAGACACAAATATGATCAGAATTCTGGTCTTAAGTCATTATTTGTTTTGATCCAGTGGGTTACCCATTTGTTAGGTGGCTACCGAGTCTGATGTGGCTTGTTACCTATGGTTTTCTGTCTCCATGCATTTAATCATGTATATCTCTCTCTCTCTGTTTTTTTTTTTTTTAAATTAATCCATTTGTTTACTTATATAAAAAAAAACATGTTTATCTCTTTTGACCCTTTTAAGTGATCCCTTGAACTTTGGTGGTATAATACAAAAGAATTTTTTATGCACAAGTACCTTATCCTATGTTGAAATTTTTAATGGGAATTGGATTTGATTACCCTGTGGATGCTTCTATTATGTCATGCTCAGTTTTCTTTTTCAAACACTTTGGCTGTAACATCAAATCCAGGTCAATTGTAACATGCTCTGATCTTATCTTCTATATATTTATATCCCCCATTGATGCCTTTCCCCCACACTTTGGAATTGGAGTTCTTGTTGAGGATCTAGGCAAGTAGGTAAATTGAGGACATATAAGCAATCATTTCGAGTGATATAAAGTGTCAAGTCTTATTCTTTGTGTGTTGTGTAGACTAATTGCCACATCTATTGAAGAAAATAACCCGCCCCCCTCCCAAAAAAAATCTATCCGTCTAGATTTTTCCTTTGTTACTGTGGACTATTAGTAGATTTGAACTTAGCCAGTCCAGTATTTTTAAGCCTTGTCAGTACCATATGGTGTTTATTTACATTTTCTGATCTCTGCCATGTGCAGGAACCTTTGATTTTATTAAGGAAACAATGATGGCTAATCCAAATGCATCAACCTCAATGGTGTATTCAGAATCCTCTGAACAAAAGTCCCCACGTTTGGTGGGTTCAAACCGGAACATTCTTCAAACTTCTTTAAGCCATCACAGCTCCTCAGATGGTCCTGTTGCTATCCTTTGGGACATTGAGAATTGCCGTGTCCCAAGTGATGTTCGCCCTGAAGATGTTGCCGGTAATATTAGAATGGCTTTGCGGGTTCACCCTGTGATTAAAGGATCTGTTATGATGTTTTCTGCCTATGGAGATTTTAATGCCTTCCCGAGGCGACTCAGAGAAGGCTGTCAGAGAACTGGTGTCAAACTCATAGATGTTCCGAACGGTAGAAAAGATGCTTCTGATAAGGCTATCTTGGTCGACATGTTTCTATTTGCCCTCGACAACCCTCCACCTTCCACCATCATGTTGATCTCTGGTGATATAGATTTTTCTCCGGCACTTCACATACTTGGTCAGCGCGGTTATACTGTGATCCTTGTCATCCCTTCTAGTGTTGGTGTTTCATCTGCACTCACTAATGCCGGTAAGTTTGTTTGGGACTGGCCTAGTGTGGCTCGTGGGGAAGGCTTTGTTCCCCCCGCCAAGGTTTTAATGCCCCCTTGTGGAGGAGCTTCTGACATTGCAGGATATCTCATGGGATACCATATAAATGACATCCCGGATGCCCTAAATGATGAAGAGGCAATTGTATATAGGGGTATCTCACAAAGCTATTGCAACTCCAGGGATCTCCTATTAGTGTCACAATCTTTATCAGATTACAAGAAGAGTTCTTCAACCTCGTCTTGTCTTCCTACTACTTTGAGGTCACAGAGTCTTCCTTCTGGCTTGAATGAAGTATCGGGAGGCGGTGTTTGTCCTGGTGATCAGATAGAATCTAGTTTGTGGGTACAGCCTGGAGACCTAAATGGTCTAAAGGCTCAATTTGTAAAGTTGCTGGAACTTTCAGGAGGATGCCTGCCCCTGACCCGAGTTCCAGCTGAGTACCAGAAGTTTTCTGGGCGAATTCTCAAATTATCAGAGTATGGAGCATCCAAGCTTGTAAAACTTTTCAAGAAGATGGATGACACAATGACTGTAGAGGAGAAGGGCCATCAGAAGTTTGTCCATCTTCGAAATTGGAAGGCAAGCCCTAGTGCGCCTCCTTTGGTTTTGACCAGGAAGGATAAGAAAGGAAAGGGGACCCAGGAAGAATGTATGGATAATGTCACAGGTGGTGGCTCTTCAGATGTGTTGTCAGATGAAGAAAGAGTGGTTATAGAAGCACATGATGTGAGCAGGAGCCAAGGAGATATCAATCAGGGAACAATGGCCAATCGTGAAATTGATAACTGTTGTCTTGAGCAGTTCAAGTATGAGTTGCAAGAGATTCTAGTCAGCTATTCTTGTCGGATTTTTCTAGGTTGCTTTGAGGCGATATATGAGCAACGGTACAAGAAACCACTGGAATATCAAAGATTTGGTGTGGATCAGCTGGAGGAGCTGTTTGAGAAAGTGAGAGATGTGGTGGTGTTGCATGAAGAACCCACAATCAAGAGGAAGTTCCTGGCTGCAGTTGATGGCTAGACAAACAAGGTAGTTGAGATTGCCGTACCCTTTTGATGGTTTTACTTTATATATATATATATATATATAGAGAGAGAGAGAGAGAGAGAGAGAGAGAGATAAACGCATAAAAAGACAGACTCAAGCTTTTTCTTTTTTCAGTTCGGCCTGCATGGATATGAGCTTTTAACATTGAAATTTCCATGCAAGACTCTTGCCTAATCATTGTAACTGATTAGCTGCTGCTAATGGAGATCTGTATGTAAATTGATGTGGAAGTTGTTTTTGTAACCTAATCACGATGCTAGTTGTTTCTGCATCTGATCATTATAATCAATGATAGATTCGGTTTTCTTTTCCTCTTCAAGTGTCCTCAACTCAACTGGAGAATCTTGGCTGTTGTGTCCTTCTAAATATGTAAACGAAGGACAGTAGCATACCTCGGCCTTTTTGTTCCTTTCTATTTTTGAGGGACGTTTTGTTCGAAACTTCAGTGAAACTTAATCGGTTTCTGCATCCTGAATCCTATCATGGCTAACAGCAAAATATCCATGTGCAAATACCGGAGTTCCCAGTAAAAGGTAGAAAAAGGGTCAGAAAAGAAGGAAGATCAGTGCAGCTGGTATTGATCTTCTTGTTCTGTATTTGCTTGGAATGGAATGTAACCTATATTCTTCAGAAGCTAGAAGGAGCTGATAGACAAAATTCATTACTTACGTGTATTTTGCACAGGTTGTTTTCAGAGAACATTATGGAAGAGGTGAGGTAGCTGAAGGCTTGAGTTTTGGTAGCGTAACAAAGTTTTATTAATCTGTAGAGCTTGAAGAATGACGCAGTATTCTGTATCGTAAAGAAGACCTGCCCTCACCGATTGTGTTTTAACAACAAAGACGACAATCACCGAATAGAGCAGCTGATAAAACTAAATATCACCGAATAGGCAACAAATGTATAAAACCATCCCATCATGAATTGTGTAGATACAAATCACAGCACTCAAGGGTCTTAATTCCCAATGAGAAATGATCACGACCTCTCTTTGAGGGATCTTTTGGTATTGGCATACCTTCTTTTGGTACAATCTCCTCGTAGTTTCGATGAATTACAATGTTGATGGGAATAGTCAATTTCCTACACGACACTTTATTTTTTATTTTTTTATTGTTAAATTAAAATAATTATTTTATTCATCATATATATACCACATATTTGATAAAAAAAAATTAAAAAATAAAAAATTATGTGTGGTGTTTGATATAGAGTGATGATAAATAGAAAGAAGCAAGAATGCGCTCTAAAATTTTAATTTAAGGGCTTGTTTGGGAAGCTAATCTTATCTCATTTCAAAACTTTCTTATAAAAAAAACTTCCTCCTCCCTGCTTTCCGTTGCCACTTGCCACTCTCTCTCTCAATTAGGAATAGCAGTCCTTCGGGCTCTCTTCGTTGTCAAAATTAGGGCTAAACATTTAGATCTGGGGAAGTATCAGATAGAGGATTATCCCATCCAATTCTTGCTTATCGGTCGCTGATCTCGATGTGTATATCGAGCTCCTTGATGATTGATTCTCTTATTCATGCTTCTCTCTGAAACTCTGTTTAGGACGCGGACTCTTTCATGGACTCGATCTGGAGCCACAATGACGCGCCGCACGGCTGGAATTTCGTCGTCGCTCTATACTTTGCCCTCGGCTTCGTCGCCCTCAGGTTCTTCCTCGACAGATTCATCTTCCAAGTAAGGTTCTTGCTGTATATCTCTTTTGCCCCCATAGCGTTTTTTTGTGAGCTTCTTTATGCTTGTGCAATTTCGTGATTCATTTTTATGGCTATTTTTAGCTTGGCGTTTGGTTGATTAGAAAATTGTGGAAAGGAAAAGTAACTTCCAGAACATATCGGTTTTGTTCGATTAATTTGGTCTCGAGAAATTGGAAAATGTACCCTTGAATGTGCTGAATTGTGCTCTATTAGGTTAGGTTGAGTGGATCTTGGATTTTATTAGCAAAGAATGTGTTCATTTAGTTGCTGAAACTTATTCAAATGCATTACATACAACATAGGCATGCATGAGCTGCTCAAGAATTTAAATAGACGGTCACTACAATTGTTAAGAAGGGGAAGAACATAACTGTTATCCAAGAACGTTGACGAAAGGCATTGATGCTGGTTTGAAATTTTTGATTGAGCATGTCATGGGCTCTGTCATTCATGGAGACAAGCTTGCACTTAGCAGTTGCAATCAATGCCATTTTTTTCTGCCAGGGCTCTTTTTCGGCATCATATATTTAAGGTTCCTATTTCTGTGGCGAAGGGTTTATTTATCTTGATCTATGATTAGCTGGTCAAGGTTCAAGCTGCGAAAGTTTTAGTGTCATTTATCTGAAAGAATGGCTCTTTACTTTTGTCATCAGATTGGTTGTTGATTAAACTAGAAGGTGTTGAAGCCCTGAAATTGTTATTAGAACTATTTAAGAGAGGAAAAAGAAAAGGGTTTATTCTGTTGCTGAAACGTTCCGTTACGAGCCCAGTTATGTATAATTAATGTATTCTTGAATTTTCACATAACATAAAACGTGTACTTTGCCTCTATTATCCCATCCCCCCCCCCCCCCCCCCCCAATATCCTCTACTTGATTTCCATGTCGAAATATTTCTTTGCTCACAAGCATGCATGTTGCTGATGTTATACAATTTATTTAAGTGTCATGTTTCTTCATTTCAATCTTATTTTTGTCATTAACAAATTTCCATTAAAAGTCTCTTTATGGTTTTGATAGAACAGTAACTCTGTTTTTTTTTTTGATAAGTAAAAAATTATAGATATCAAAAGGAGAAACCAAATACACTGAATGTATACAAGAAAACACCTTGCCCAAGTACACTGTTCTGCCTAAAGAACAGTAACTCTGTTCTCGACAGTATGAGAGACATTTGCATTTAAAATCATTATTTTCTTTTTGAAGTCTTCCAACCTTTTGAGAAATGATTATCCTTGATGAATCTCATACTAATAAAGTAAGCTTCTTCACTTATTACTATAAGGGAAAGCAAAAGTCATGTGAGCTAGTGTTGATAGTTTTGGGTATTTCTGATGCTCTCTGTATCAATCTCCCTTCTTTTTTGTTAACAGAAAAAACAAACAAGAAACAAAACAAAAGGACAAGACATTTCAACACTCTTGTTTCATTAGTATTATTTTAGTTATTCTTTACGTATTTTCTTTCAGAGGTTGGCCATATGGTTGTTGAGTAATGGAGCTGTTCCATTGAAACTTGATGAAGCAACACGTGCAAAGATTGTAAAATGCTCGGAATCAATGTGGAAGCTAACATACTATGCTACTGTTGAAGCATGTATTATCAACATTACTTACTATGAGCCATGGTTTAGGGATACAAAAGGATTCTTTAGAGGCTGGCCAAATCAGGAACTACTGTGAGTATTTCTCATGCTTGGACATTACTGCAACGGATCACATTCCTTTTCATATGATTTAATGACTAAATTGCTTGTGTTTTTGTTCACAATTAGTCAAACTTGTAAAACGAGAGAAAAAATACATGTCTATTTACATGTTATAAATATTCTAAACTGACTGTTTCATTTCATATTCCAGTCTTCCCTTGAGGCTTTTCTATATGTGCCAATGTGGATTCTACATCTACAGCATTGCAGCCCTCCTTACATGGGAGACTCGACGGAAGGATTTCTCAGTAATGATGTCTCATCATGTAATTACTGTTGCCCTGATTGGGTACTCATATATAACAAGGTATTATTTCAGTTTTATAGTCACTAATATGTAACCTAATTTTTTGGGGGATTTTTGTTTTGTCTGTGCGGTAACTATTAGATCTCCTTTGTTGGCATAGAGCTTTCTTGATTTCTACTAATTTCCCACGACACAAGTCTAACCGGTTGTACCCATAAAGATGTTCAGCATTACTTTTCTTACACCTTCAGTAATGGTTTTGAATATATAAAATCCAAATATTAATTCTATATTTGGAATTCTTAATGTTTTATTATTCAGTGATAGATTACTTACAAAACATATTTTAAGAATTTCTCTAGTTAAATGATGGGATTTTACTTCATTTTGAGATGGAAAGCTTGGCAAATGAAATGCTCTACTAGATTACCCGGTTGAGCATATTATTGATTTTGAGTATCTTAATTTTGCGAAGAGCAGATGTATTTCAAAATCAGAGCACGTTTGCTTACCAAACTTATTGTTCCAACACCAGTATTTTAAATAGTGTAATATTTGTTATGGAGGTTATCTCTAGGCCTTTTACACACATCAATCATAATCAATATCTTGTTATTATTCATTCCATGTTTTCTCAAGTTTGGTGGACTGTTTGCTGAGTGATAATGAAGATGTTTTTTTGAACATTCAACAATAAGCAGCAGTTTGCTTCTCACTACAAGGAAATTATTAACACAGCTGCCATGGCAATTAGATATTTTTTTATAGGTAATCAAGAAGTTTTATTCATAGAAGTAGGCAAAGCCCAAGTACACAGGGAGTATACATGAGAATAACCTAATTAGAGTTTACAATCGAAAGGAGAAGATCATGGACATTTAGCCCATTACAAACAATGGCCCCCACCCATAATAACAAAGTTTTAAAAAAGAAAACTTTAAGCTCATCCATTGTTCTCTTGCGGTCTTCGAAGCTTCTGTCATTTCTTTCCCGCCAAATACACCAACACATACATATAAGAACCATTTTCCAGATTGCTGCCACTTGGCGATTAGATATATTATTGCGCTAAGAGTTGCTAACTGTTCACGGTACTTGGTTACATTTTCTTAACTGTCTTGGGCATTTATTTCGTCATTGTCACGGTACTTGTTACTCGTACATGGTGTCTCAAGTTTTTTAGTAGATCCACTATTTTCTGCAGAAGTTAGCTTTATATTGTGTTTATGATTTTTTTTATTATTATTGCGGAAAGATTAGCCAAGTTCCAGTCAATTGCATCTTTCGTATAGTTGTTGTTTGCCGTGTCAGGCAATATGTAGCAGTTTGGCAGTCTCTATGTTTGACAAAGAACGTCCATGATTACTTTCTTATAACTTGTTTACATATTCTTTCTGGCATCACATTCATGACCTGTCTTAATAACTCAAATACATTAGAAAAGCACCCTTATAGCTATGCTGAACTAAAACGATCCATTATTAAGGATTCTCTGGTTGCCACTTTTAGGTGCATAGGGCTACATCAACAAACTTTTTGTGTAAGAGAACTTCTAAGTGCGAAAATCTTAGCCCTTGAGAGTTATGTCTGTTATTTTAACTCTGTCTGCTATATTGCTTTGTGGTTTTCATATAAGAGTTTAT
This sequence comes from Juglans mandshurica, assembly GCA_022457165.1. Lineage (NCBI taxonomy): Eukaryota > Viridiplantae > Streptophyta > Magnoliopsida > Fagales > Juglandaceae > Juglans > Juglans mandshurica. Next base: position 722,832 of record CM039621.1, on the reverse strand, counting down.
TAAAGTAAGCAATATTTATAGTAATGTTATCATGGAAATATGCAGTGAGAGAATAGTTCATAAATTTTCTATTTCAGATTTTTCCGAATCGGCTCAATTGTCCTTGCCCTGCATGATGCGAGCGATATATTCATGGAAGCTGCCAAGGTTTTTAAATATTCGGAGAAGGAGCTTGCAGCAAGTGTCTTCTTTGGATTCTTTGCCATTTCATGGCTCATTCTGCGGCTAATATACTTTCCTATTTGGGTTATAAGAGCATCAAGGTTTGCCCTAATGGTAAAATGATTTTAATTGCCATATTTGGCTTTAGTGGTCCTGTTACTTATCTATCTTTACTATTGGCATTTCCCAGCTATGATCTTTGTGAGTTCTTGAAGCTATCGGAGGCCTATCCTACTTTAATGTACTACGTATTCAATACAATGTTGCTTTCGTTACTCGTGTTTCACATATATTGGTGGGTACTCATATGCTCGATGATCTGGAGACAGTTGAAAAATAGAGGAAAAGTTGGAGAAGATATAAGATCTGGTAAGCCATTCATTGCTTTCATATTACTATCTAGTACTTGTCAGGATGAAGTTATTCAAGAAATTGTTTTATTATTCAATGACCATTTATGCCAAAAAATTTGCTCTCTCTTTCTCATATGCTTTGACATGGGTGAATATCCGGAGTAAAAATGTGAAGGAAAAATTTATCAATTGAATGTTTAGACAAATATCTATCATGGAGAACCCAGAATGAAGCTCTCAAGTGTACAAGTTTATCTTGTGCATATGAGGTTTCCGCTTCATCACTTAACGCTCCCAAACTATCAGCTATTTTACAATGTGACCTTCAGCAGCTAACACCCCGATTCAAAATGCACTTTCTCAGGTCTGAAATGTGTATTATACCCTTACCTAAAAATGAAAAGTCCGAAATATCATTGTACATTCCTGTTTAGATAAAAAAGGGGGAAGGTTGGACATTTCAGTTTTGGAGGACACGTTGTGAAAGGGGAGTAGTGATTTTTTTGGAGGTGTGGGGTTGGGTTCAGGGGATGAGGTAATTTGTCCTCATGTCAAAATTATCCTAAAACTCCCGGTGCTCTTATATTTGTATAACCATCAGCATTGGATGTATAAAAATGAAATGGAATGGGGCAATGAATGCCTGTGTCCTACAAAAGTAGTTCTACACAATTCTTGTTGCCTTTGCTACTAATTACTCTAGGAGCGAGCCAGTGAGAAATATAGGTAGGGATTCTCTTCCATGTAAGATGCATTTATAATATCCAATATATCTTATTTCCTCTGTAATCCAAAGTAGTAGTAATTTAATTTTTTATTTTCTCACGGAGTAATTTATCTTTAATACAGATTCTGAGGACGATGAATAGGTGGAAGTTTTTGTTCAGGTTTTCAAGCTCTCTCATTGATGATGTAAAACACCTGGGAAATTATTTTCGTCATGCTTTGTATGTTTGTCTTTGACCTCAATTGGATCACCAATTGGAAGTGGAAGTGGAAGTGGAAGGGGTATGAAACTTGTCAATTTCTAATTTTCCTTCTATTATTCTTGGGGTATAGTTGAGGACGTAGGACCATTAATAAGCACATCTCTTTTTGATATCTCTTTGGTGTATAAACAAACGATAGGCAATTCCTGTATAATTGTTTTCTTTAGATTTTTTTTTTTTTACTAGCCCTTGAACGGAGAAATGAAGAAGATCCCTGAATGAACAAAGAAACGAACTTTTCGTGTCCTTTTCCTGCTTATGTGTAAGCTACTCTTGTATTACTGTAATGGCTTTAGCATGAGTGGAAAATCACATTGTTAGGTGAAATTCTTTCAGTTTATGACGATTCAAAGTGGATCCAATTATAACTTTGATTAGTTGTTTTGAAGTATTGACTTAAATATGATTTGAATGCTCCTTACATCCTTATTGATCCAAAAAAGAAAGTTCCTAAAATTCAAGAGTAATGCTACTATGGCCCTTATCAAAGTGAGTGGTATAAATCAGGCCCATAAATACAATATAGGTTAATTTAGGCTCAGGTTGGATTAAGAAACACTCTTAATCCATCTCATCTCATTTTTCTAACTTTTACAAATTACTACATAAAATACAATAAACAATTCGATTTTTTCAAATTTTAAATTAATAATAATAATAATAAATATTGTAATAATATTTTATTTAATTTTTAACTTTCATTTCAACTCACTATTCTGAAATTTTAATAGGTCATGAATTTTTAACTGAGCTCAGTTGAGTTCAGTCTAACTTTAAGCTGAGTCTAATATCTAAATACTTAATTTTTAAATTACTAAACTCATCCTAACTCAAAACCTTCTTATACGTGAGATTCACAACCTTTTTCTGATACGATTTAGATGGGCTTCACATAACTCCCTCTACTATTCAACTCACTACTATTCATAAAAAAATTTAACTCACTACTATTCATAAAGAACTTAATTCAGTTTAACTTCGAAACACAGTCTTAAATCTTAATTTTAGACTGGGAGTCTGTAGGGCAGGTATTTAGTGTGAACTTTTTCACTCGGCTCGAGTCACTTTCAATCACGAAATTCCTGAGGCCCAAATAGTCTTTAGCTTTTCTGTCAAGTTTAATGTTTTACAAGTAGAAAATAAATTATTTATAAAACTATTTATTGACACTTCAAATAAATTTATCATATGAAAAAGCCTGTTATATCTGGTACTAGAAAATTATTTTTTATTTTAAGATTTTATAATTAGCAGAGCTGTTCATAGCTGGATGAAAAGTTTGAAGAGATGAGGAAATTATTAATTGGAGACGGATGCTTTAATTGTGTCTTGAAGCCTGACATTGCGGTTTGATCAGACCAGAAAACAAAAAGAGGAATTCTGGCAGTATCCTGCAGCCGCAACACATCTGTATTTTTTTTTTTTTACACAATTCAGTAGAGTGTGCTGCCGCTGCAGGCTGCCAAATATATTTTTTAACAGAAAATATAAATACCACACTACTGTATACAACATCTCCACCACACTCAATGCATTGAGTGAAAAAAAAAAAAAAAAATTGCCTGAAATGGTGCAGTGTGCGGCTACTCCCAGCAATTCTCATTTTCTGAAACAAAAAACCAAAATACGAACGAGAAAACATTTTTTTAAAACAAAAAAAAAAAAAAAAAACAACGATAACAGATACGCAACTGAATTAGCAGCTACCTTTTGGGTATTAGATGATGAACAGAAAGTAGATCTGGAATGGTCTGAAATGCTAACAATTGGCTTTAGAGCTAGCGTTAATTTCTTAATTCGATCAATTGCCCAAAATCAGGATGAAATGGGCTTCTCTTCTTCTGTTCGTTTCATATATAAGGTATTCGATGAACTAATAATTACTAGCATGAATCTTATCATTTATAATTTAGTGACAGTTTTATCATCACACCATTTTAGGCTATTCTACATGAATTATCATTATTAAGTACGTACTTGTTGTTTCACATTAATTAGGACCGATCGAGCTGCCTACTAATATGTATTCCAACTGCCTTCCTTACCTACGCAAATTAGACGTTGAATTTATAGATTCCCAGTTTGACATTTTCATGTCAACTCCATTTCTACGTTTTGTCAACTCGCTTTGTTATTTTGTTCCACTTCCTTTTTCTAATATGTATCACCTGGACACGGTTCCCTTTTATTACTCGGGGGCCTGAATACTTAAAAGACTTTTTCAAACTCCCAACTTCCAAAGCATCGCAACGTCGTCTGATAAGCCTCTACCAGGTTACCTCTATTCCATAGAATTCAAAGGGAGGGATGTGCTACTCCAACAGAAGGGATCCACTATCTTTTATCTTCTTTTTTTTTTTAAACATTTTTTAAATATTTTTTTAAAATATTTATATATTCAATTTAAAATAATTACTTAACAATTAAGTAAAAAAAAATAAAAATAAAAAATACAATCGATGGCCACCTTCACCTTCTGTGGCCACAATCATTTCCCATAATTCAAATCCAAATCACCTTTTACTTACTACCTCAGAATGAATTATATTCTTCATAAAAAAATAAAAAATAAATTCAAATAAAAAACTATTTTTTTCATTTTTTGTTAGAAATATTTTCTTACCTTTATTAATTTATTTTATGAAGAGTAAATTTAGGTTCATCGCATTTTTAGTTATTATTTATAAATTAAATAAATATTTATGAACATGATAAATAGAATAAATAATAAAGGATGAATAAATGTGAAAGTACAAGTTCTGTATCCGCGGGACGGAGTGGAGCAAAATTAAATGAATTAAATAGTGGAAGCTGTCAAACAAGCTATCCATTAAAAACGTCCCATCGGATGAACCGAATATATGTTTTTGTTTTCGAAAAGAAAAGGAAAATCAGTTTATACGCGAAAGTCCAAAGTCCAGAGACCAAAAGTTTCTGCAACAGTCCATCCTTATTTTCCGTCAAATACTCCGCGTGTGTTCCATCACATTTTTTGCCAGGTCACTCTCCATCCCTCCCTCCCACGTCACTCTCCATGCAATCAATGTATGATCCGGTCCACTTATCGCTTTTAACTTATATTTCAATTCCCCCATGTGCACTCCCCACACAACCCTCAAAAACCGTGTGTTAACGGTGTGCCAGCTGGGAGCCACGTCAGTCTCTTCTCTCATATATATATATGTGCCCACAAACCTGGTTCCCCCCTCCAGACAGATTCAGCGTTCGAGACATTTACAGACAGCAGAGCGACTTTCCAAAGTCCACTAAAGGCTTCCCCTACTGCCACTCTCACTGTCACACACGCACCCACGAACAGACATGCAGGATAAGTCCAGCTTTAAGAGACCCAAGCTCACCGAATTTCCGACGAGTCACCAACCTCCGCGCCGCCTTACCTCAGAGCAGGAGCTCTCCGTCATGGTCGCCGCCCTCACCAACGTCGTCTCCGGCTCTTCTTCTACTACTACCACGTCTGCCTCCACTTCCGAATACTCCACGGACCCGATCGTCTTCCACCCTCCGCCTTCCTCCTATTCCGACACTTGTCAAGTCTGCCACATCAGTGGTTGTCTCGGTTGCGACTACTTTTCCCCGCCGGCGGATAAGGTTCAGGAACAGGTGGAGGATAAGAAGAAAGCGAAAGTGGGAGTGTCGAAGAGAAGGGCGAAGAAGAACTACAGGGGTGTCAGGCAGAGGCCGTGGGGCAAATGGGCCGCGGAGATCCGAGACCCGAGGCGGGCGACCCGTGTCTGGCTCGGCACCTTCAACACAGCCGAGGAGGCCGCGCGGGCCTACGACAAGGCCGCCGTCGATTTCCGCGGACCGCGCGCGAAGCTCAACTTTCAGTTTCCGGATTACACGACGTTTGGAGAGGGCAGTTCGGAATGCACGTCGTCGGATCAGCATCAGACAACTTCGACAGGTGCTTCTGATAGTTCGGCCGGAGTCGGAATCGAAATCGGGAAGGGAAATGAGTTCTGGGAAAGCATTGGAGAGGAGGACATTCAGAAGTGGATGATGATGATGGATTTTACCGGGAACTCCTCCGATTCGGCCGCTACCCTGAACTGAATGAATGCGCGCTCCTACTTACTAAAGTGAATAATAATAATTCAGCTGTGGGCGCACAAAACTAATTAGTTAAACTTTCGTGGAAATGATTTGGGGTTAGATTAATTTGTACAATTAATTAAATTCCTTCTCTGTTTTCATTTTGTGAGGGAATTAGAAAAAACCAGGTTTTATTGTAATTGTCTTGTTTTTTTCCGAATATTATATCCAAAAATGGAATGACCAAATAAATATCCACATTTCTTTTATTCTCTACTGTTTCCAGCAGCAAGAAAATGAACTTAAATATCATTCGACAGTATGTTTGGCAGCCGGGAAAACCTGGGGAAGGAGGAGATCAGAGTCCAGACCCACACGGGCCAGTGCCACAAAAAAAAAAGATCACTGGGTGCCATAAAAGTAGGGACCGTGTGTCCACAACGATGTTGGAGAGAATAGTTGCTGTTGACACGATACCAAAGGAGATTTGCTCTGGCCACGTGTAATAGTACAGTGTGTGCGTCTCTCATCTCGACTCTTGACTCTTGAGTAAAATCTAATCGATGTCTAATTAGCACATTTAGCATGTGCTCAATAAATCACGTGTGAATTTGGAGATTCTTATAAATAAAGCTAAAGTGCTAAACAGGCAAAAAAGTTATAATAATGCTGATTACATATGAGAGAGAGAGAGAGAGAGAGAGAGTTTTCAGTTTTGTAGTGGATTAGAGAAAATGGTGGGAACGGATTTCTTGCATAGATTAGGAGTATAACCTATAAAATAATGACGGGTCATTAGAGCGCGTAAGAATGGCATTTAAATATTATATAAATTTAACCACACATAATTAATCTGTTAATACGATTTCTTTTTACTGAGAGCTCATCAATTCAAGCAAGGCGGCGAGCTTTATTAGGTAGGATGCCATTTATTTTTACATTTAATTTTTTGAACGATAAATGTTTTAAGGAAACCTTATATGACTATATAGATCTATCTAACTAACATATAATTTATCATTTTATTTAAATAAATACATATTTAAGTATTAAGATAGAAGGATGTTAACGTTGTATTTCGTACGCCTTTAGGTCAGGTTCTAACAACTCAAATCTTTCGAACTGGCCCTGAGAAAACAAAGTAGAAAGTAGCTAAGAGAGGGCAGCCTTAAAGCCAATGAGTCTCCAATGCCAAAATTAGTAAAACTTATTGGAATTTTGTAAATAAGTGAGATAGTCTAAGGATCATAGAGTTTCTCATACCTGAAAGTCGCTATTTATATCAGGAGTCTGAGGGGGGACGGATCGTGTCTGCTCCCGTGGAGTCCATGTCTTTTGTACTGTTCCTTTTGTCAGAGTCTAATGTGGTGTGCTTATGCAACGACGTCATTAATGTGATATGTAGATTGAGTAATAGTGCCATTAATGTGGTATGGTTCCCTGATTTAATTTACCTTTGGTGGTCCATTGATGTCCCCATATCAGATGATCAAGGGTTTTCCGTCTTTCCTGTTCTACCTTGTACAAGTTCCCATGAGCGGATCGTGGCCGAGCTATATCAGGCTTAACCGTCCCATTAGCTATCATTGTTTACTTTTCTTTATAAGAGACTTACTTTAGGGGCAAGTTTAGGCCCTGGGGCCGAGTATCGAGTTGAAGCAAAGTGGGCTTGTGAAGTGGGGAAAAATTTTCTAACAATAAAAATAATAAATCACATATTAATTAAGTAGATACGTGTGATGTAAGGCTTCTATGTCGAATCTTTGTTTTCAAATTGAGTGATCATAGTTGAAAAGAGAAATATGGTACATGTGGGTCACCAGTAAGAATAAAATGTGGTAAAGACTACGTAATGTGTTTATCTCTCTTTTACATATTAACAAGAAAAATGTTAAATGTATTTAAGGAAAACTTACAAAAAACATACTTCTCTATATGTCAGTTATTAATATGCTGAAAATTATGAAATTTGAAATTCAAAATTTAAATTTTAAAAGAAAACTAACAAAATGAATCTTATAAATAAAAATGTAAATACTACTTAATGAGTAGTACATTAAGTGTATTCAGTTCTAAAACTTAGAAGAGTAAAAGGACGTTGCACCCATGGCTATATCGGCCAAAAGAAAAATCAGGAATTTTTTTTTTTTTCATTTTAAGAAAAAAGTGCAAAAAGTGGGAAGTCATTGGTGATAAATAATGGAACGATCCCGGCAGCGGCCAATATATCATTAGCTTATTTGTTCCTCAACAAATAGAATTATCCAATGGGTGATGGGAAATATATATATCAATTGACATACTAAAGCAATAAAATCTACACATTTTAAAATCTAAAACGATTGTCACACGAAGAGTCCCAACTCCAAGGGAAAAAAAAAATATAGATTTATAACAGGGGTACCGTTTTATAATGAAGAATGTATGAACAAAATGAAAAAGAGTGGGACTGGTGACAATCACGGCTCTTTTAAGATACCACCGTTCAGCCTACGAAGGGTATGGTTGGTAGATTAACTAAAAGTATTTGATAGGTTCCCAAGCCTGGTTTATCAAACGAGTTCATCCCCTCCCGCTTGACGTGTCATGAGTAATTATAATAATAAAAATAAAAATAAAAATAAAAATAAAAAACAGGAAAGAACAAAAAGTAAATGGGGGACCATTTAGACCCATTTCTCATTCTGTCCGAGTTTCCCATTTCTCATTCAAAGATCTACTCAGAACGAAAGTAATAATATACTCCCATACTTGAGGAAATTCAAGCCCCATAAATCAGTCTCAATCTCCCATACTATGAGCTAAAAAGCGCTCATACGGACAACCGTTCTGCTGCTCTCTTTGTGGAGGAAAATTCTGTTAAAAAAATTCAGTCATACGAGTTAAGGCTCTAGCCATAGCGAGATTCTCATTAATACAAGACAAGTCGTCCTCAGGTTCCAGATGTGGCATTCTTGGTCGGTCAATCTTTATGATAAAATGCGTCTTTTAAAATCCGATATTTAATTTAAATAAACAATTTAAAATACAATAAAATTTTCTGGTACTGCACCTATGTATTTTTACAGTTTTACCCAGAGCCAGACTGCTCTGATACCACCTGTGACGCCCTTGACCCACACGTGTTATTTTTGTGGAAATCGTGACACCGAGATGATGACCACACGGATAACACACCCCAACGACCAGTGCTCAGAGTGTGTATAACATCTAATAAGTGTACAATATAATATTTACAACGGAGAAATAAACATGTCTTTCTTTATTAAGTACCATAATTGTTCAAAAACAGTAAAATGTCTTTACAAGAATTATACAGTCATCCGACAAATAAATTAAAAACAAGAAATAACATAAAGGAAACAAATCTCATAACGCTTAACAATATCTCAGCAACTCAAGCCTCTGGCGGAGTCGGCCCCATAAGACGAAACCGTAGGGTAAAACACCACAATTAGATTATGACATCTCAGTAAGTAATTAACCAAAATAACATCTAAGAGATTTAACACGTCCCCATACGGACAAATATGCAGAAAACAAAACCACATTCATTTTCCCAAAAATACCATTTTAATTACTCACACCAAAAATCTCATTTTTGGCTCAATCATAACTATTATTATAAAATTATGCACGCACTACGGTCTCCCATATGGATCATCCGCACATCCTGGCTCTCATCGTTACACCATGGGTAACGTTCGTGCATGAGACTTCGTAACGAGCGATGTCCAGTTCCACGCCCAACGCCTACATGGCCAAGCATCCTCTAATCTCGCCAGCCAAAAGGTCACGAAATCGGTACGAGAGCGTTACCGTCTCGTCCGTTCCCATCGTCGCCCTGCGACAACTTAAGGGACGTCACGTCAGTTTGTTACACTCCCAAGTGACCATAGGAGCTCTACCGAGATAATGCCTCATCTTGACTTGGGGTCATGATACACACGCACCCACATAATCAATCTCAATCTCCAAAACAGACAACGTGACTTCATAGCACAATTTATTTAAGACGATAAATGTGCATGACAACAATTATTGGATGACATATTAAATAATTCATTTACAAATTCACAAAAATTACAAATACAACCAACTACACGCGTAATCTCGTCCTCCAATCCGGCCAAAGGCCCAATTCCAACAACAACAACGTTTAAAACCCAACACTTCAACGGCCTAAGGCCAGATTTCAACAATTCAACAGTTTATAAATAAATGTCAATTTACAATGCCAATTTAAATCACTTGAGTCGCATTGGAAAATTACATACAAGAAAATGGGAATAATTCTAGAAGATCATGCGAAAGGAGCGTTGCTCAAGGTGGCAGCACGCAGCGAAGCAGTGCCAAAATGGGCTTTTATCACACGGGTTGGCTAATTTTTACAAGTTGATATTCACGGCAGCTCACGGGAATGGTCAAACAACTAAGGTAAGACACGGCAAACACTTCACAACCTCTCGGATTTACCAACAAATTCACAGAACAAAACATTAATCAACTAGAAATGAAGATGGTTTAGACAAGAGAGGAAGGAAGAGGAAATTGGAAGAATTAACTGAGGAACCCGTGGCCTATTTAGAGGCCTAGTATGGCGGTAGGAGGGGCTGTGTCGCACGGGTTGAAGAAGTTAAAAACGGCAGTGTAAGCCGTGGAGGAGAGAAGGCATTTCGTGTGGACGTGTGGCGTGGCGGCTAACAGCGCAACACAGAGTGCACCACCAGTCAACACGAAGCTGCTTACGGAAAAGGTGGAAGGTGGTGGTGGTCGTGAGGAGCAGTAGCTCGACAGTGAGCATTTCGGAGTCCCTTGCCGAACGACATCGAGAAGAAAGTGGGAGAAGGAGGTGGCGGCTTGCGGCTGAAAAGCATGACTAAGGTCCACATGGTGTCGGCAACAGCTGCGTAGAGGAAGAAACTCAAAGGAAGAAGAAGAAGGTAGAAGAAAGGAGAAGGAGGAGGAAGAATAGAGGGACGGCGCATGGAGAAAATGATGGAATCCTAAGTTCTCATCCAAAGCGGTGCCGTTCCAGTAAGGGGGAGCTTGGTTCCAAATGTTGCACGGGCTGGGTCCTACACGGGTTGGGTTTTAGAACTTTCCTAACTCACATACCCACGGCCCACAACTAGGATCACACAAACACAAGCTCAAAAATAAAACACAACAATTTAAAAAGTCCAACCGAAAATACACCAAATTAAACATAAATAAAATAATACAAATACAATTAAATAAAAACTAGGGATTTTAAAACACATAAAAATTAGGAATCTCACATAGGATTCGAAAAAATGATTTGGAAGAGAAGAACAAAACTCAACAAGAGGAAAGAAGAAGGTTGTAATACTCAAATTTTATTTTTAAAATTTATACCACGTGGGTATTGCACATCAAGCGGGAGAGAGGAGCGAGAGGCAAAAACAGTGGGAGTAGCATTTCTCTTATCAAATTGTACATAAACAGTACAGATACTTTTCGTGTGAGGGTCCGTGTATACAAATCAAAACCTTTTGTGCAAGCAAAGTAGGTGAAGCTCAGCAGTGGAAATTGAATCGAGAGTACATCCCCCTACAGATGCTCTCTCAAGTCTCGGTCCCATTCCCAGCACCATAAGCAAGCAGGAAGCGTATATTAATTAGTTTCCCTACCCAACCCAACACATTGCAGGCAATCCTCCTACTCCTACCTCTTCCATAATGAGATCACAGAACGATTTTCAACATGAATGAATATTAATGGCATATCACAGCCTTTTTGTCAAAAAGTAAAAATGTAAATCACACCATTTGCAATAACTCCAGCTTCTACCAGTTCAAACATCCTACTTTTATTTATACTCGACTGAAGACAAGTAAAAAGAATTCGTGTAAATACAAGCAGAAACCAAGATCAACTACAGGAGAAGGGAGGCAGAGAGAGATGAAAGAAAGAAAAAAAAAATCCAAAAATAAAAACAGCTTGGACAAGAACAAATGAACGCGACTATATAAACAAAGAGTATTTGTCAATGTTGTCTCTTGCCAGAGAGACTGATAGAGCTAACTTTCATAGGGGTTGCCACCACCAGTGGAGCTTCTGGAGAATCACTAACAGCAAACTTGTCATGCATGAAACGACTCTCAACAATGGACTCATCCTTCAACACAATCTTGTAACAATAACAGCTTTTAAGGCCTTGCTGACTCCGGTAGCACTCATGAGCACTGTTCTTCACCTGCTGGAAGTCCCATACCACACTGAATTTGCCCACTGTTGCAACTGTATGGCGCTCTTGCTTACCATTTTCTGTGACCTAAAAGACAATATCACGAGAAAAAAAAACCCCCATAAGTTGATACTAATCTAAGCTTGCCAAGAAAAAAAAAATTAAGCTCATCCATTAAATTCAAGATTAAATAAAGGAAAAGGCATGACAAATCCTACAAACACCCCGAATAGGAGGCAAATGATTCATCCTATTCAACGAAATAAGTGGTTTACGGGCACTAATAAAAACACCTAAATCTCAACTTCAAGAATGCATGCCAGTATGCAACTAAATCTGACACTGAAACCCAAAGTAGATTCATATGCGCACATCACAAAAAGAAGAGTTATCTATGGTGTTCACAGAAAAATTTGATTGAACCCCTTTTGTTTTAAATTGAATTTCCAAATATTTAAACTCATTGTCCCCCATTAGATATTTTAGGATTTCACCATCATTTTAAATAAGTAGAGATATCAAGATAATTACAGGGATGCATCTATCTGCCCCCATGCTGGCAAATGCAGCAAACTCTCAAGGCTATTGTATTTTCACAGGATACAATTCTCGGTCACTAGTTTAAGAGAAAATAATGTAAATATGATTAAAAACAGAAGCAATATGGAAATGCGTTGGCCCAATAGCTACATGATAGATGCATAAAGCGAGCATGAATGGTGGTGGCATAATGCAAACTCATTGCAACCATCTTGGTGAATGGTGATACTCATATCTAAAAACGAGGTTGAAGAAAAAACTGCATAATAAAAGAAAATATCGCCATGAACAAGAGTCTCATTCATGACTCAAAAAATGAGATGCAAATATAATCTAACCAAGAGAGCTGAAAGGAAACAACTTTGCCAGTAAATAGTTATAGCTTACCGTACATAACGCATACCAAACTACCATCTTATATAGACATATTGCACAACAACGAAGTGTTTTTAACATATAGAAAGGGGTATAGTATGCCTACCCATGAGAAATGGCCGCCGTGAAATTTATTATTTGTCCCAGCCAAATGTGAATCCAGAGGAGTCAGCTTCAACAACCTTGGAGCAGGAATCCTATTCCCCATTCGACCACTAAATCCAGTCTTGGTCCTTCCATCTTTGTCGTTAAACAGAGTGCAGATAAGGATCAAATAGGTGTCAGTCGTGGCCAAAATCCACTTCCCATCGTAAGTAACGTCAACGTTAGTAACCGGTGAGCCGAGACCTGGAAAAGCTGTCTTGGCCTGCCTCATCGATGACTTCGAATACAACCTTATCTTCCCATCAAGAGAACCTACAACAATAGATCCGTCCCCGGTCGTCGCAAAGCACTGAAAATTCGTCCCTCTCGAGAACTGATGCCCCTGCGTCCACTGCAAAACCGGTGAATTCGACATCGCAATGTTCTGAACCATTCCTCCACGGTCACGCATATCCCACTGGCATAACCTATTATCATCCAATCCCAAAAAGGTAGACTCCGACGGATCCAATTGCGACCCCTTAGTATCATTGGTGATATCCCTCATTGTAACGTCAGCCCCATCCTTCCCAAACTTCCACTCCGTAACTATCTTGCCCGTCTCAATATCAAGCTGTTGAAGCCCCGTGGCGTTGGGCTTCCCTTCCTTCAACGGACTCATAAGGAGCATATTCGTCTCGGCTCTCATCAGCAACGCCTTTTTGGGGGTAAAAAATGGCCCTGAACTCGAACTCCCGCCATCAAATCTCACAGAAACACCTTTCCCATGAATCCCACGGTCGAAATTCCTGTAAACCTGCACGCCGATATCGTTCACCAAGAAGCTGTTATCCAACGCCCCCAAACTCAAGCTCTGCACACCGCCATTGGCTGCCTCCTCAAACTCCTCCAGTAAGTCCTGGCTCACCCGGACCGGTGCCACCGACTCGGGACTCTTCAAGCCGCCATCATCTGCATCCTCCCACATCGAATCGTCTGCCGCCTCGGGCTTCAGCCACCCAATGAAGTCTTTCCCGTAAACCTTGATCTTGTTTTCTTCAGTCGCTTTGAGCCCGTGCACATTCTCAAACAAACAATCCTGAAATTCGGAGACGAATTTCCTATACGCCTCGTCGGCGGGAAACTTCAAGGCCCACACGCCGTTGGATACGAAATCGACGCGGCGTTGATCGCCGAACAGCTTCAATTGCACCTCCGTCGAAACCCTAGCCCAGACCTTGGACCCAACTTTCAGAACCCACCAGGAGTGTCCCGCACTGCGGTCCGAGTCATCGTCGTCTTCTTCGCCGTCGATTTTGGAGGTTTTTAAAAAGGAATAAGATGCGTACTTGTCGGAGACGATCCATTTGGCTTTGGGGGTATTGCCGCCGATGTGGAGGTAGAGCTTGACCGAATTAATTGCATGAAGGTTTTGGGAAGAGGAAGAAGTACCGTACTTGAGCTTCAGGGCTTTGAGCTTGGCGTCAACCTCGTCAAGGGATTTGGATTTGGCTTGGGTCGAAGGGGAGAATTGGGGCTTCTCAGGGTCCACAGCATCGTCGTATTGCTCTTCCTCTTCCTCCTCTTCTTCGGTATGTCGGTCTGAGTCAGAGTCAGTAATGTCGATGCCCTCGCGGCTCTGAGAAGTGCCCATCGTTCAATTGCTTGGTAACACTCAACAACGGAACAGAGAGGGGGGAGACTGCAAAATGACAGAGATCGTTGCAAGCAAAAGTGTATGGAATTGTTGGGAAAATGATCAGAATCAGAAAGCGGAATTTTAGAACAGAACAGAGGCGGTTAGTTTGGGACTTTGGGCCTTTTTATCCGTGATATTCTCACCGACTATCACCGGTTTTGTAACTTTTGTCTCCTTTCCCATGTCGGGTTCTCTCTCAATTATTTTTTTATCAAATCTTTTAAAATATATTACTAGATTTTATTTTTTTTATTTTACACATACTTTTATAATATATCATATATCTTAATAAATTTATAATATCCATATATTTTGTAATATATTATTATATACAATGTAATATAATTTAATCTCATAAACACAAAATAAAAATATATAAGTCAAATAAAATTAAAATTAAAATTAAAATATGAAAAAATTGGATAAATAATATATACAAGATATTTTAAAAAATAAAAATAAAATAGAGGTGTTAAAATGATGAACAAAAAAAAAAATTGTATTGAAATGTAAAAGTAAAAAGAAATGAGAGAATAAATAAAGTATAAATAATTAAAAAATTATTTGAATGATGAATAATACCCACTACATGTAGCGAGTTAATGTAACAATTTGTATTTTACATATTCTTTTACATAATTAGATGAAACTCATTTTATAAATAATTTTTTAAATACTTTCTATTTTTTATATTATATATAAGCCATTGCGAATGCTCTAGGCTTGGTTTGGATTGAGAGGGGTTTTCAACCTATCTCATCTCATCTAATTATTATAATTTTTCAAATTCTAATACAAAATATAATAAACAATTCAATTTTTTTAAATCTCATAACAATAATGATATTAAAAAATAATATTCTAATAATATTTTATTCAATTTTAAATTTTCTTCTCAACTCATCTCATCTTAACTAACTATTCAAACCTAACTTAAGATTTATGCATTTAAAAAAATTCTTAATTTTATACAGAGTTGAGATGTATGTATATTAGATGAACCCTGCTACAGTCACCAAAAAAGTGGCCAGAGTGACTTCATCGAATAGCACATTTAACTTTTTTTTCATATATTTTTTTAATTATCATAAATATTTTTTTGAAAAATAAAAAATTCACAATATTATTAAAAAATATTTTCTTAATAACTAAAAAAAAACTAGACATTTTTTTAATGCATTTGAATGTTAAACTAAGTTGAATTGAGATGAAAATATATTTTTAAAATATTATTATTTTTTATTATTATTATTTTAAGATTTAAAAAAATTAAATTATTTATTATATTTTGTGTTAAAATTTTAAAAAATTATAATAATGAAGTTAAAATGAGTCTAATCTCAAACGAAGCCTGGGATCCAAAGCATTTTAGAGAGACTGGTGAATGCTATGGTCATAATAATGAGTCATCGTTGTATATATCACCGGCTATCACAGTTCCCCAGTTAGCGTTGATTCGACGTCGCCTTTACTTCGTACTGAAGGAAATGATTATCCATATATTTTTATTTTCATTTTTTTTTCCATTTTCTCGTAAGTAAATATCCGCGTCCATCGTGCGTGCCGGGAGCGTCGCCAAGTCATGGCCGACAACTTTTCCCACATGTTGATGCGGATAGATCTAGGTGGGCATCATCAGAGAAAACAGAGAACTGGTTTTTTTCATCCCATGGCCGCCAACAAATAAATATTGCTCTGCGAATTCATCGTTTCAATTCCAAAGCACAAACTTCCATTCAATATAGGAGAATACAATGGAGAAAGGCGACACAGACGGTGGACATCAGAGAAAATAAAAGGAGCTAAATATTGAACAAAATATAGGTCTATCTTCTCACAAGGCATCCCGAGCAGCTATCCTACATGTAATAGCATCTGCAACTGTGGATATTCCTAGTTCTGGGCCAGATATCTTGTAGTGCTGAAAAAATTACGAGTCATTTTTCATTAGTCACTGAAAGCAGCACGAAGTGAACTTGCACAAGATTTTACATTGCATCACCTTTTGTATCTGGGCCTGGTTTGCTCTTCCCTCCAACTCCTCCAACTCAATTTCTTTTCCATCGATTAGTTTCTCTGCGGCTTTCATCTGGCACAAAACCAAACTTTAATTAAATCAAAATGAACCCAACCTTATCTGTTTACTGAAGCAACACAAAGCATGATCCGCTACACCATTTATAAATGGTGTTCTCACCTCATCAGTGGAAGCATTGAAACGAGCAGCAAGGATATAAGTTGTGCTATCAGAGATGCCACACCTTTTCAAAGATTCTGTAATCTATTTATAATCAAATACTAGGAGTTATCCATAGGAAACAATAGAAAATTAAGCAAGATGAACTACCATAGTTAAAGTAGCATAAATTGATTACATGCTTAGATCCGGAATAATTGTATACAAGCTCAGAATGAAGAGTACGTGTCGTCAATGACTCCCGTGACTTGGCTAAAAGTGTCTTATGTGCAGATGCCAGGACAGGAAAAACGTCTGGAATCTGTTTCAGTTTTTAATAAAGATAAGAGAAGAAGTGTAGCTAAGAAAAGAGTGAAGGAAATGAAAATAATAGAAAAACAAGGGTAGGTTATCATAAGTATTTAAAGAATCGTACCAGTGATGCATTGAGAAATGCAACTTCTGGTTCCAGAGTTCCAGCTTGCATAGAATCAAGGAGTTCCCTGCCAAGTAATAAGTTTATAAGGCACGCTTCACTTTTGTGCTTATATGAACTAATCTAATAAAACAGATAACTAAATATAGGTAGATAGCCACTAGGGGGTTACAAGAACGGAGAATGAACAGAAATCTATTTTTGCAAGTCAATTATAAAATAGAAAAAAAAAAATCAAGCATTGCATGTTAAACATTTTGCTAATGTATACATTTAGTCAATCACAACCCTAACAACATAAAATTACTGACAAGATCAATGCAGAACATTGGATCCATTTCGGCTTATTCTGCATTACGATTAACCGCCCCCAAGATGTCAAATTCTTAACGGATAGACACTGGTTCAACTTCCACCCCCTCTGATATAATGGCAAGACGTAGCAAGTAGGAAGTTGTGTGCTCATCTTCTTCTAGCCAATGTCATATTTCCATAGACAATCAAAATTCAATTCTCCATTAACAAAAAAGAGTAGACAGCTGACAGACTTCAACACGGCTCTTACAGAGAAAAATCTCTAGATCCATCCCTAATTCTTCCCAAAAACTAAGAACTGACTCTAGATTGTATACATAATCACGAGTTAGCCCATACAGACATAAGCATATAACAACATGCTCCACTATTCCTAAAATGAGGCAACCCTCCATTGCTTCCAATCGTTTCAAAGCGCAATGACCATCATCAACCCGGCAGTTTAGATTACGCTTTGCCATCATAATCATCTTCTATGTGATTTATGTAACAAAAATCCTATGCAAGAACACTCCAAAAAAAAGAAAGGAGGGGAGAAAAAAGAAACTATTTCTCCAAGTAATTAAGAAAACAGTAGCTTATTCTTATAAATTAGGCAGAAAGCCCTTTATATATCGTGTGTGGACGTGTGCATTCACCATGAATTCGTTTATTGTTCATCAACACCAAAAATTCGGAAAAAAGAAAACACACCAACGTACAATTAGAACATAATTCTTATAAAGTTCGAAACTTTAGTATCCGCTTGGCTCTCGAAGAGGAGTAATTCCATTTCTTCAGTTTATCGTTTTTTATCCTTTCCCGAGAGCCAAAAGGAGAAATTGGGTGGGGGGGAGAGACACATACTTGGAGTTGGTGACTTCGGTGAAAAGAGCAAGAGATAGTGTGTTTCCATCGATCTCGAAAACCTTCATAGCTGCGAGCCTGCGTCTATGTCTTCTTCGTCTCTTCCCTGTTCTGACAAAAATAGAACTTCGATGGGACCAAGAGTGTTTAGGGTTTTGAGAGCCAAGATTTTCTCACAAACCGCACCGTTTCGACGGCATGAGAGAGACAAAGACTAAAATCAGACGCGCCAGATAGGGGTCGAACCTATGACCTTCCGCTTAGGAAACGGACGCTCTATCCACTGAGCTACAGGCGCTTGCAGGCTATAAATGATTGACAAATAATTTATACAAACCCCAACCTTGTCTATTTGAAAGTAAACTCTACATTAAAAAAAAAGTGTAAAAAAAATTATCTTTATTAGTGGGATACATTTTTTACAAAAAGTTTGTCTATTTGAGATTTGTACCTAGTATTATTTTTTTTATTCAACTTTTTTCTCTCTCATTTCCTAAAATCCCATAAAACATTAATTTAAATTATCTCATTACTATTCACAAATTATTTTACTATTATTCGTAAAATTCTCATCTTTTCTCACTCTCCAAACTTGTCCTAACACTTCTAATTTGTGTTTTTTAAGAAATGGTATCAAGTTACCTCAGTTATATCACTCATTTTGCCCTATTGATACTTGTTTTATTAGAAAAATTAAAAATACAAACATAAAAGGAAATGAGGAACTATGAATTTCAATTTTTGTGTTTTCGGACGTCATTTTATTTTAATATATAAATCTTTTAGCTTTTATCTTTTTAATTGGTCAGTGGTAGTTCCACCGCTAAGTCAATAGAACAAAGTAAGCGGTATAATTGCGACTTCATAATAACATTACTCTTGGTTTTTTCCCCTTGTGTATTCATGGATTTTAATTTGAGATTATGCTTTTCACTATCAATTTGCAAATAATGAGGACACATCATAAACTTTTTTACAACTATTTTATAATTCATTGTATAACTTATTTTTAAATTATTTTAATTTTACAAAATAAATATCTTCTATTTCAAGAAATAATCGTAAAAGAGCCATAAATTTATCAATTTTCTTTGGTAAAACCATAAAAGGTTATGGGTAATTTCAGTGGTTTCCTTACTTTTCTTGTGCATTAATTTCGCCTAAAAGGTTGGTGAAATTCAATTGAGACTTATCGCGGCGAAGTTGGGAGAAACTCTTGCCTTAAAAAGTACAAACTTCGCCTTAAGAACGGCTTCTTGTAGCGCATGTTAAATTGTTATGTTAATGTCGTCGTTAGGAGAGTGGCAAGTGTCTCGTGTCGTAAATCACATAGAAACGTGGACCCGTCCTAAATCCCAACTTCCGACTCTGAAGAACCACGTCCAAACTTCCATTTCACAGAAGAACCGGTGCGAAAAAAGTTGACGGAAATTGAAAAAACCAACGGCCACCTCGCTCCTCCATTTCCAAGTTCCTCTCTTTGTTTCTCTTAGTCCTTACGGAGGCCTTTCAAACCGAATATTTGCTTTAAATTCTTGCTCCCTTTTCATCCCATCCAAGCCTTCCGCCCTCCGCTGCCGTGCCGCCGGAGACATCCCGGCCGGCCCCACATTCCCCCGGTGGGTCCAGTTCCCTCCTCAACCGAAATATCCGGCGCCGGCGGCTTCCGAATAGGCCACGACTCAGAAGCAGCCTCCAAGGACGGCTCGGCTAGGCGCGGCGGCGCCGGTATCAACGGCCTGAAAGTGAATGCTAAAGAGAAGAGATGGTCGCTTCGTGGAGAGAGCTATTTCGATGACGCTAGCGACGCTCTTCCGCTTCCAATGATCTATCCGGATTCTTCTCCGGTCCCGCCCGAAGAGATCGATCGACGGCTCCGGTGCGATCTCCAAGTCCAGGTTTTTATTCTCTCTCTTCTATTATATGTTATGAACCCATAGAACTCACTTTTGAAAAATTGAGAGATAGGTGATTAGGCCTATAAACCACTAACCAATATCATATTTATTCAACGTGGGATCGTAACAATCACCATGCTTTGCAATCGATGTCCACGGCAGTCCCAACTCTTACATGGGCTGGCTATGCGCTAGGGTCTTTCCTAACCCTAGATGAACATTGTCATGCCGGTATCATCCTCGTGTTGCACGATTGCATTCGTGCCAACATGGACTGCATACGTGGGGTGACTCTCATATCATTTGTTATGAATTCACTAAGTAAAACTTACCCTTGAAAACCGACTTACAAGGAAAGGGTGTCTAGGGATTTATAAATCATCAATCAATCTCATACTTAGTCAACGTGGGATCGTAACATTATATCTAATTCTTGCTTTCATTTTTGTATCATTTAATGTTGCGTGGGCCTTTTTCTAGGGGGTTGGGGGAGGGGGTGGATTTCCCATAGCAAATGTTCCGAAAATAAAAAAAAGTTTAGACAAAGAGGTGCTTGAGTCTTTCATTTTTCACTCATAGAATGATTTATTTTATCAAGCAGGAAGCAATAAAAACATAGACAATTTCTAGGAAGAAAAACCTTCTTCGAAGTACACTTTTGGTTGTTAAACAATGCCATTTTGTACTCCTATAGTTTTCAGCCATTGTCCTTAATGGAAACGATGTGATGATTTCTTATCTTTAACTTAGCTCTTTTAGAATGTTTTGTATACTCCCTGTGTGCATGGGCTATGCCTATTTTCATTCATATCAATGAAACTTACTTCTTACTTGTATAAAAAAAACAATGCCATTTTGTTTCATGCGTGAACTATTCAATTTAATAAAGCTTAATGCTTTTAATGTAGCCAAACCACCATAGTCGAGATGAGTTGTTTTAGGAGCCAAAAGATGCTAGGCCTTAATTTGTCATCATTGTCTTCTCTTCAGTGCGGCTTCAGCTTTCCTTTTTCTTTTTCCCCACTTTAAGTTGCTATTTTTCCTCCACAGTTGGCAATTTACATCATGATAGAATCGCATTTCGCATTTGAATTATTATGGAAGCCTCAAAGAAGCATCTTTTTCTTTGTGTCGCAGCTTTGTGCCCTTAAAATTTATCATCTTTGTTAGAACCAAGACAACTCCACCACTAGCTATAGGGTAGCCTATCTAGTTCTCCATGTACCTCTCCAACACACCACACACGTGCACAGAGTGAAAACAAAACCCTGGAATAAAGAATTATTGGAGCCTGATCTATTTTTGGATTTGCAGGACTGTAAGGAAGTCGTGTATGAATGGACAGGAAAATGTCGAAGTTGCCAAGGATCAGGATTTGTCAGTTATTATAATAGAAGAGGAAGGGAGATCATTTGCAAATGCATACCTTGCCTGGGAATCGGTATTCTTCTTCTTCTTCTTCTTCTTTTAAGTGTTTATTATGTTGAAAGGCTTGAACTTGTCAAATGTGTGTGCACGTGCTCGAAGGCTGGAAGTGGTGTGTACCTGTTGTGAAGTGAAGCACATGCTTATCTTACTATTTTCTATTTTGATTTCTAACTGTGATCCGATTATGGTGAATTTTCATTAAGTAGATTAAAAGCTGCAAAGAGATGCTTACAGGATATGTGATACTTTACCCAGAAAATCTCCATGGTAAAATGTGCATGGAGCTTTTTATCTCCTTTACCTGTTTGAAACATGCACCTAGTGCTTATGTGATGTATGATGTCAACCTTTGTTTTTGATCAGATAATTGGTTTTGAAGATCACCCATATGGTAATGATCTGTTTGGTGGTGCTTACCCTGTCTCTGCACTATATTTCTACATGTATTAAATTTTACCCTTCTGAAGAAGTTAGGTACCACATTATGTAGGAGGTGGACCTTGAGAGCGTCACTCAACATGCTTGCAAGCAGAATAATCAATAGCCAAAATATTTGACATTTGACTTCTAAACTTTTGGAGTGCTTTTCTAGGTTCCAGATCAGTTCATCTGGCCTACTTCTTAACTTTTGGAGTGCTTTTCTAGGTTCCAGATCAGTTCATCTGGCCTAACTTTCCTTAACTAATAAAGATCTCGTCTGTATAAAATTTTAGAATGTCCACGCTTTCTAATCAACTTTGTAGATTCTTTGTGATGCTCTATTGAATCAACGAAGTCCGTACCAGTGTGGGACTAGTCTTGTTTGAGAAAAATGATATAAGAACAACTATACTACAATCTGTTTACGACTAACTATAAAAAAATTATTATTTTATTTACTTTGAACTGTTGCAAGTACAGAAATTTTGAATTAAAGTAGAAAATATTAATATTTTAATGTATAGTAGTAATTAAGTTGTAATATACTTGATGGTGTATCATTGTCAGTAAGTTATATAGTTACAGTGCTTTTTAAGTTTCGGAAACTTGCCTCGTTTGTTTTCAGAAAACATCTCATCTCATCTAATCTAATCATTACAATTTTCCCAACTTCCAATACAAAATAAAATAAACAATTCAATTTTTTCAAATCTCAAAACAAAAATAATATTAAAAAATATATTCTAATAATATTTTTTTTAACTTTTTAACTTTAATCTCAACTCATTTCATCTGCGAAAACAAACGGGGCTACTTGCGATGGGATTTTATGAAGATGCATTGTAACCTGAAACTTTTGGTTTCCATTTCAAGGCTCTCTCAGCAGGGTTGAGGCTCTGTTGCTTTTATGATGAGTTGTTTAGGGAACTTTTAGTTGGTCAGTAGACATATAAGATGGATATGAGGCTACGAGTAAACAACTTCTTTATCTTCAGAATTAAATTTCCCTCACTTGCCAGTGTAATTTGCTCTTGGGTGTGTGAGTGTTGGCAAATATAAGATGAAGAAACAAGTTCACAAGGGGTTCTGAATTCTCAATGTTTATGTAGTTTTTGTCCAGGAGTCTTTATTAGGAGAATTTAATGATTGGGGTGTTGTTGCTGATCCCTGCCTTCCTTTGTTTACCTTCCATGTCGATGGGCTTTTCCCTACTGAATATATGTGGCTTTTATTTCTCAAATTATAGGTATTATTGAGAAACTTTCCTTGTGGATACTGAGTTAACAAATTGATACATGTTTGCTTTGAAGGGAAGGGATTTACTATGCGGTGCTTGGTTAGAGTGGCCACGTACGTGAGCATTCTGGAGTTCTCACGTATAATATTCATGATTGCAGGATACGTGCAGAAGATAACAGCTCGCAAGGACATTGAAGTAATGGACGATTTTTATTAATCAAATTTTCTAACTTACACAATCATTTTGGCAAGGAGAGTCTGCATGCAAGCCAAAAGAGAAATGTACCTTTTGACGCCAAGAATGTATTCTTTTCTTTACACCAATACTTTCGGCAACCACGGTCCACAACTGGTTCGTCTGACTTATCACATCAGAATCTTTTGCCCCGTGTGCGATGCATGGTAAAGGAATTGGAATGCTTACCTTTGTCCTGCTTTATCCTCCCTCCACCAGTGGGATTGGGAATAGAATAATTCATCATATATCCCTTACAGCTAACCTAAGACAACTGATTTCTGCCATAAATATGTGAGAGGCTATTAGACTTTCATATCTCAATTTATTTCTGTATCTGCACACAACAACATCACAGAATGTCAAATATGAGCTTCCTCGATTTCCAATACAACATCTCGAAAAGAAAGTTCTTGAGAAAACCATCTCGGCTGTTTTCCTCCAGGGACAGGCTAAACTCTAGCTTAAAACCTTCTTTCCAGCCAAATCAGGATGAGATGAAGCAAGTATTTGACAAATTTGATTCCAACAAAGATGGGAAGATTTCCCAACAGGAGTACAAGGCTATTCTCAAAGCATTGGGAAAGGGCAACACGATTGGTGAAGTGTCAAAGATTTTCCAAGAGATTGATCTGAATGGAGATGGGTTTATTGATTTCAAAGAGTTCATGGAATTGCACAAGAAGGATGGCGGGATTAAAACGACGGACATAGAGAATGCTTTTCTGACATTTGATTTGAATGGTGATGGGAAAATAAGCGCAGAAGAAGTCAAGGAAGTGCTAGGGAAGCTGGGGGAGAGATGCAGCTTGGAGGATTGCCGACGAATGGTTAGAGCAGTGGACGCAGATGGGGACGGCATGGTTAACTTGGATGAATTCATGGACATGATGACTCGTAACCTGAATCGCGTGTAGAGGGTTTATCTTTGCTTGGGTTAGAGGGGCATCTTTGGTTAGATCCCATGTAAGATATACCAATGAATGTATATCATGTTTTTACTTGATCTGTACCGTCTTTTCCTTTCCCCCATGAAAAATAAGGAAGACATCAGAAAAATAATGTTGAGAGTCTGGTGTGCTGTATTCCAATAGAAATTAATCCATATAAATCATGATCTGTGCATGCCGACTACAAAGATGAGCTGCAATTTATTTCTTGAGAATAGCCAGCTGTTAAATAGGGTTAAATCGAATTATCTCAATGAGCGAAATTTCCACAAAGTCGGATCTTTGCTCGTCTTACAACTCACGTCACTTTATTATTTGCACTTTTACGTCGTTAGTAGCCTCCTAAAAAATTTCATGCTTCAAGATCAAGAGATCTATATGGTTTCTCTAGGAAAAAAATGAAGAGAGACGAGATTTTTTGTTTTCTTGTAGGACTCTTTTTCACTCTCACACAAATGATGTAAGTCCTCTTATCTTAAATGAGTTTACATGTCTTGTGGAAGTTAAATAACTTTATTTGAGTTGTGATAGTGATAGAGAGTTAACAAATAACTTTTCCACCTATGTAGATACCACTTAGTCATGGGATTTACCTATTACCAATACCAGCCCATGGGATTTGAGTTGTGATAGTGGTAGAGAGTTAACAAATAACTTTTCCACCTATGTAGGTACCACTTAGTCATGGGATTTACCTATTACCAATACCAGCCCATGGGAAATGCCTTTTAGCGCTACCTTTCGAATCTTTCCACCTCTTTCTGGCTCGAAATGAATGAAGACATTCCTTCAATCAAATCGCAGCTAGGATTGGTTGACAATTCTGACTGGATCTACTAGAATGCCAAGCTAATTCATTTTTAAGGCCTCCTTGGGCTAAGCATTGTGGATCCAAAACGTCATTAGATTATAATTTATGTGGGCAAGGTTCTCTAACTTTCAAATACATCATATATATCTAGACAATTTAATTAAAATCATCCAGGAAACATCATCAATCGTGTTCTTTTCTTTAAGTTCTCTAACTTTCAGATATATCATATATCTATATATTTTAATTAAAATCATCCAGGAGCATCATTGTGTTATTTTCTTTTGCAACAACGTGGGGCCTTCTTCAAGTATATGAGGATTTTCCTCCATAACATTCATCACGGATACTACACTTGGAAGTGAGAATACAACAGATAAAATATGATGATGACACCCACAGCATGGATAAGACTGAAATGTAGCTTGCATAAGCAAAGCAAGGAAGCAGCAGCGAAGGGGCCCTTTGTTTTTCTCTTTCACCTCGTCATGCCTGGTGTCATGATTGGAGCTTGCGTAGCAGCACGCCTTCGTCTGTCCTCGTTTGCTTCCCATCCTTCAGTTCCAAGAACCACCCAAAAGATACAAGTTCTCAGAAAAACTCACTTATAAATCCCCAGGAAAGAATTAAGCAATTTAAAACTTAATAAAAGTAGCAAGTCAAGGCAACATGCAGTCCAATTAGAGCTGCCAATGTTTTCATATACGAGGCCTCCTAACTAACCAATCAAAGCATTACGACCCAATAAAAGATTTTTCTCTCTTTGACGTACGTCTCAGAAAACAGGCAGCTTGTATGGACCCAGGGCCCGCTCAATAGCTTGGGGCCTATGGCTAAAATTTTGATTGAATTTTTTTTTTTAAATAAAATAAAATATATTAATTTTTTTTATATAGAATAAATATATTAATTTTAATTTTATTTAAAAATAATTCCAATCGTTTGGCAAAATAAAATTATTGATTAAGATTTTATAACACTTTCTCAACTAATAACCGACTTAATCTTTATTAAAAAACTTTTGATTTAGAGAGAATTTTATCAAATCTAGTTTTATAAGACGTGCTTTAGACTCTTGGAGTCCTTGGGAACATAATTGTTCTCAGCTATTATCAGATGTTCTCAAATTTTACTTTTTTATCTCTCATTTCTCAAAATCTAATAAAACACTTTTACTCAAACTATTTCATTACTATTTACAAACTATTTTATTACTATTCATAGATATCATGATATATTCTTAATATCCAAATGAGCCACAGAAGCAATTATAATCATTATTGTCAATAATGTTATATAAATAATCTACACATTTGGGAAAAGTGGGCTCTTGCACAAATGATTATACAAAAAAATTTTATGAACACTCGAAAATTAGATTTTACTATTTATAATTTTTACATTATATATTAAACTAATAATGACAAAAAAGAAGTCTCTTCTTAGAATGAGAGTACCTGAAATAATTATTATGTGGGATATTTTCAAAACTAATAATGATATAATATTTATTTGATACTTTGTATATTCTCATTGAGTTAATTAATTTTTTTAGTTAGATGTTTTTTCTATTTAAACAATTCTACTTAATTAATTTTTTTTTCTTGATGGCCTTCTTCCACTAGGGGCCTTAGACAATTGCCTAATGAAAAGCCGGCCCTATATGGACCAAGTTATTTTTGCATGGTCAATATCCAAGTTGGGAGCCATAAACAAATATATGGCTAGCGGTCGGTATGCGTTTCTTTAGCGGGATGTAATTGTCTATATACATATAATATGCATGCATGCGTGCATGTATGTATGTATGTATATTATATCGAAGAACCAGATGATGATTTGAGGATGGTGAACACCGATTTGCCAAAAGCACTGTATCTATCATTGGAGTCGATGCTAATCTGGTTCTGTGGTTCACTACTTCACGCTCTAGCCCCTTCACACTTGAAAGACAATAATATTAAAGCGGAAACAAGGCAAGAGACTTTTTAAACCTGCCAAAACCAGTAAGGCCAAACTGCATATGTGGTTGTTAAGTTGCTTAGCATGCCGGAGAAAAAGTGAGATTTCAAATTTGTTCATGGATCGTTGTTAAAATAATAATAATGATGATGATGTACAAACTGAATAACCAAGCAGCTATTATACCTATCCCCATATCAAACCCACGATTGTGGAGCTCTCTGTATTCTTGACACAGGGCACAAGACGGACAGCAGAAGTGCACTAAGCAGTCTACACAAGGTGCCTCTTCCAAGTCATATTGCCCCCTCAATTTTGAACGATTGAAACAGGAGAAGAGGCAGGCAAAACCAGTAAGACCCAGAAGCCCATAGATTGCGCCACTTGAAACACAAGCTGGAAAACAAGAACAAACAATCTAAACAAAATAATTCTAACCATCATTCCACATATATTATTAAACAGATGTTGTTTTTTTCAAGGCTTACATGGAGAACCTCTGTTTACTATCTCAGCAATCTGTCCAAATGTGATGCAAGGGCAGAAGCAGGTAGTGAGACCTTTAAAACATTAAAAGTGAAAATTGTTAAACAGAAGTCACAGGATTTTATGTTTATTGGTAGAAATTAGTGATTGTGCTAGATGAGTTTTGAGATGTTTACAATTTGCAGGATCATCGAAACAATAGCAAAGACCAGTAGACCAACTCCCTGCTACACCATAAGCCAGCACACCGGAACCTGTGTGTACATATGGCCGAGCATAGTGTTGTGTGGAAGAAATATTTGGAAGTCCTGAAACCGGGACAGGACCTGGAAACTGTTCAGCTCTCTGTTTATCATCATAAACTACTGCTGTAGGATACATTTTTTTTTTCCTAGTAACTGAACAAATGATTGTCGTAAGCTACTGATTTGGTTCTGCCGTGGAGACAACAGGGTTCGGAACATGGTATTTATTGACAGAAGTGTCAAGAGAAACATTATCATCTTACTTGCACCCTTGAACGAAGTTTATCAACTTGTTGGTAAAAAAATATTCTTAATTTATTTATGTCTGTCGGGGCCATGAGAGAAAAAACACGAAATTGATGACAACCTAACGAACCAATCATGCAAACTATTTTCGAGTCTTGTGTGTTTTGTCTTCTAGTTCCAAAGTCTTTGGTTTTTGTCTTATATTTTCATGGCAGATGAAGGTTGCTAGCTGCTCCCCTGGCACCATTTAACAATGCTGAAAAGGTCGACGATACCTTGACAAGAATACTACTCATTATGAATTTATATGGAGTGCTGGTAATTAAGTAAGTCAAAGTCTTTCATTAGTCTTATTTAGTTTCATGCTTTGTATACCTCAGCACCTTCTTCTGTTCCTACCGTTGATTAGTAAATTAGCCATTATCAAAGCTTCACTTTGTATTTATTATCATCGTCAGGCTACACGTAAGCACTCCACTAAACTATATATGCAGTTGCTGATTAGCTTCTCCTAACCACTGTTGATGGTCAATGTCGACGATACTGGTCGTTTTTTTATCTTAAAAGTTTGGTCTTATAATCCCATTGTTTATGGACTCAAAAGTTTATTTTACACATCTCTCATTACTTGCCCACTTAAATCTTATTTTAGCAAAAGTCATAATAATCAATTACTTATCGACCCACTTCAAGTTGACTCCCCAATTTGAACTTAACAACTACTGAGATTTTCAGGATCAGTACGGATGACGCACCTTAGATATTACTATTGAAAAAATATTAAATTCAAAATTTTAAAAATTTTTCTCATAAATTAATTTCAGTATGACTTCTTAATTATTGCTTTACTACTCAGTTTTTTTTTTTGTTCTTTCTACTATTTGAATCTGAATAAAAAACCCAGAACATGACCTTGTTGTTTAATCTAGAATAAAATAAATTTAATTAACTAACGTAATCATGTAATTTAATTAAAAATAAATTTAATTTTATAAAAATTAGCTCAAAGAGTAAAAGAATGTTAGTTTTTATAAAACTAAATTTATTTTTATTTAAATTACATGATTACGTTGGTTGATTGAATTTATTTTATTTTAAATTATGCAAGAAGGTAATGTCCTTGATTTTTAATCCAAAATCCAAAGATCAAAAAGAAAAAAAAATAGCTGGATAGTAAAATAATAAAAATTGAATTGTAAGAGTATCATTATCGAATGTATGTATTTCATATTAGTTGAGAGTACTGCTGTGATGGAAAATGCAAAACCCACTTTGCAATGATCTGTCTCTCATCAAGCAATCAAGATGGAATAAAATGAAAAGATAGAATTTGCGAAGTGAGAAGAAATTCAGCTGTCTCTGAATAAGTAAAAAATAAAAAACAAATTAAAACCAAATTCAAATGGGGGGATTGAAGAGTCGGCAGGATATATGGGCCGGAAAATTGACCTGGCGCATCAGACCAAATGGCCCAATTTCAACCGTTTGTTATTCAACTTCTCAAAAGCACTGCAGCCCAAAATCCATTTTCACGGCAGCCTCCCCGACAGTCCGTAACATTAACTTTCGCCGCAATCTTCATAAAAAGCTCGCGAACATTTTACCGCCAAATTCCATTAGATTTAAGTTTGCACAGTAACACACACAGTGTCTAAACTAAAGAACTCTGGGAAAAAGGAGGAGAGGGGGTTTCCATGGAAGACGAAGATGAAGAGGTTCTCTCAGCTTCCGATCCCAGCGATTCCAGTGAGGAGTACACGGTGGACCACGAAGAAGAAGAGCTCGAAGACGAACCGTCTGTGGGTCGTTCTGCTCCCTTCGATGAAGATCGGAAATCGAAGAACGTCGATGCTCTCCTGAGGTAACGTCTGATTTGTTTTAAACAGTGATTTTATCCATAAGATGCATTTACTTTTCTATTCTCACGTTTATACCAAATTGGAACTCTTTCATT
This sequence comes from Juglans mandshurica, assembly GCA_022457165.1. NCBI lineage: Eukaryota > Viridiplantae > Streptophyta > Magnoliopsida > Fagales > Juglandaceae > Juglans > Juglans mandshurica. Next base: position 692,719 of record CM039621.1, on the reverse strand, counting down.
TCAACTTTGGGTTTTGTATTTTTGTTCTAAAATGCCCGTGCGTTCCAATTACACCGTCCGATTTCAACGTTTCAATTTACGGACCGGAGTTTGCGTAACGTAGAATTCCGTTTGAAAATAGCAGAAAACTAACGAAAATTGAAGAGTACGATTTTTTTTTTTCTGTTCTGTTTTTGGAATCTGTTTATAGCAGGCGTAAGCTAGACAGTAGATGCTCGTATTTACTGTCGCTAGGGTTTAGTTAACTTCAACCAATAGGAGCACTGAGTGAACTTATTGCTGCTATTATTCGATGCAATCTCCCCGTTTTGTCTATGAAGCTGGTTGATTATCAGTTTTATTTTTGTAAAATATGAAAGCTTGTCTTATTTAATTGAGATTTAAGGGTTTGTCATCGGGAAAATGTTGGTAGAGTTTTTTTCATTTATATTATTAATCCAATTTGAAAATTCTTTATGTTAAATAAAATTTACACAAATTATCGTTGGAATTTGTGATCATATTTATCAGAGGCAACCTTATCGTGAAGAGACAATCACTGCTTCCACGAGTTCTTTCAGTGACAGAAGCAGCAGCAATTTGTAGGAAACCCTTTAAACCCCCATGCTCTAATGGCTATGATGAGCAGAACGAACAACTTGCTCGTCGACTCTGGGCCCGCAAACGGTTTGTTCCTTGGGGCTCTTCAAGGCCAGCCTTGGTTGCAATTACCAATAGACTGAACGTACCGAGTACTGTTGGGAAGGATGTAGTCGAGGAGAGTGTGACTCTGCCACCAGGAGTTGAGCCTTTGGTGTTGTGGCAACCTGAAGAATCTGAGGATGGGACTGCTAATTTGGTGCAGATAGCAGTTGACCCATTGCTTGTTCGTTTCCTGCGACCCCATCAAAGGTGAGATCAGTTCTAAATTTTCTATATGCAGCATATATGGAGAGGTTTTTCCTTTTGGCTACATACATAAAAATTTATAGGTGTATCATAATAATTGACACTACCCCTCGTGCATCATGAGTGTAAACGGAAACTTAATCTAATACTATTCATCTTCCCTCAAACATATGTTGCATATAAAAAAGTGCCAAAATTCTCTGTACTTTGCATCATATTTTCAGTTGGTTGTGTTCTTGTAACTGATGAGAATTTGTTTTTTACTTTTACTGCAGAGAAGGGGTTCAGTTTATGTTTGAATGTGTTTCGGGGTTGTGTAGTGAAGCAAATATATGTGGATGCATTCTGGCTGATGACATGGGGTGAATATCTCTCTATCCGATCCCTTTTTATCTTTTAACGCTGGGTACAATTTGTGATATTATCTACAGTTTTTTCTGGTTATTTCATCTTTATTTTTCTGTCTCCTCATATCTTCACAAGGTAATGTTTGATCTTTGCAGTTTGGGAAAGACGTTGCAGTCAATTACCTTACTTTATACTCTTCTTCGTCAAGGGTTTGACGGGAAGCCGATGGTTAAAAAGGTCATCATTGTTACTCCTACCAGTCTAGTAAGCAATTGGGAGGCTGAAATTAAGAAGTGGATTGGAGATAGAGTTCAGCTTGTTGCTCTCTGTGAAAGCACCAGAGATGATGTTGTCTCTGGGATTGACAGATTCACCAGTCCCCGCGGCTCCTTACAAGCAAGTTTGCATAACTATACTCAAAATTAATAATCTCAAAAAATAGGCTTATTCAATAAATACTTCCACAGGTGCTGATTGTTTCATATGAGACATTCCGGATGCATTCATCAAAATTTAGCCATAGTGAATCCTGTGACCTTCTCATATGTGACGAGGCCCATAGGCTGAAGAATGATCAGACGTTAACAAATCGGGTACAAGATATGTAGTAGTGTATTTTTCTGTAAATATTCTTTTACATAGATGCCGATTTTTAACCCTTTTTTTCCAAAAATTATATGAAAAAACATTTATATGGATCAGGCATTGGCCACTCTCTCGTGCAAGCGCCGTATATTATTATCAGGAACGCCAATGCAGGTGAGAGGCACTTAACATGAATACACGATACTTTTAGATCTTATGATTTGATGCTCATTTCCATTATCATAATCATCTCTCAATACATACTCCTGCAGAATGACCTGGAAGAGTTCTTTGCTATGGTTAACTTCACTAATCCTGGAATATTGGGTGATGTTGCGTATTTTCGCCGTTACTATGAGGTGATCTGATTGCGTTACTTTTTATGTATAATTTATTGCTGCTGAGGATTGCTGAACTGTTATATACTTTCTAGAGCCATCGAGGATGAAAATATATTGTTGAATTGGGTTAATCAGTTTTTTGACTTGCTGAGGTTGCTTTTCATTTGTTTCTCTCTATATCCTTTTTATTCTGTTAGGGGATTACAGATGCCTTACTGGTTGTTGAAGTATCTATTCTGGAAATTAGTGTCGCTTCTTGCCATCATGAAGCTAAGAAATAGACACGTTCGCAGCAAGCTCTGATGCTTACTTTTAAATGCTAATGTTATACTCTAAACACACACATTCTCTCTCTCCATTTTCTATACTCAATGCATGTTCATTATGTTTTAAAAAATATGACACGTGTATCAATGTATCATGAAGGCACCTATAATTTGTGGAAGAGAACCTACTGCCACTGAAGAAGAGAAGAAACTAGGTAATGAGCGTGCATCAGAACTAAGTGCAAAAGTTAACCAGGTAATCTTTCGTTTTTAACATGAAATTGGTAGAATTCAACTTTGTCACTTAATGCTTTCGTGTGTTTCATTAGCATCTTTCACAATTCTGATCATAGAAATGAAAGTTCTTGATACTACGAGTATTTAATTCTATGGAAATGATGGATAGCACATAGAGCTGTTCGAGAAAAATGCATTTGTATTTTATTTTCTCACTCAATTCATCACTTTTTACAGTTCATACTGCGGAGGACTAATGCACTGTTATCAAATCACTTGCCACCAAAGGTCTGCCTGCTTGGTTTATTTAGTGATTTTTTTCCTTTGTGCACTTTTCTCTGAGAAGATATCATTTTGCTTCATAAGACTTCTTGTTCTTTTCTACTTGCAGATGGTTGAAGTTGTTTGCTGCAAGTTGACTCCTCTCCAATCAGACCTGTACAACCATTTTATACATTCCAAAAATGCAAGTTGTCGTTCTTCTTCAGCTAGCAGACCATGTATTTTCCAAAAAAAAAAATTTATTAGCAGTTACTAACAAGAATGTTTTCCTGGACTTGTTTGCTATTCAAAATCCACCAAACACAGGTTAAACGGGCAATAACTGAAGATATGAAACAATCAAAGATTTTGGCCTATATAACTGCTCTAAAAAAGCTCTGCAATCATCCAAAGGTATGGGATTTTCTTTTTCTTTTTTTTTTTCCCGCCTCGCGCCGCGCGGGGGGGGGGGGGGGGGGGGGGGGGGGGGGGGGGGGGATAGTACATTCTTGATGCTTTCTGAAGATCTTATAATTATCTTAGAGGATTTTCAATTTGGAATAGAAGAAGCAAATCCACAGGTTAGATTGGTTAAAATCCGCTGGGAAACCTTAGGTCATCTGGGCTCTAAACTCGCATCTCTTCTCCATAATATGCTTGTTTTAAATAGTATCAATATTACTTTCATGCTCATGGACGATCTGTTATCTCATAGCTCATCTATGATACCATAAAAAGTGGGAGTCCAGGAACTTCAGGTTTTGAGGATTGCATTCGCTTTTTCCCACCAGAGATGTTCTCCGGAAGGCAAGCAATCTTATATATGATGCTTTATATATTTTATACTTTTACATAATTATACTCATATTTTTCTTGTTTCTTATTTTTTCAGAGCTGGGTCATGGACTGGCGGCGATGGGGCTTGGGTTGAGCTATCTGGGAAAATGCATGTCTTAGCCCGGTTACTAGCTCATCTACGTCAGAGGACTGATGATCGTATCGTCCTTGTGTCGAACTATACCCAGGTATACAAGATAGTAATGCAATAAAAACCGAACTATTATATGCATGATTGCTTTTTGTTTTTGTGGCAACGGGTCCAGTTGTTGACGTGTTAGTAGTCAGTGCTATTCCATCTGGCAGGCTGGCAGCATGTCATATTTTCGGAGGCCAAAATTATAGTTATTGAATAAATCTTTACATAGGAAGCTGAGCTGATGGTATACCATCATATTCTAGTTAGTGCACTTCCTTGGAGTGGCCTGCTCGTTAATGTTATAGGAAATAGGAAGGGTATACAAGTAATGTTAGTTATAATGATTAGTTGCGTAAGTGCTATGCATTCTTTTTTAAAAAAGAAGTGGAGTTTAGCGTTAAAAAAATTAATTTTTTTATGTGAGTCTTATATTTACTTATTTTTTTCAAAAATAGTGCGTGGCGCTTGCGCACTCTATGATTGCAAATATCATTTTGAATATCCAAAACAGATATCCTAAAGGGTAAACAATTAAATAAGAACTATAAAACTAAAAACAGTGCATGCATCTAAACTGTGATCTGTTCATCCATCGTCCCTTCATCAAACCCAAGCATAGTTTCGAGTTTTTCATTTCTATATTTTTCCAGAAATTTTGCCTAGGAAAAGCCTTTAGCTAGCCTTCTTTTCCGTTCCATAGAATAGGGAAGAATCGAAAAGAGCCTCCCAAGCTTTGCATGAACGAAGGTGCCTGCAAGGAAGGAACAACACGCACGAACTCTGAAAGTTACAACAGACTTACAACCTTTGCACTCCATCTCTCTGCTCCACTTCTCACCATCCTTCTCTGTTTTCTCTGATTCTTTTTGAGCTCTCTATTTACATCACAGCAAGACTCTTCATCTTCGGCTCCATTGTTGAAGTCGCAAGGGGCCCTTCCGATACTTGTTCTAAAATTTATGTTGTTTCAAACTTTCAATCAAACTTTCTGTGCCTGTCAACCTACCACCGTGTCTTACAAAACTTGAGCCTACTTGTGTAAGGATGCCATTATTAATCCAAAGCTAAACAATGAAACTTCCCTATGGTGGCTGTCATAACAATACAAGTAGTTCTTCTTCCTACAATGTTGCTTCGCTTAAGTTATAGTTCTTGTCATCCTACAATGTCATAGCACTTGGTAATTTCTTCTTCTTCTTCCTTTTTTTCCTAACACATTTATTGTCAAGGTTCCCACCAATTCGCTTCAATGATCCTGCCATAGTTGTTCTGTGTTAGACACATGCCTGCACGAGTTTTTGATTTATCATACCTGACTATGATCAAGTAAAACTGAATTTTTATTTATCTTCAACTTGATTGTTATTGACTTGTTCAATAGTGACTCAGTGATTTATTATATTAAAAATCCTATTAGATTCAGTTTTTTTCCTAAATCAAGGTGACTGTGATGTATCAGACACTGGGCCTTTTTGCTCAATTGTGTCGTGAAAGAAGAGACCCATTTATTGACTTGTTCAATGATGACTCAGTGATTTATTACATTAAAAAAATCCTGTTAGATTCAGTTTTTTTCCTAAATCAAGGTGACTGTGATGTATCAGACAATGGACCTTTTTGCTCAATTGTGTCGTGAAAGAAGAGACCCATTTATTGACTTGTTCAATGATGACTCAGTGATTTATTACATTAAAAAAATCCTATTAGATTTAGTTTTTTTCCTAAATCAAGGTGACTGTGATGTATCAGACACTGGACCTTTTCGCTCAATTGTGTCGTGAAAGAAGATATCCATATTTGAGGCTTGATGGAACCACGTCGATCAGTAAAAGACAGAAGTTAGTCAACCGCTTCAATGACCCATCAAAGGTATACTGTTCTTCACTCCAAAACCGTATTCGGAATCTAGGCTTTGTATATGCTTTACATTTGTGTTTTGGTTGAGCTCTGTTAGGCCTCTGTATTGGAAACATAATTTAAACTCAACATCTTGCAGGATGAGTTTGTGTTTCTCTTAAGCAGCAAGGCTGGTGGTTGCGGCCTCAATTTGATAGGTGGAAATCGACTAGTTTTGTTTGATCCGGACTGGAATCCTGCAAACGATAAACAAGTAATAGCCTAGGTTAATCTCCAAATGAACATATGGAATGTGAGTCATTAAATATGCATAAGTTTCATTCAGAGAGATAATGTTGTTACTATTTGCAATGTGTATCCATTAAGGCTGCTGCAAGGGTCTGGAGGGATGGACAAAAGAAGAGAGTATACATCTACAGATTGTTGAGTACAGGAACAATTGAAGAAAAGGTTGGATCATGGAAGTAATTTGGATAATACAACCACTATCATTTTTTTCCTTTCTGCATTTGTTTGATAATTCCGAGCAATTCTGTTTAGATTCATATTGTTGAACAGTTTAAATTTGCCGTAGGTGTACCAGCGTCAAATGTCAAAAGAAGGGCTTCAAAAAGTTATCCAACAGGAGCAAGCAGATACCCTTACGACACAGGTTTGAGTAGCTTTGAATGTTTCTTTGCAGTTGGTATTTGCTCTTAAATGAATGTGTGAAACTGTCTTAATCTCAGGTCAACTTTCTTTCAATGGAAGATCTTCGCGATCTTTTTACATTTCATGAGAATGTTAGGTAATGAGCTTTTTTGTATACCTCCTGTATACACAGGCTATGCCTATTTCATTCGTATCAATAAAATTTACCTCTTATAAAAAAAAAGGTAATGAGCTTTTAAATTTTTTTGAGTTACATCACTGCACTGTCGCTTGTATGTATATCTGCTCCGTGATGGATGAATTTGCTGAAGGGACAAGTTGGAGAGTTCAATTGACTATGAATGTATAGTTTTCACATAGTAGATACAAACATGGCATATTCTTTATATTCCTGTTATGGTTTGCATGCTGTCCATGGCCAGATGCAATAGGTCTCTCCTTGTCAGCTATACTTGTTTATTGTTTTATATGTTTCGAATAAAGCAAGCATCAGTATCTCTGTTAGCAGTCAAAAAGTTGATCATGACATCAGTAACTGTAGTACACTTATGGATGATACTGTTAGAAAGATGAGATGATCTGCAACAGCACCTTCTTACCTTATGCCAAATTTCTTCTGTTTTGTTTTTCATATAACTATAGTCCGTGTACCTTGCTTTGTTCTTTTGAACTCTGTAGGTTGAAATGTTTCTTAGCTGCAAGATCTCTTGTTATGCATGTAGGTCTGAAATCCATCAAAATATGAACTGCATCCGTTGCCAAAATTGCAATGATAGGCCTGAGAGTATAGAAGAGGGAGATGGAAATCACTCAACAAATATTAATTGCCAATCCGATCAAGAATCCTCTGATATAGGCAGATTTGCTGAAATTTCAGGATGCTTGCATAAGTTAAGGAGCTCAGAGAAACAGGTTGTCCACATCTATTCAGCAGATATTGCTTCTGCTGATTTTAGTTTAGGCGTTTAATTTGATTCTTATATTTGAGATGATAATTTCAGGTGGGGACTCCTCTAGAAGAAGATTTAGGTAGTTGGGGGCATCATTTCTTCTCCACTTCAGTACCCGATGCTATTTTCCAAGCTTCTGCTGGTGATGAGGTGTGGCAATAGTTTAATATATTTGGTCCAAAGGCAATGGCCACCTTTTATTTGCATTTGTACTCGAAAGAGTATTAGAGCTTTTTCTATCAGGCCCCCGCGTTTGTTAGCTTTAGCACGTATCCCCACGAGTCATCTCTGCATTTTGTTGGTAATGGAAACCAGCTTTGGCACAAACTTGTAGAACACAGAATTTATTGTATCATTTTTAAAAGGGTTGTTTCTCCTTTCCTCACTTGCATTAAGTGTTCCATGAATACTTATGATGCATGCCTTGTCTTGGCAGAGAACCAATGACTGTTAAGATCTGTGGCAGTTACTTGGGATTTAAAATGATCAAATGTGTTAAAAGTCAGTTTTGCTTCCCTTGTTAGTGAAGTATAACGCTGAACAATATCGTGTATGATGTAAATCCCAAATTACAGTGCTTTATTCTCCTCATCTCCTACTGGAGAGTAGATATAAATTGAACTGGTACTCACATTGTTGTTATTGCAGGTGACTTTTGTTTTCACAAACCAAGTGGATGGTAAGCTCATACCTGTTGAGTCTGTTCGTCCAAAAGTGCTTGGACCAGAACGAAATGAGAACGGATTCAGATCAAAGCAAAACATGAACCAAAAATCCATCTTCTTTTCTCAGCACCAAAAACAGATACAATCTGTTTTGTCCGATAGAGATTCTATCAGTACATTTTCCATGCCTTTGTCAAGGGCAACAATGAAATCAGTGAGAACTACTTTAAAAGGCTCAACACATGTAGTGAAGACAAACCTCTCTCCTGGAGATCAATTACCCCAGAAAAGATTGTCTCCTGACACTGTAGAACATGATGATGATTTTGAGTAAAAGTTATTTTGTTTTTTTTTTTTTAAGAGAATCGATGAGCAAGCAAAAGCACTCACTACATTAGTGAGTTTGTTAATTTTTATATTAGTAATTATATTTTGTGTTAGAATTTGTAATTATATTTTGTCCTCAACTCATTTCAACCATCATTACAATTTTTTCAAATCTCAAAATAATAATAATAATATTAAAAAATAATATTTTAATAATATTTTATCATCTTAATTCAACTCAGTTTAACATCCAAATGCAGCCTATCCATAGTCTAATATAGATTATAATTATACTTATATTATATAGTTATACTAAATTACTAATATATAACTAATACTAATATATAGTTTTACTAATAGTCTGATATTAATATTATTATATAGTCTAACTAATACTAATAGTTTAATATACACTATAATTATATTTATACTAATATATAACTATTACTAATCACTATAGTCTATTAAATATATTACAAATATATATAAATTATAATTATCAATTTCTCAAACCATAAAAAAATAATAATAATTATCATTTAAAAAAAGAACCACATTAAAAAAAAAAAAGGAAACGGCGCCGTTTCCTCTCCTTTCTCGATTCTCATTTCTCGAATAAACCCTAAAGCCGGGCCCCTGTCTCTCACTCTCAGACTCTCTGCCTCTCTCTCACGAGCTCGTCTCTCGTCCCTCAGCCTCACTCTCCGTCGCACATAACTTAGGCGCAGCATACCAGTGCTACCACGCACAGACCCTCGGCCTCACCTCACTCTCTCTGTCTTCGATTCCTCACGGAGATGAAAAATAAGGAGGAAAGTAAGAGGACGAGGAATGCTTCAAATCCTCAATCCGAAGAAGAGCCTTTAATCAATGAAAAACCTTCACAAGCACTACAACAAAAACAGCATCAGCATCAGCAGCAATTAGCATCTGCTTCTGACTCTGAATCTGATTCTGACTACGAGGTACTTTCATGTTCTACTACTTCACTCTCTGTTTATTTCTCTTGAAAATTTTCTCTGGCAGAATAATTCCTCAAAAAAATGTAAAAGAAAAGTGTGAATGTTAAGCAAGGAGTTGGTTACCTGTCTAATATGCGTAGATTTGAGCATTTTTTTTTACCTTTTTATAGCATAGATGGCCGCTCTAAACTCGCTGGAGACTAAGTAATAATTATGTTCTTTAGTTTAGCGAGTATTTATTCAACTTTTTATCTGCGTCTTTTCATTTAAGTGATCTCAAAGATGATTTAAGTGACTAGCTTGTCGCTTCGTTAATATTCTGTTTGATTTTTACGTGTTACATATTAATTTACCTTTTCGATTGCCCAGCTCGACGATAGCAGTAGGTGAATGAGCAAATTCGGTATTATAATAAAAATATGTTCATAAATATTCTAATGAAAGTTTTATCTGTTATGTCTGCCTCCTAGCTCCTATGTTCTTATGTTTTCATTTTTTTTTTGGAGTATATGAATGAAGTGGATTTGGTGGTTCTAGGATTTTTCAGAGGCTGGTGACTCTGGTCAATCGTTGAGTGAATCAGAAGCCAGTGAAAGTGGATCTTCTGGAGATGAGGTACACGATAATTTCCCTTGCATAGTTTTTTTTTTATTTTTTGTAATGACCAAGAGAATGCTGGGAACGATAGGATATAAAATTATAAGAAAAAAATATCGAACATGTGAGGGATCCGAAGAATTTAAATTCAGTGAATGAAAATAAAATCAGAGCTGAATCATGTGGAAATAACTTTTTGTATAGATCAACCTATGATACTTATCATCACAAATATAGATATCAATGATTCGCACGGGCACACACTCTTCTCAAAGAAACATCTCATGGGGCCCTGAAGTTAACGACCAGGTAAACCTCCAATGGCCCTAAGGGGACTCGAACTGGTGACCATTGGGGAGCAAACCCAAGGCCAGACCAGCTGAGCTACCCCTCAGGGTTCACACACTCACCCTATAACTGCGTGTGTATGTGTATAATATATATACCACTTGCATATTTCATGAAATTTCATGTTACTCTAGAGCCTGGAAAAGCCTCTTGAGTTTATACTAAAGTGTTTTAGAAGTAACTGTAACAGGGCATTGCCAACTCAGATGATGATAATGGCTTGGACGATGATCATGGTCAAGAAGATCAAAGCAATAGCTCTGAACTGCATCAAGGAGCTGAGGAGAGTGATTCGTCCGAAGATGAGGTCCATTTTTATATTTAATTAATTTTCATTTGAGTATTTGTAGAATGAGATTTGAGGTTTCAAGTATCAGCTGTTTGGCAATGACTATATTTGTTCTTGCTTTGGACAGGTGGCTCCACGAAATACAATTGGAGAAGTTCCTTTGGAATGGTATAAGGATGAGGCTCATATTGGATATGACCTTGGTGGGAAGAAGATTAAGAAGAAAGAACGGCAAGATAAATTGGATTCGTTTCTTGCAAGTGCTGATGACTCTAAAAATTGGTGAGTTTATTTATCATACTTCTCTATTTTCTCATTCATGTAATCAGTAATTTGATAGATAAATTCTAGGGGTTGGCTCAAGTGGTAAAGGCCTTGGTCTCGTTGGTATGCTCCCTTTAGGTCTAAGGTTCGAATCCTTGGGTGTAAACAATTTCTAGGGAGTCCAATGGGGGAATTTTCCCTTAAGTTACCTGAGGTATACTTGTGGGAAACTCTTTGCCAAGGGCCTGTGCACCCCCGGAATTAGTCGGGACTTTGTTCCTAGACTTCTGGTTCCAATAAAAAAAAGTAATTTGATAGATAATAACTGCTCACCTCATTTCCTTGGAAGTACTTGTGAAGGGTCTTCAGCCAAGGTCTTTCTTTAGAACATATATATGGTCATGGTGTATTTATTATATAACCTTTTCAGGCTCAAGATCTATGATGAGTACAATGATGAGGAAGTAGAGGTGACGCGAAAAGAGTTGAGACTTGTTCGCAGATTGCTCAAAGGAAAGGCACCACATGCTGACTTTGATCCTTATGCGGTCTGTAGTTCGGATTCATTTCATGCTCCTTCATTTGTCTATGGATATCATTCTTGCACTGTAACAAATTACTTACTTCATTGTATGCTTGGATTTAACTTCTTTTTTACCAATTGCAGCCTTATGTTGATTGGTTTAAATGGGATGATGCCAAGCACCCACTCTCAAATGCTCCAGAACCGAAGAGGCGGTTCATTCCTTCAAAATGGGAAAGTAAGAAGGTAAGGCTTCTTTCAGGGCGTGTCTTCTTTGTTATGTACGGAGATATCAAACTGGCAAAGATTGGGTGATTTACTTCTTTTACCTCTGGTTTCCTTCCTTTTGATGATCAATGTTCAAAAATAAACAAATGTCCGGACCTCCTTTCTGGTGACACTCTACATTTCCTCTTATAAATTACAGGTTGTTAAGCTTGTTAGGGCAATTCGTATGGGATTAATTAAGTTTGACAAGCCAAAGGAAGAACAACGTTTCTATCCGTTGTGGGGAGATGATTCCAGCTCAACAGAAAAGGCTAATCATTTAGCCTACATTCCTGCACCGAAGCCAAAATTGCCAGGTATTAACGCTCAACCACCTTTCTGGATTATAAATTTTACACTACATAATTTCTGTGAAGGAATTTTCCACCTATTTTACTCTCTATTTCTTTTAAAAGGCCATGAGGAATCGTACAACCCTTCTTTGGAATACATCCCAACACAAGAAGAGATTAATTCTTATCAATTGATGTACGATGAAGATCGGCCTAAGTTTATACCTAGAAGGTAATTCACAATGCAACTGTATCTAATCCATATCCATTTGCTTCTCTTGTTTGATATTTGATTGTCAAACATCTTGATCACTGTTTATTTGATTAGGTATATTTCTTTGAGAAGCATCCCAGCATATGATAATGGTGTTAAGGACATTTTTGAACGTTGTTTGGACCTATATTTGTGCCCACGAGTTCGGAAAAAACGTGTAAGTCAGAAACTTGCTGAGGATCGAAGAGGCCAAGTTTTGCTGATTTGCTTGTTCATTTATCCTTAGTCTTATGTTGAGTTTCATAGCACATACAGTTGCATAATTTGTCTTGTAATTCATTTTCAAATCAGTATGTTCTAATCACATGATAGTTGGTCAAATTGATCAAAATTGATCCTTTTAATGTTCCAGATTAATATTGATCCCGAGTCCTTGAAGCCCAAGCTGCCAAGTCGGAAAGATCTTAAGCCTTACCCCATAACATGTTATCTTGAGTACAATGGTCACAAGGATGCTGTCATGTCAATTTCTATTGAAGCTTCTGGGCAATGGGTTGCTTCAGGTTTGTATGCTACTCTTTGTTGTAATTTCATTCGGGAAACAGGACAAAAGAATGATTTGATTTGGGTCTTATGATCTTCTTATGGTTCACAAAGGTTCTCTTGATGGAACTGTGCGTATCTGGGAAGTTGAAACTGGTAGATGTCTTAGAGTCTGGGAGATTGGTGAAGCAGTTAAGTGTGTAGCATGGAATCCATTGCACGAGCTTCCTATTTTAGCTGTCTCTGCGTAAGGCTCAATACTTTGTTTTATTTTTTTCCTGTTCTACTCCCAAAAAAAGGATACTGAATACAAATTGAAGCTGGGATTCACATTACTTTTCAGTGTAGTTCAACTACTGAGAATTTTTCAGGGGACAGGATGTACTACTTTTGAACACTGGTTTTGGTGATGAAGAACAACAGAAGAAGATTAAGGAAATTCTCCATGTTGAGACATCTAAAACCCCAGATGATTCAGGTCAGTACAAAATATCTATTACTTTCAATGTCCTAGAATAAATGAATGTATTTTGACCTTTGCACAATATATTACGCATGCTTAGGCAACAAAGTACCTATTGTAAGTTGGCTTCAAGATGATAAGCATGAAGGGATCAGGTTAAGGCATTTTAAGGTACGTCTGCTTTAAAACTAATTCCCTCCCATCCTACTCATTACGTCTCTGCCCTCTTTCTTTTTCCTTAGGTGGTAAAATTTTATGGTAGAGTTGTTAAAAATAATAATAATTTTCTGGTAAAGTTAATAATAATATAATTGCTTGCTTTGTTGTCCTGCCGCAGACTGTGTCTTCAGTAGAATGGCACCGTAAAGGGGACTACCTGTCAACCGTAATGCCAGCTGATATCCTCCGCGTAGTCTTTTTTTTAATTTTTACTTTAATTGATTATTTGACATGTATGATTTACTCTCCCATTTGTCAATGATGATCTTCTCAGTTGTTCCCTTAGTCTTTTAAAATTTATCAACTCATACACCCTGGACTGAGTAAGGGTTACTTGGTGTTCAGCATAGCATCATCTAAGCATGGGACTATGTCTAAGAAATTATTCCTGCTTAGACATGAGCTGGTTGATAAATGCTGATTTATTCTTGAACATGCCTTGGATTTTCTTGACCTGTTAATTACGTGAATCGAGAGCTGTTCTTATACACCAGCTCTCTAAAAAGCATACTCAAAGAATACCATTCAAGTTGCATGGACTTCCAGTTTCGGCAGTGTTCCATCCTACTCGTTCCATCTTTTTCATCTCAACGAAGAAGAATGTTCGTGTTTACGATCTGTGGCAGCAAAAGTTCATCAAAAAGCTTGAAACTGGACTGCGTGAAGTCTCTTCCATTGCTGTTCATCCTGGGGGTATCTTTTCAATTTTAATTTCTTGATTATCAATTTGTATTTGTGTGGATGAAAGTTTATTTTATTAGGTTAGTTTTTCATTTGTTGGTATGCTCAGTCATCTTTTCAAAATATCTGAGATGCACTTTCCATGCAGGTGATAATGTAATTGTGGGGAGCAGAGAGGGAAAATTGTGTTGGTTTGACATGGACCTTTCATCTCAACCTTACAGAATTCTAAAGTATGTCACAGCACCAATTGGCAAAATAATGATGATCGTATAGATATATAAATATATACTCAGATTCCAATCACCTTCTACAATTTTTTTGTCTATATGGTGTTTCATTTTTCTGACGTGTTTGGAATTTTCTCAGGTGTCATCCAAAGGACATTACCAATGTGGCCTTTCATCGCTCATATCCCTTATTTGCTTCATGCTCTGATGATTGCACTGCATATGTTTTTCATGGCATGGTTTATTCTGATCTTAACCAGAATCCTCTTGTCGTCCCCCTTGAAATTCTTAGAGGACATACAAGCTCAAATGGGAGAGGTGAGAGCTTTGAATATTTGTCATTTATTTTCCAATTGCTTTGTGTAGAAACTGATATCATTGTCATTGATTATGTCATCTTTATTGCAGGAGTAATGGATTGTAAATTCCATCCAAGGCAACCCTGGTTATTCACTGCGGGTGCTGATTCAGTTATCAAACTTTATTGTCATTAAGGAGGAGGTCTGTCAAGCTGATAAGAATGTGATCTAGGAGGGGGGGATGAGTCCCAAGAAAGGGACCTCATATTTTTTCTGGCAACTATACTGTTTTATTGTTGAGGAAAAGTTGAAAACTAATTGTTGCTCATCAATCATCTCGAGCTCGATATCGAACATCAATCCTGTATTGTTTTTGTAATCTGAAATGCATAAATCAACCGAAGTATTGTTTTTGCCTATCAAGCTCGATACTAAATACAAATCAAACAGAGAGAGAGAGAGCAGTTTGTAGACCCTATGAACTACGGAGAATATTTGATTATTGGCTAAGAGTTTTGCAGCCAACCAAATACCAAACTGTACATGTTCTATAAAACTACCAAAGGCTTTACGGAGTTTTATTGACACGGTTCGTTTGCAAATTGTGACAAAATCGAAGGAATACAACAAGATTTGTGTGTTTTCAACCTAGGATTTTACAGAAGTTGAACTGCCGCAATGGATGGGATTTTCTCTCGCAGTTTCTGTGTAACAGCCACGCGAACAGTCATCACTCCTGCAGCTGGTCCTGTTATTCGAACTTTGACTATTGGCTCCTCAATTGCCACGAGTTCAAGTGATCCACCTGCTCCCCCAACCAGATAGGGCCTTATTTCTTCGAGTACCTGCAATGGATTAAATTATAGTTATCTACTAAGCTCCTGAAAAATAGCACTATTTTTTTGTGGCGGGGAGACAATATCTTGAAATGAGCACCATGCACACACCCTGTGAAGCTCAAATTAGGATTCCTTGAGATAAGTTAGTACTTATGAGCATTTTCATTAACGGGATTTCACCAACCCTTCTACGGCCAGCCCTGGTCCAGCTATATTTTGAGGCAACCAATAGATCAAATGTAAATCTGAAACTGAATTGGGCAAAGCAATGAAAGCATGCCACCAAAAGGGGAACATCATGGCTCAGCCAAGAAGGTAATTGACCGATTCATCATTTTTAATGACATGGCTACATCCATTGGCAGATATCTTATCATCCAGCATGCACTGTCAACACAGTGTAGTGCACATAGAAACCTTTGTACATTTAGCTTTAAAAGGAGAAAGAAAAAGTTAATAAAGATTTTGATGCTAAACTACATCTCGGAGCACTGAGTAACTCAATCCAAACAACTTGTTGATTTTGTTGGTCTGCAACAATCATCCTCAAAAACCCTAGTAGTTTAAGGACAAAGCAGACAAAATAATCTCTTGCTCCTCTCACACGCCCCCATTAGGTACAATTCATACGAAACTCGAACAATTTCTAACAATTTATTCTTTCTATCTGTTCAGGTTAAGTGAAATATGGCTTCTTTTTCAGATCCCTTTCCATGTACAAACCCTCTCTCCTCCTCTTCGATGAGTAGTACCAATAAATGGCGAAACAAAAAACTGAACGCAAGTCTTACATATCATTTTGTCTGCTTATAATATTAGTAGTTGAATATACTGAGTAGTTACTGGAAATGAGAAGTTACCGTCTCTATATTTTCCTCATTCATCTCAAGACCAGTTTCTTCATCAGCTATCGGTTCCACTGCAACTATTTCAGGGATCTTTTCCATCAAGCGATGCTCAATGCCCATTTTCATTGTCATAACGGAACTCGGACAGGAGCCACATGCTCCCTGTAGCTTCAATCGTACAACGTTGCCATCAATCTCATGCAATGCCACATTTCCCCCATCTGCAATTAGATAAGGTCGGATTTCATCCAATACACTTTCAACATTTTCTGCAGTTAGTGGCAATTCCACAACTGAATTCGGAGTAGCAACAGCCTTCACAACTGTACAGAATGCAAATAAGTTAACTTCAGAGATTTGATAGGTTGGAAGGAAAAAAGCTGAAAAGGAGTATTGTTAAAGATTAAATCCATGCTTTAGAACAATCTTGTATACATCGAGACCGAAAATTTTAATTTGGAATGCGTACATGGTAAGAAAATCTCAAACTCAATGAAGCAATCAACAAAATCACCAATTTCCCATTTTCCATTCAAGTTAAATCCACAAAAGAAGGAAAACAAAACACGTACAGATACTAACCGTGAGAAATTATGGTTACCTGGACTGCGTGAGCGGGATTGGAAACGAATTGGAACGGAACGGTATGAATCTCGCCATACCGAATCATGTCCCCTCGCGATAGAAAGATGCGTGCCAAACAAGGTGGAGCTCTGAGAATTTCTTGTACGATTAGAAACTGATCCTATTTAATCCTATTCTATAATAGAGAAATAAACAGTGAATGTTAAGGGAGACAAAAGAGAGAGAACCTTGGAGGGGCGAGAAGAGGTGGGAGGTTCTAGGGCTGGTTGGGCCCTGTTACAGTATAAGGGCGTATTCACCACTACAGCTTGCATCTTCTTCTAAACCAATCCTCTTTTGCCTTTTTCTTCTATTACCTTTTCTTTTCCTGAGTTTCTCGGTAGATAAACTGAGGTGTAGAATACAGATCCCTCTCCCTATCCCTCTCTGGAATCAAACCCCCGCTCTCTCTCTCTCTCTCGGAGGAATCTTTTTCGTTATTTTTAGTTAAGGTGTCTTTTATTGCCGCAGGTTGAAAAAGAAACAATCCTAACCTCATTTGTTGATACGTCAGAACCGCTTCTGGCAAGGCAAGGTGTCTGCTATAAGGAGAGTTTATCGGAGACCAACGAGAGCTTGCCACGTAAGGGTTCCTCAATAACCATAGTGCGGACGTATAGCAGGAGATCAGAAATCTCCCTTCCTAATTTCCCTTCCCTTCCCGCTTGACGAGACTCTCTCATCTTTGATCTCTCTCTCTCACGATATCCCTCCCGAAAGACAGAACCCCTCTCTCTCCTTCCCTCTCTCTCCTTCGATTTCTCTCCATCAATCTCTCTCACAAAATCTCTAATCTGAAATCCCTAATCTTTCTCTCTCTCTCTTCGGTCTCTCTCATTCCCTCTCCCTCACAAAAACCCTAACCCTAACCCAAAATCCCTAATCTCTCTCTCCTTCAATCTCTCTCACAGGTTCTAACAAGATTATTTTGTCAATTAATCGTTTTTTTTCAGAAATGAGATGAGATGAGATGAATTGAGATTAAAGTTAAAAAGTTAAATAAAATATTATTAGAATATATTTTTTAATATTATTTTTGTTTTGGAATTTGAAAAAATTAAATTATTTATTTTATTTTTGTTTTGGGATTTGAAAAAGTTGAATTGTTTATTTTATTTTGTGTGAGAATTTAAGAAAGTTGTAATGATGAGATGAGATGAGATGAGATGTTTCCTGAAAACAAACGAGGACGCAAGCATAATTAGTTGGAAGCATTCTGCAAACCTGATGTGTTCTCTATGTTAGTTCTTCCATTATTTTGCTCCACTCCAGTGGCAAGTGATGTGCTTGAATTGACTATTCGTTCATTAGAGTTATATTTCTTGCTGACTCCAGAATGTTCATCAGCCATAGATGCATTGATATGTACTTTACCGTTTGGAGGGTTGCAGAAAGTATCACTCTTACATACAATATGTGTAGCATTAAGAGGACTTTCTTCTTTAACTCCATTATCCCCAATTACTACCCAAGCCCTGCAAGAACTTGCTTGTTCTGGTGGAATACTTTCATCACCATTTATGGAAGGATTGGAATGTAAAGTGTTGAGGGAAAAATGTGTTAATTGGCATATTTTTGTGAAAACCTATGTAAAGTTGAGTTGTAACAAGTGTTGATGCAATGTTAAAATGAAAAAGATTGAAGTGTGCTCAACATGGCTCGACTGGCGCTCGAGCGGAACCTTCCAGAGAGGTTCGCTCGATGGGCGCTCGACGTAGCGCTCGAGCGGAACCAAGACAGAGTGGTTCGCTCGAGGTGAGCTTGACGTGGCGCTCGAGCTGAACCCATCCAGAGTGGTTCGCTCGATGTGCGCTCGACGAAGCGCTCGAGCGGAACCCAGACAGAGTGGTTCGCTCGAGGTGAGCTTGACGTGGCGCTCGAGCAGAACTCATACAGAGTGGTTCGCTCGATGTGCGCTCGACGTGGCGCTCGAGCGGAACTCATCCAGAGTGGTTCGCTCGATGTGTGCTCGATGTTGCGCTCGAGCAGACCTCATACAGAGACGTTCGCTCGACACCTCGCTCGAGCGGTTTCAGAAGATAACGTGCGCTCGACCTTCACTCGACACCTTGCTCGAGCCAATGTTCAAAGATAACCTAAAATTCATGCTTTGGGCGCCGTGACTTGCTGAGACTATAAATAGAACATATCATTTCTGTTCTGTGGTGTGGAAAAATAGAGCAAAACCTTAAGTGTTTCAAGAGCCAAAGAGAGAAACCTATTCCTCACCTTGTGAATCTCTTTTGGAAAAACACAAATCCACCACACCACTCTTAAGATCAAATGTCATTCAAAGTCCATTGAAGTGGACGTTTTGTTGGCCGGAAGGTTTCCGGAGCTGCTGTTGATGCAGAGATCGAGAGGTTCTCGTGGAAAGCTATAGAAGGTCGGAGTTCCGACACTACATGCGTGTAGAGATCGAGTGGGTCACTCGTGATGTTGCAAGCCAAGTTTAGGAACTATAAAGGTTTTGTGAGTGTTTCTATATTGGTTGTAATGAACTTTTTCTATAGTGGATTTTAGGTGGTGCCTTACACCCGGAGTGGTTTTAGAATTTGAAGAAGTTCTTCAAATGAGTTTCCACTTCGTGACCAAAATCATTGTGTTAATTATTCTTGTTCATTGATTAACTGCTTATATGTTTCTGTTATTGAAAAGACCTTAAAAATTGGAATACACATATTCACCCCCCTCTAGGTGTAGTGATTGGTAGAACCACTGCTTTTTCATAAAGTATTAATCGTAGTGGCACTACCACCACCACCAACAATGAGATCAGTTTCCCCAACAGTTGTAACACCGCTATTGACAGCATGACTCTTTGCCTTAACAACATCTTCGGTATCCTCTGCACCCTGAGGTCAAGAAGGAACACCAAGCATGGGTTCCAGAAATGTTGTCCAAATCTTCATAACTTTATTCGACTATTCGATTGTACAAACTTCTCTACAGGAATATTTAATTAGCTGATATACATCTTCATGGATGTCTGGATCAGGGTACTCAAATTTCAAATTTGGAATGATTGGTCGTCTATTTTCAGCAAAAATAGCTAGTAGCACATCATCTTCCTTACGTTTTTTTTTCACTAATTTCTTTGATCTCCGCCAATAAGGCTGTAAAAAATGTATGACAAGTGAACCATGAAAACTGAACATATATTGTATCGAGAGACAGAGAGAGTAGAGAGAGAGGGAAATTTCAGATCGAGAGACGAAGAGAGTGAAAGAGCAGAGGAAAATTTCGGATCGAGACACAGAGTGAGAGAGCAGAGATGGGGGTAAGGAATTCGATCCCCTTTACGTGCAGCTCCTCAATTTCCTTCATGTGCCCCTTATGTGGCAAGCTCTCATTGGTCTCCCATGTAAAAGGTTTATCGAAGACACCTACATGAAGTTATTCTCTTAATCATTAATATATATAAATGATAAATCCACATAATTTTTCACAATACATTACACAACCATATTTTAAAATAAAATATAGTTTAATAAAATATTTTATAAAAATAACACTTCTTAAAAATACTCTCACTTTAAAATATGTGTTGTAAAATATATTGCGAAATATGTTGTGTAGTTATTATTACTCATATAAAATTACTTTGTTTTGCATGAATATTAATTAGCATAAAAATTTATTAATGTTCAAAATTGTCTATTAAACTCTACAATATGTGATTTATTTACTCACCGACTTATAAAAGCAATTACAAAATCGATCCACACCATTCAAGTAGTTGACATATTAATTCAATTATAATTTATAACATCAATAAATATAATTAAAAATATCCAATAGATAATAATATTGAATTTTAACAAGTTATAATTGCTTTACTCGTGATCTTGGAAGTTTCTAATTGATCAACATGAACTTATGCCTTCGAATAAAGCATCGTCATGACTTTTTTTCTTTTCAGATCATTGGATAATTATATATATATATATATATAGCAATGCTACGTACAGTTCCCATTTGGGGATTGCAATGCAAGATTAGGTAATTCTATATTTAAAATTTTTTAAAATTACAAAAATATCCCTCTTAAAATGATATTTTTTCTCATTTAATAAAGGGTCTGCATATACAGTCCCCAAGTGAGGACTGTAAATAGAATTTCTCACACACTCACATATATAAATATATAAATATATATGGAGGATTTGATTATTGGTTCTCTTAGTGAAAAATTAAGGTGTTACCAATTGATCTAAAAGATCTTGGCCAGATCATTGGATAATTAGATTGAAAATATTTACAAATTAATTCAAATAAGACATTATGCTAATATATAATAGTAATGTATCCTTATTACAATGCAACAACATGCACATCCTTTATTTATATTCTCATTAAATTAACTGATTAATTGTCATTTTGAATGACGGAAAAGCATGAACACAACAAATTTGAGACATGAATTGAATAGCCATATATATAGCTGCGTTTGCATACATTTTTCCATGCATAAACTGGAGGGAAAAAATAACAACAATAACAACAACAAACCATGCACGTTCTTATACATATTGATCTTAATTAAGCGCCAAGAATATATAATATAAAAGAAGGAAATTAAATGCATACATATTGATGATCTCATGAATTAATTATACAAAGATCAGAGTGATCAGTGCTATGCATAGCATGCAGTAGTAGATGATGACCGTTTCTTCCTGGAAAATAAATCTCCCACCAGAGGAATAATAGGCTTCATCTTCTTCTTCCCTGGCTGTCTCCCTCCAAAATATCCTTCCTCTCCAAAGCTTAATATCTGAGCCAAAGTTGGCGAGTCTGCGGCCTCGATCCTAAACATCAACTCCCTCTTCTTCTCTTCCTCTCTTATCCCAGTACTATTTGCTCTCCCAAAACTCCTCTCTCTCGTAGCCATTGCCTTTCCAGCCGCAGCCGCTTCGGCCTCCGCCAACTTTGACATGTTCTTGTGAAGCTCAGCGTTTAGCGAAGCCAGTGCGACCTCAGTTTCGGACTCTCTCTCCTTCAGCAACTTCAGCTCCACCTTCGTTTCCTCGAGCTGGGCCTCCAGCTTCTTCAGAGAGTCTAAAAGCAAGTACTGTTCATTATGATCCTCAACTTTCTGATCATCCTCGATGGGATTTGATGAGAACTTCCATGAAGTTTCTTGCTTTGGAGCGTTCACATGATAAGGCGCCTTTTGAGAGTAAATTTCTCCCACAAGAAGCCGCTCGCCGAAGATAGCGACCGCTTCTTTGACGGAGCGGAAGGGACGGGACGTGTCCACGTTGGAGTTATAATCTAGGACGTTCGACTGATTTTCAGGAGGAGGAGGAGGAGGAGGATGAGGTTCCATGGTGGTGAAGGCTTGGGATGAGAATGGGCGGTGGGCAAGTAAAAGAAGAAGGATATTTGATGATTGGTTAGGTTTGGGTTTTCGTTGCTTTTACTTCAAAGTTGGAAGAGACGAGGGAGAGTGGAATGGGAGACTGTTGTTTACAGGTTAAGACAAGGAATAGCTAGCAGAGAGATCTAGTACTATATTGTTGGTGTACCGATCAGGCCAGAAGGAGGATGACAGGTTAACCACACGGCACGTACGTGTGTCGTCGTGTTAGACCGCAGGTACGTTCTCATTTATTTATAGTAATTGGTAACTTTTTCATGGCTCTATTAGTAAGCTTGCATTACTATCATTCCCAAAGTGTTTTGTTTTCTTTAATATCTTTTTTTTTTTCCTCCCTTTCTTAGCTACCACGTACTTGGATTATTTGTTTTGGTGATACGAACTAGTTGTTTCCATACTTGTATTATCATTGCACATTAATTTGCATGATTGGTACCGCTCTCAACACTAGTAATGTAACCATCGATGCTTTTATCAATGGGAAGGCTAAAAAGATAGTTCTATTTTTTAAGTTAAGTTTGGTTGTTAAATTCATCTGAGTTCAACTCAGTTCAATCTAATTTTAAATTAAGTCTAACATTTAAACATCCAACTTTCAAATTATTAAACTCGTTTCAACTCAAAACCTCTTTATACATGTGACCTACAATTTTTTTTAATTCAACACTTCTTTATACTTGAGACCCATAACATTTTTCAACTTTTCATAAATACATTTAAACTCATCTTAACATCCAAGCACATTTAAACTCATTTTAAATTGACCCCACAAAACTCACTATACTATCTCAACTTAATATTATTCATAAAGAACTCAATTCAGCTTAACTTAACTCAACATCCAAGCAACTTAATCGACTATTTGTTTATTATAAAATTAAAAGTAATATTTTTTTTTTATAAAAAAAGTAAATTTCATTATAAAAATATATAAAAAAATTTAATATTTGTATGGAAAAATCAAATACTTATAAATGCTTAAGCTTATGAATTTTCAATTCCGTTCTGTCAAAACAAAACTCTTTCAATAATGCAAATTTTTATCCACAATTTATTTTTCTTTATGCGTAGTTTTGATTGAACTTTGGAAAAACACGAAACAGTCAATAATGCAAATTGTAATATAGGGGAAAGGAAGCGACCCGTCTTGTAGTCGGCGAAGATAGCAAAGACAGATAGCCATGGCGAATCGACCCCTCTTCCCCTCCTCTCTCTTACACTTGCTGGCTCTACTCTCACTCCTCAACCTCTTCCTTTCCCATCTCTCTCGCTCTCTCGTCCTCGCCGCCGATTCCCACTTCGAAGGCTTCGACTCTGAAGATGCCGATGCCGATCCCGATTCCGATATCCTCTACCCTAACTCCCTCCGATCCCCTTCTCTCACTCTCTCTGATCCCGACCCCTCTCGATTCTCTCCCCCGGATCCCGTTCCGGACTCTCGGTCTCCACCTTCTTCGTCGGATCCTCCCAAGCCTTCCTACGCCAGCTTCGATGACTGGGACGAGGACGAATTCGAAGGCCTACCGATTCTCGAAGAGAAGCCCATCGAGACCCCAATTATCACCGAGGGTGCCACTCCCTCTGATTCGAACTCGAAAACCTCAGCCTCCCCGAAAGCGAAGCCGACCCTAAAGTCTTACACCGCCGAGATCGTGTGCGGGACTTTTCTGATCATGTTCTTGATCAACTACTTCACCGGGAAGCGCGAGAACGAGAGCCTTGCCCTCGCCTGGGCCGCTAAGTTCGCCACCAAAAACTCCATCTTTGAGCGGAATTTCAGTCTGTTGGGGGTCGGCGAAGGCGACGACTCGCCGTTGCTGCTGAAGGAGGGGCAGACCATGTTCAAGTTCTACGCGAGCGGGCGTAGGTATTGCCAGGGGTTGTTGGCAACGATGGAGCTGAAGAGCCGGCATGATTTGATATCGAGGTTATACAATTTGGTGGTGCCGTGCAAAGACGAGATTTCTTTCGAAGTGTATATGAACGAAGACGCCATGGACCACGTGGTTCTTGCGGCGTCGAGGAAGAAGGCGGCGAAGGTGATGCAGAAGGAGGTAAGGGATTTGCAGAAGTTCGCCGGGATGGTGTCGCCCCCAACGAGTGGTAGGAAGTGGGTCAGCGAAGAGTTGGCTGTTATCTCGGAATCGAAAGAGGTGGCAGGGGATTTGATCACGGATGCCGTGCTTGATCAGGTTGGATTGGTTTACATTTTGAATATATTTATGGGAATTTCATCTTTTTTTCTTCGAGTCTTTTTTTGTTTTGCTATGCGGATATTGTTTAGTTTAGGTCTCAGTGCTTTGAATTCAATGTTCTTCTGTGTTGGTATTGTAGTATTATGCGTTGTTGAGTTTTAGCTGTACCATGTTTTCGATGTTGATTATTTAATGTGAGGAGAGATGTTTGCCTGCTGATGTTTTTTTTTAACTTTAACGTTATAGTGGATATGCCTTGGAGAAGTTGCCGTGGAGATTTGGATTATTTTCTTATTGAACAAAGCTCTTCTTTTGTAATTGGAGTTACTCTTAAATCGACGTAGCTGTAACTACACGCTAGTTAGGATGTTTTTGGGAAATTTTAGAATGATAACTATGATTTATTTTGGATTAGCTTATTGTTAGGAACTTATTGTTCCACATATCAGCTTGAGCATGCAACTCACATTGAAGTAATTCTTACGTCGCTCCATAGTTTTTCTCCGGTGCTAGTGTAGCATATTTCTCACTACTAGTAGCAAACATGATAAAGCCCTTTTCTTTGTGGGCTGTTGCTCTGTTGCCTGATCTTTGAACGCTTCCTAGCCCTGTTTCCTTGTTATGATTATATGATACTTGTACACCCAATTTCTTTGTTTTTCTAACATTTAAGATATAAATGGAATCGACAAAGTAAATGTTAGGTGGCACCAGTTTCAGGTACTGGTCCGTGGCATGACAATGAATTCTCTTTTTTCCTTTTCAATAAGATTTGAACTTCCAAGAAACAAGCAAAGTAAATGTCAGGCAATCAATTTGTCAAAAAGAAGAAAAGAAAAAAAGTAAATGTTAGGCAGTCTACTGCCGCTACACGACTCCAATCTAATAGAAATGCCAGCAGTTTGCTTGCTTCTTTGGATTCCTTCATGTAAGTTTGTACATGGTTTTTTGCAGGTTTTTGGAGAAAAAGCTTTTGAGAAATTCGGAAAGCATTTCATCTCAATGCATTTCTCTGATCAACAGCCGGGCACACACAAGAAGATGCTCTTGTTCAAGTTTGCCCTCCCAGACGCCAACAACATGGCTGATATGGCTCGATTGGTGGCTCTTGTGCCTTATTATATCGACTTGATAGGGCGGTACAAACTGAGTTCTCAGGTGGGTTAGCTTATAGCAACATTCTTTAATTTGGCTAAACAAAACTTGCCGGAAAAGTTATGATATCCTTAAACCACGACTGGTCCAATTGCAGGCTCGATCTAAAACAGAAGCAGCCAGATTAAAGGCTGCTCAAGAGGCATATAAAGAACTTCAAAATGCTAGGCAAGAAGCCTTGCAGAAAAAGAAAGCAGAGAGGAAAAAGCTGATGGAGGAAGCTGAGGCGCAGCTTAGTGCAGAGTCCATTCGGAAGAAAGAAGCAAAAGATCGTACTCGTCAGACGAAGAAGGGAATGCCAAAAATAAAGATGTCCCGCGCACACTAATTACCACATTTTGTCCAGACGAACTATCTAAAAGCTTACCCGACTTGCCTTAAAAGAGTTTTGGTTCTGTACTTCCATCGCTATGGACCCCTTTTTTTTTCTTTTTCTTTTTTTTTTTAAGAAAGGGGAGGTGGGGCTACAGAGTAGCAATTCTCTGCCCGATCATAGGAGCTCTTTCCTGCTGTGGAATATTCGATTTGAGCCATAACTAAACCCATCACTACAGTACTCCTAAAGTATCTAACTGATCTAAAGTCTTTCTCATAACTCAAAAGGTCAAGTTTTACTATTACAAGTGACTTGTGTTCTGATTTAAAGAAATCATGAAATACCAGTTAAGCCAATTGGGCTGCAACTTGGTTATGGACTTGGTCGTTTGCTCAATGTAAGCTGGTCTCCAACTCCCAACAATTCCACATATTTGAGCTTTGTTTTTATTTTTGACAACATATTTGTGCCACTCTGGATTTTGAATGTATCTAAATCCGGGTGCATTCATGTTCTCTCTAACTAGAGTAATACACTCTTATAAATGAGTTTTACCAATAGTTTTTACTGCTTTATTTTTTTATTATTATTATTTTTTACTTAATGATTAAGTAAATATTTTTTAATAATATTATGAATTTTTTTATTTTTTAAAAAATATTTACATATATTAAAAAAATACAAAAAAAATAAAAATTTCAGAAACATTAACGGTAGCTCTCAGCGGTAGTTAGGAGCGGTGGCTCTAGTGTCACTCATCTAACTAAATACAAGCTTTTTTTTTTAAAAGGACGTTGCTACGTACACGTACCGAAATTCTCAACCGAATACTTTAATTTTTTTATTTTTTAACTTTTACTTTTACAATTTTTTTTAAACTATTTAGATAATTTTTAAAAATTAAAAAAATCACGTATTCATTTTTAAAAAACTTACTTAATCACTAAATAAATAAAAAAAATTTAAAAATTTCGCACTATCTGACCACTGTTTGTGAAAAAAGCATTACCCTTTTTCAAATGGAGGCTGTGTTTGTCATGTCTTTGGCTGGGGTAATCAATCTATGAACCTCTATTATTATTATTTTACTATCTAATTTTTTTTCTCCTTTTATTATTTGAATTTAGATTAAAAATTCTAGAACATAACCTTCTTACATAATTTAAAAGAAGATAAATTCAATTAATCAACATAATTATATAATTTAATGAAAAATAAATTTTAATTTTATAAAAATTTACCTTCTTTTAATTTATATAAAATTAAATTTATTAATTTACTTATAATTTAAAAGGTTATCTTCTAAGATTTTTAATTCAGATTTAAAGTGTAAAAAAAAAAAAAAATTGAATAATAAAATAATAATAAATGAAAGGTAAGATTATCCCATTGCCTGAGGCGCTGTACAGGCGAACTTGGATAATAATAAAAAACAAAAAATTAAATTAAATTATTAATAAAAAAAAAAAAAAACCCCAATTCCGAGCCCACGCGCGCGGGCCAGATAATCGTATTTTCCAGTTGGGCTTCGTCGCCCTTCGCCTCCCTCTGATCAGGACACACCACACACGGTGCCCCGCCAATGGCTCCGCCATACACCAAGCTCCCGCACCAGCGACACCAATTCCGTACCTTCATCGACGCCAGAATCAAATGGGTCCGAGACCCATACCTCGACTTCGCGGTCCATCGAGAGAAAGACCTCCAGCAAGCCGTCTTCCTCAAGAACCACATTCTCTCAACCCCTTCCAAGTCCCTCCCTCTCTCCACCGCCTCTCTCCTCAAAGCTCACCTCCACCTCCCCACCTCCACCTACAAGTTCTACCTGAAATACCCCTCCATTTTCACCCAATTCCATCCCCGTCCTAACCTCCCTCCTCAACTTAAGCTCACCCAGCAAGCCCTTGCCCTCCACAAAGAAGAATCCGCCATTCACAGCTCCCCGATTCACCGAAAGGAAGCGGTTCGACGCCTCTCCAAGCTCCTAATGCTCACCAGAGCCTGCAAATTGCCTATATATATAGTAAATAGATTGATATGGGACATGGGTCTTCCTCATAATTATGTTTTGACCCTTCTCGCAGATTTCCCCGAGTATTTTCAGGTTTGCGAGATCAAGGACGAGTTGAGTGGTGAGCAAGTGCTTGCCTTAGAGCTTGTTTCTTGGAGGGACGAACTGGCGGTGTCGGAATTGGAGAGAAGGGTGTTGAACTGCGGTAACTCGGGCTCCAAGAAAGGAAGGCGCATTGCGTTCCCCATGTGTTTGCCAAAAGGATTTGAGTTAGAGAAAAAGGTGTGGAATTGGGTCGAGGAGTGGCAAGAGCTTCCGTACATTTCTCCCTACGAGAATGCGTTTCACTTGCCGCCTAGTAGCGCTCAGGCTGAGAAGTGGGCTGTGGCGGTGCTTCACGAGTTGTTTTGGTTGCTTGTGTCGAAGAAGATGGAGAGGGACCTTGCGTTTTGCGTGGGGGAGTACTTGGGGTTTGGGGCGAGGTTTAAGAAGGCTTTGTCTCATTATCCGGGTATATTTTACGTGTCAAATAAGATCAGGACGCAGACTGTGGTGCTTAGGGAGGCTTATAGGAAGGATTTCTTGGTGGAGAAGCATCCATTGATGGGTATGAGGTATCGGTATATTCATCTTATGAATAAGGTGCCTAAGTGGCGAAAGCAAGCGGTTGTTATGGCCAATGGGGGCTAAACAGAAGGCTGCTTTATCTGGCGAATGCCAATGGGTAGATAGAAAAGGAGGAAAAGTGAACTGCGTGATCCAAAGCTACAGAAGCACAGGTTGCGGCCCGGTGGACATCTTTGGCTGGCTGGCTGCTGCGGCGGCAGAACTAATCATAGGAATGGTGCCAGGGTTCAGGCGTGCAGGAAGTTAAGATGATCAAGTATGTTCCGTTCGTCACTTGATTGCTTAATTCACCTCATTTTGTGGTGTACTGAACCATGCTATTGCTAGGTGAATTCACTGACTAGATTTTACGGGAATCACACCGCTTAAGACATTGATAAAATCATCATAAAACGATAGCATCTCAAATCTTGATTCACTGTTCCAAACATGTAAACTAATTGTTATACAAACGATTACTTGCGTAGTTGAACCATTACTTGCGTAGTTGAACCTATTGGCAAGGGTTATTTGCATTTAGTCTTTTGATTAATATCTATGTATAATACTGACACCGCAATTTGATAATCTCAAGACTGAAGCAAAAAGTCAACCCAAACCTCAACAGCCCCTTGAAGTCTCCAGCATCAAAAGGCTATATATGCATGCAGACTTCAATGTACTAAGATTGGACGATGAAATTAAACAACTTAACCAGGCCAGAATGTGTGAGACTATAATGTAGATGTATAATTGATGAGTACACTGAAAAATTTATTCACTCTGACATAAATGTTCAAATAAAGATCAACTGAATAATATTTCATAGAATTACATTATATGAATGTTGAAGATCAATCGAGTTCCATTCACCAACTGTAATTTTCATCAAATTTCCATAGTTCCCAAGAGAAACCAGGCTCCTAGTAAAACCGTAAAGGCTTACATTGTTGTCCTGTTTTTTGGCACAGTATGTGATATGTGCAACCAGTTTCTAGGTTGTAATTTATCGCCAGACTCTCTCATAATCAACAGGCCACGCTCCCAAACACCAACATCTCTGTAGCCCTTTCTAATCGCTTTCCAATATATTCCTACACTGCTATAGCTTTCAAAACTAATTCTGTTTTCTCTAAATCATTCTATCTTGTCATAATCTTTCAGCACCCAGATGTCAATGTGTTTTGTTGATGAGAAATCTGTCATAGTCAAAGATCCTCTCAGATCAAACAAGCAAAAGTATCTGTATTTTTTTCTGCAGAAGTCAGGATGAGGAGTCATATGCTGAACTCCTCTTTCTTAGTGTGGAAAGAAACTATCATACCCTCATCAACTCTATCATCCAGATCATGGGCAATCATCTAATGCAGGTCCCCATATGCAGAGACCCGCATTCGTCTGATGAGACGATGAGCAACCGAGATGACTTCCCTCCACGAAGTACGACTCTTGTCCCCTAAGGTGTAACCTGCTTCCCCAGACAAAAAGACAGGCCCTTTGGAGAAAACACAAATCACCTTGTACGTGTTGGTTATACAATCAAGTCCGAGGCCATAGGACACATCATTGGATTCATCACTAGCCTGTGGCAGCATTAGAGCTTGTCCCCTAAGAGGTTGTAGAGAAAATCTTGTTCTTCGCCAAACCAATTTTTAAAGAAAAACAAGCCATAATAAATGCTAACTAAACTGAAGAAGTATAAATTTGTAAACTCGGCAATGGGGTTAGTGGCTGCCTTAAAAGTATTACTATTGCTATCATATTCCATTAAAAACAGCTTCGTTTTGCCCTAATTACAGGTGGAAGGAGAATAAAACAGTAAGCTGAGGTTTTTCGTTGACTTGTTTCATGGAAGCAAGAGATGGGTTGTCGATAATGTCGCACCAGGTTTTGGAGAGGCGGGGACAGCGAAGAGGTGTTTTTACATATTGTCTTGAAAGGAGGTTGAAGATGATATCTGAAGGTAGGTCCTCAAACCTTTTAGTGCTGTTGTAACTTGCATGTTCCAGGAGGAGCAATACTTCTGATTCACGTTCGAATAACTACACCAAAGGTTGAGTAATTAATAAGCGTACGGACTCGGAAAGGTAAAACTACGTATCCAAACTAGGAAGCCTAATGAAAAAATGGGTTTCTGAATCCGAATCCGAATTGAACTAAGAAATCTCAATTCTAAGAAATGTACTCCTACTTATATATAACACCTTCTCAATCCAATTCGAACTCGCCACATTCATCCCTGCACTGATTGATTTTCTACCCTCAAATCTTTTAAAAACAACCTTCATTACTCATCCACCACTGGCGCGCGGCACGCGATGCGCATGTCGATACTGTCTCATGAACCATCCATGAGCGAGCAGCCAGCCAATAAGAAGAAGAGAAATGTTACGTATGAATCACTATTTATTTTTATTCTATATTTATAATTTGTTTCATAAGATATGTGGATTTTTTTTTTATTGAATATGGAG
Source organism: Juglans mandshurica (assembly GCA_022457165.1). Classification (NCBI taxonomy): domain Eukaryota; kingdom Viridiplantae; phylum Streptophyta; class Magnoliopsida; order Fagales; family Juglandaceae; genus Juglans; species Juglans mandshurica. Next base: position 661,724 of record CM039621.1, on the reverse strand, counting down.
GGTAAAATAATGAATAATAACTGATGAGAAATTTTTTTTTTATAAAAACACGTTAATTTATAAAATTATTTTTATTATAATTTTACTTGTTGCGCACCAAAAGGTGGTTGCTTACCGTACATAGTCTTCTCGGAATTTTTTTATGAATAATGCTAGAGCCCCCGCTGTGCTCTAGTATGTATTTATATGTTTTTTTTTCCTTTTTTTTATATAGATTTTTTAAACAATTTTAAATATTTAAAAAAAAATTCATTAAATCATTAAAAAATACTTCTTTATTCACGAAGTAAAATAAAAATATTTTACTTCGTGATTAATGAGGTGTTTTTTAATTTTTTTTTACTTTCTGGTTAAGGAATTGTTTTTTAATGATGTTTTAAATTTATTTTTTTTTAAAAAATAACTTTAAAAAAACACATGAAAAACACTATGTTAGAGCCCGCGGGAGCCCAACTGGCTCTAACATCATCCATTTTTTATATATAAGATGGGTCTTAGCGAAGCCCGAATTAGGCCTAATTAATGTTATTGTATTGTCTCAGTACTTTATATTTAAAAACCACAACAACAAAAAATCCCTGAAGAGTTCAACAAGAAGCCACGATCACTATTCACCGAGTGGTTATGAATCCTGGGGTGGAACTTGGATTTGGTGCGTGGGGGCGATTGGCAAAGTGTGCCTTATGTAAGGGTGAACAGTAACCGACATTTAAGGTAGCAAAGTGTGTCACCAACATTTAACATTAACCATATAAGGTTATTATCTAGAGACAAACTAAATTATTAAAGTCACACATCTAAACGTCTCACTTGAGCTCCATCGGACTCAAGTGAAAGATAAAAATTAAGATAGAAATAGCCATGTAAGATTTGTTGAAGCAAATGATAAAAATTAAGTAAACAAAAATAATTTTTTTTGTTGAATTTAAGATTGAATATTGTAAAGTATCTATAATATAGATAGAAATAATTATGCGAGATTTGTCGCATTCAACTTGATGGTAGTATATATGTATTTACTAACAAAATTAATACAAACAAGTTAGCTAGTGGAAAACTTAAAAGGAAAAGGTAAATAAATAGGAAAAATTAAGTTGTAAATTTATCAAATAGCTTATTAAAAAAGACAAAGATATTTTATTGCCTCTTATGAGATGTAAAAAAAATAAATAAATAAGAATGTGAGATTTTATTAATGACAAAAAATAGGTGTAATTATGAAAAAATTATTAAAAAACTAAAAGAAACTTAGACAACTAAATACTAAATAAGATTTTTGAAAATATTTTGGGAGACAAATAATCTTTATATTAGGATATATTTCGTAAAATCATGTACCAAAGCATATTTTTGAAAAAATTTGGGAGGACTACCAACGTAGGCCCGCCCCTGTACGAATCTATAATGATTTTCATTTATTGAATATTTTTATTATTATTTAATAATTATAGAAATATTTTTTTAATAATTTTATAATTTTTTAAAAAAAATATAAAAAAAAAATAAAAAGGAAATTTAACTGTTAGATGAGAATTCATTCTTGTATGGGTCCAAGATCACCCCCATGATTCACGAATCACATCACATTGTTGTTGTTGGTGATGGTGCAATTCTGAATGCATCCAAAAGTGTACTGAAAAGGTACGATGGCGATCGAGAATATAATAATATATATTTGAAAGGAAAAAGAAAAAATGATATGAAATAAAACCAACCATTATTTCAGGCTCATAATTTCTTTCAACCACCACGATTTACATGCACGAGACTTCTTTTCTCTCGAACTTTCGGCAAAAAGCAGCCTGCAATAATTGAATTGCTATATATAAATATATATATATATATATATATATATTATAGTTGTAGCATAGTAATGGAGCTGCTACCTAATTATATATATACTGATATGAGGACGATGAAGGTGATAAGTACACTCAACAATCCGACAGAACAAAAGCAAAATATAAACATATATGGTCCAAAACAAATGTGTCCCAGATCCATCATGTCTGACTCTGATCCAATCACATGGCTAACCTTCAATATATATATATTAATTAATGCCGCTGCATGCTTCCTAGCTACTCATCATGTACCACGTGGAATTCTTATCTATAGACCCACCCCCAAAATCATTTGCAGATCAGCCACGTGATTAAACGTGACCATACACATCCTATCCCGATTCCCGACCCCATCCTTCTTTTTATTAATTAATGATTTGATTTACTACTCTTTAACTACCAATAATTCAATAATTTTTTTTCTCACTTCATTTTTCATACCTACCCACCTAACTACTCTCATCTCTGCTCATGAATGTATACTATCAATATATTCATCCCAACCGCCTACTGACATGATGTTTTAAATCATGACGTGTTGGGCCAAACACCCTGATAAATTCATAGACGACGACTTTCCCTTTTTTTCCTACTCTTTTAATTCTCATTATAAAAAAAAAAAAAAAACTCTTTTAATTCTGTCCCAAGCTGATGTGATTCACGTGCCTATCTACCCATAAGTTTTTATTTTTATTTTATATATATATATATGAAGTAAAAAAAGAAAAATAAGATAATTAATAAAGAGTGGATAGAAGATACTGAATTATGTGGATCATTTCTTTCCACATTGACAATCTATATATAAGATTGATATTCATGTATTGTATGATCACATCGAATCATCGATAGAGAGTCAATTAATAAAGACGTTATGGGTATACATTCATGTATTTAAATGAAAAATGATTTACACACAACACTTTTTATAACATTTTATATAACTATGTTTTAAATTAGGGGTATTTTTATAAAACACCTTATAAAAGTAACATCATTTTACAAAAATATCCTCATTTTAACACATTGTTATACAATGTGTTGTACAATATGTTGTGTATATATCATTACTCTATTTAAATATATATATATTTAATATGCATGCATTTATAAATTAGATGTGACTGCAGGTGAACTGCGTACTTTAATCAACGTTTAATACTAGCTATCATGCCATGCGCGTTTAGTCGTGCTCCTTATAAGGACTCTCTAACGATGTTGATTGGCTCATCTAGAGAATGTTGGCAAATTAATTAAGATCACACGTTATTAAAGCTGGCATCCTATTTTATTTTGTTTTATTTATTTTTTTTAATTTTTATATATCTGAATTATTATACTCGACAATAGAAGTAATGTCTCCAACCCCAAACAGTGATCAGAGGACTGCAAATTGCTTAAATACCATACAATATACAACATATCCTATTCAACCTATGGCCCAACACTAAGTTTGTTTTTAAATTGAGTTGAAATTAAAATTAAAAATGAAATAAAATATTATAAAAATATATTTTTTTAATATTATTTTTATTTTGAATATTTAAAAAGGTTGAATTATTTATTTTATTTTGTATGAGAATTTGAAAAAATTATAATAATTAGATTAGATGAGATGAATTGGGAAAAATTATGAAAATAAATAAGTTTTTTTAATAGACAAAAGGAAATACCCATTATTTCTATTTTTGTTTTAATCATGTTATTGTGCTATTAATAATTTTTTTATTTTTGGTTTTTTTTTAATTTTTTTTAAAAAAAGGGTCTAAAAACACTGCCATACTACAGTCCATGAGCATAATTGCCAGTCCTTCATTTTACTACATATAAAAAGAAGTGCAGAAAAAACAAGGTGGGTCATATGCTTAATTTAGTACCGTGGACGGTGGAAACAAGGTCAGCCAAGTGTTAATAGAGAATTCCTTAATGTCAAATTTGTTTGGATGTTGCATTATTTCGATCGAACACTGTCTTAATTAGTATACTCTTCATTAATTATTTGAAAATAAATTGGAGATGCAAATTGATAAATTTTGTAAATTAAAAAATAAATTGACGAAATTAAAAAATTCATGGAATCTTTTCTTATATATCTATTTTTGGTTTTCGGCTCTCTGGGTCTCGGTTGTTGGGCTGGACTTGTTCCTCCCATGCTGTCGCGCGAGCACTCATAATCCTCTGCTTTATATACATCTCATGAGGGTGTTCATCGGTCACACCCACTCATTAACAGAGGTGAAAGTTCTCATCAACAGAGGATAAAGTTCTAGTCCTCCTGAAGAGAGAGACAAAAAAAATTGTATCTCAGAGAGAGAGAGAGAGAGAGAGATATGGGGAATATAGGAGAGATTGAGGAAATTCAGGGGTATTTGTCATCTTCAACAACAATGCCTCTACTGGCTTTGAATCATGTCTCGTTCGTTTGCAAGTCTGTAAGCAACTCCGTTAGGTTCTACGAGGATGTCTTGGGCTTTGTACTCATCAAACGCCCTTCTTCCTTCGACTTTGAAGGAGCTTGGTATGCCAGCCACTTAACAGTAATCTCAGAAGATTTCATTTTTCTTTCCTACTATCCTTTTGTTATTTTCTGGGTTTTGTTTTCATTAGCTTTTGAGGTGTTTGAGCATGCAACCCAGATCCACAAGTGGGCTTAGCTACTTATGGCCCTGCTTGCTCTTTGTTTTTTTGTTGTTGGCTCAAAAACTCATTCCCCTCGTTGGGATTCCAAGTCATACAGTATTATTCGCCCATCTGTCTTTTTTAATGGAAATTTACCGAAACTTCTGCTTTTCCCAGCTACAATTTGATCTTGAGACTTAACAAATGACTCTCACCCATTAGTTTTTCTTCCACACCACCCCAAATCAACTTTATATCTTTCACGTGTATCAGTCTATATTCCCATCCCCATGTGCACAAAACTAGCTATGCGTACACCGATGAAATTCAAATTCTTTGGATCGTAGTCCCAATTAACATGACAAATTGATTTGCTGGTTCCATTCCAAACTCTGGGGGCCTTTTTTCTTGTGCCGGTCTCAGCTTGGTTACACACTTGACTTGGAAGATCTATTTGCTCTGAGTTACATTATTTTTTTGTTGTTACCCCACTTCACCTACCAGATCTCTCTCTCTCTCTCTCTCTCTCTCTCTCTGCGTTCTTCTATTTCTTTTTACATCCATAACTAAAAAGTTTTCTTCTTTTAGGTTGTTCAACTATGGTATTGGCATACATTTGCTGGAGTCGGACAATGCCCCAACAAAGAAAAGCGCAATAAACCCAAAAGACAACCATATTTCATTCCAATGCTCAGACATGAACAGGGTTATTCGGAAACTAGAGGAGATGAACATAGAGTATGTTACGGCAGTGGTGAAGGAAGGTGGGATTACAGTTGATCAGCTCTTCTTCCACGACCCTGATGGGTACATGGTTGAAATATGCAATTGTCAAAATCTCCCTGTTCTTCCACTTATGTCATGCCCTCTCAAGCTAGCTGAACCCACCAGGAACAACACCATCCCATCATTTTATGGTAGGTTTTCTGCCATTTATCATTTATTTAGGATTGTCTTACCCTTCAATACTCGTCTACGGTACAGTTTTTGAAACCTAAACCATTATCTTCAAGTTAAACAAGTCAGATTTTGCTGCTGCAACTAGCAGATATCGAATAGGAAGAAGAACATTGTATAGATGGTATATTGACCAACAAAGTTTTAACCATTAACTTTGAAGATAATAATTGAGATTTACTCTAGAAACTAGTGATCTGTGTGCGTTGTGACTTTTAAAGCCGGGTGTGGTTCTAAAGAAGAAAATGCAGGTAAGCGAGTTACAGAGATGCAGTGCTATGGAGAAGCTGAGGAGCTGATGATGGAGAACTTTATGTTGGACATGATGACCATTTCGATCTGATCAAGGATTCCTTGAGAGTGATTGTTTGCAAATTCTTCCCAAAATCTCATGGAATTGTTGTTGTATACAATATTGTGCATCTTTGTTTTGTGAGAAGAGTGAGAAAAAAAAAACATTCTTGCTTCTGGTTACGGAGTTTTGTATGATCTGTTGTGATAATGTTGCATTATGAACTGGTTGAGTTGATCAACTTTTATGTCTATGATTATTTATATGAAGGGCCGATTATTTATGGTCATGATTTGCCAATACTTGAGAACCGTAATAAAATGTGAAGGGTCAGGAGTCCATTATTGAACTCCAAGGACTTCGCTGCCTATTATGTTATGCCAGCACATCTAGACATGCATTTCATTTATAAAATATAAAGGGATTAAAGCTATAAAAGGAAAGGGTGGTTTCCCAACAAATATTCTATTGCAGCAAATAAATTAAAGTGTGTAAAAAAAAAAATGAAGGTTGGGATGGACTAGAATTTGTAGTTTTGAAGTGATTGATGGAGAGACATTCTCTCTTCCTCTACATAATCGTGCCTCTTGGATAGAGTAGAAAAATGGCAGAAATGGGGTTGAGTAGTGGGGCCAAACGTGTTGGTGATTTTGCTGAGTTTTCAGGTAGATCGGCGTGAGTAGAGGCAGTGGAGTGATGTGTGTTGCTTGGGAACGGATGGTTGCTGCTAGTTCGAGCACCTTCTTTCCAGCAAAAAGAGGAGGATACTAGAGAATAAGGCCACTAAAAACTAAAATTGAAGGATACGATCGATAGGGAAAAGAGAGAAGAAGCTTTTACTTACCATTTCGGGCGGCTTGGGCGGGGATTTCAATGTTCTTCAGATGGAGCATTTTGAGGAGAGAGATGGGCAAATAAAATTTGTCGAAATTTGGAAGTGAATATCTACTTCGTTGAGTATTGAACATACTGAAATAACTACTAGCATTCAACTAAATGGTGTTACAATCTTCAACTGCTCTCTTGAATTCTACATGACATAATTATGGAAAATGACCTGTTTCTTACATGGCTACCATACAAGGAAGAGTTCAACCAGTTGGCCAGAAATGCCTAACAGAAGGAAGAACTTATTATTACATAAGAATGGTGTTAAAAAGGGAATTTTTCCCACAGAATCTTGTTACATCCATTCCACCAAGATCAAACATGCCTACAGAATATGTGCAAGTCAATCTATACCATTCACCCTGTTGTCATATCATCCAATCCAATTATGTTACAATAAGCTTGCGTTCTCAAAAAATGATTTTCCTTCAGATCATAATAAATCAATAATCAACATCTTTAGAGAAACTTTTGTGACCAATAGACACCTCACCACCTTCACATTCTTCCCAATATAACCAATAGCTTTCTTGATGAGATGAACTTAACCTTCTCAATTGTTAATGTTAAGATTGATATATTATCATGACTGAAAGGGCAAGGGTGAGGCCGTGTAGCAGAGGTTGGTCTAAACAATAACACAGGATTCATCCCATTGGTACAAAGGGCTGCTCTTTATGCATTTCATTCACCCCATGAAATGACAACAAAAACATCGTCAAGGGACCATTTTCTTGGTTCTGATTTCAGGTAAGGGTTAATTATAGCAAGCTCTGCATTTGCGAGTCGATAGCCAATCACAATTTCGCGCCTTTGACGACCCCTAATCATTATATCATAAAAGCGGAGTTCCTCCTGGTCAAATAAATAGAATTCTGCAGGCTTGATACACATCTCATTCCCCTGCAATATAAACAAATCAAATTTAATCCTCTGCAATTTAACAGGCTTTGATTAGTAATAGCAGGAACTGCAGCTCAAACAAAAGGCTAACACGTTGAGAATCGTTTGCTATTACCGACAAAATTATTGTTTGTTGTAATAATAAAAGAAAAAAGAAACTTGGGATGGAGTATGAAATAATACCTCCTCCGCAAATAGCTCCTCAAGAACACGATTTATTTGCTTGTCTTCAGCTACCATTGCTAGTGCCATACTAACCAGTTCATTTGATAGCACATAGTCACTAATTCTGGACACAGACACCAGGTTTCTCGTTCTAGAATCCAGGATTTCACTAATTATTATTGATTTGTCTGAAGCTTGCTGCATTTCACGGATCCAAGAGCTGTGGGAGAACCCAGATGACCGTAAAGAAGTTGACTTTTTATCTTTGAATGGCAGACGTTTTGACTGAAGTCCATTAGATAACAAGCAGCTTTTATCAGTAGTAATATGTGAGAGACCCAAATACAAAAAGGGTTCAGTATGCTTGTAAAAGTGACAATCTTAAGACACATTACTGCTCAGTACTTATACAGCTACTGTAGCTACCTGTATATCTCGGATCAGAAGAAGGGTGGCAAGGGATCGTGAGTCAGAATGCACAACAGAGTCTTCCAGCGACTCATCTGCAAGAATTAATATCTGTCCGTTTAGAGTTAGTATATAGTAAGCCATTGAAGAATAAACACAAGAAATTTCCAAAAGTACTTGCTCATGCTCAGACAAAAAGAAGCATATCTTCATTGGAAACTAACTACCACGCTGCTTGAAATGTTGCAAGTAGCTCTCATATAAATTAGCATATATGGCAATTGCATAGGGGTAACCAGCTTTAATTCCAGCATCCGTCTTCAGTTCCAGATACTATGTTTGGAATTTCAAAAAGGTTTCTACATGTGATACCAAACTTCCGTATTCATGGATTTTGCAGCTTATGACCCATATAAAATGAGTCATCTCATCTTTCATATGGATAGTGGGATGCGAGAAAATAACTAAAGATTACTAGATTGGCAGGAAGCGCAATATGAGTCAATTGGTAATCTAGAAATTCCTTTGCTTTCCCAAGGTGTAAATCTTATCATCAATCTTCTTTGGAATGCTGCCACTAAATGGTTTTGTTTTTCTCAAATTTCCAACTACCATCGGCATATTATTGTTTCCAGGTAAATGACCATTTATTAGGTGGGTACCTGTGAAAGAACATACACAGAGAGAGAGAGAGAGAGAGAGAGGGGAATATAAGGACTCACGGAATCAAAAGTCTCCAAGGGAAGACTCTCTAAATGCCTTCGAATAACAGCATTCCCCTCACGGTGCACAAGTTTTATGTTCTCTAACCTAGATATATCAAGTTCACCATCAGTGAGCTTCTTTTCTCTTTCTTTTTCTGGAACCTCATTAAACATCCACAGTTCTGAACCTGGAGCTAAAAATGCCTCTAGAACCTGAAAAATGGCAATGCCGACCATACATGAAGTTAGAGCTCCATTTTCAAGAATTATGCAGAGAATCCAGTTTCCATATTTCTAACTTACCTAACAGAGCATGGTTTTAGAGGTAATGGTACAGAATGGATTATCTAACAAAGAGGGATTTTTAGGTGATATAAACAATTGAGTAACGTATGATTTTTTTTTTCTAAATGCATGGGCTAATTACCATAATCATATCATCAATGTCACGGCGCCAACCACAAAACAGTATCTTCTCAGGATATTTTGGAGGGTCAGGTGTTTTTCGAAAAAGACCCCTACATACCTGCAGAAATTAGATAATGAAAGGCAACTGAAAAACATTTTTCTTCAGCAAATAATTAAACATGATAAGAATAAAAAATAAGCACAGTTTTTCATTTACTTCTGTGGGAAAATATAAGAAATACTACATTCCGCCATTTCTGAAATTATCTTTTATTGCTGATAGAAAATTTTCACTGGGAAATTCTCCTTCATTTCACAAAGTTAGTGTAAGCATCGACAATTTCTGTTCCATTAACCATCTGGTTTTCAATTGACAAATTTCTGCCAAACCATAAAATATAAATTCCTATAGGAAAACTCAACATGCAAAGGCCAACTCATTCATATCAATTTCTACGTGTATATGATAGAGACAATCATCTACCAGAAGCAAATAATTCTATGTAATATGTAAATGTCGCTTGTGCGTTTGATTTTTTTATGAAATGAAATAACAGCCCAAACAAAAGCGGTGGCCTCCCTCACCCTAAAACACTCCACTCCCAGGCTAACCCCAACCCTCTCCCTTTAAACGCAGAGAAGTGACACTCGAACAGAAAGGCTGGTGATTGTTGGTTCTTTTCAGTTTTCAGTTTTCAGTTTCTCAACTGAACATGGTAAGTATCAAGCTAATTGTAAAAGTTAGATAGAAATCCAGTTTTGTGACTTCCCAGCAGTAGATTCTTCGATTTGAACCAAAAAAAAACCAATAAAGCAATTTGGTGCTACATGTATCTAGAAGATAAAAAATGAACAAGGAAAAATAACCTCTGGAAGGGGACCTGGGGCATATGTGTCATCATCCTCAGCTATAACAAGGACTTCATCCCCTTCTTTCAAAACATAACTGTCATCTGGATTTAAAATTATCTTCCCACCATCTGCAGCCACCTTAATTCCACAAGGAATTGCATCAGGAAATGAAATAAGTGCATCTCCAAAACGCAGACCATCCAACTGGGGCCACCTTTTGATATAAAACTCAGCATTCTCAAACCCCAATATATCCTCCCAAACCTGCCACGAGAAACCAAATAATACAAAAAACAAAGATTAAAAGGCTGTAGTTTCAATTTGTGAAATTAACACTATGTGGTACTTAAGAATTGCAGAAGAGAGGCTGTATAAACCAAAGGTTCTATGACCAAAAGATAGCCCATTCTCCTATCTAGGCCCTCAATTATGAAAAAGTAGGGAGATCACATTCAGTGTGGGCAGCATAGATGAAGTCGAGAGCTCCTATAGATTTCCGATTCACAACTTTTTTTTTTTTATAAGTGATTTCCGATTCACAACTATCAAACACGAGAGACAAAAGCATAAGGTTGCTGCGAAAACAGCCTTGCTCCACTGTATAAACTGTAAGGTTTTTCAAGAAATAAAAATTTAATAAAATAATCATGTCGTAAATATTTGATATGGACGAATTGTGAGAGAAGGAAGGATTATAATACAGATGAATACAGGATTATAGTACATAAAGAACTAAAATACAGATTCACAAATATGGCTTCTCCGCCCCAAAGTAGCATAAACATTGTCCCTAATTAAGAAATAAACAGTCAATATCAAATTTAATAATTTGAAATATGAGTGGTGCTAACTAAAATTAGTTTGTCACGATGGCAAATAGTTCAATGATTGATCAAAAGTGACATTTAAGGATTAGGAGGTGCAATTACAACCCAAAAAAGAAAAAAAATGAGGGGGTTTGGCACAGTCACTGACTTCAATAAACTTTAAATTTTTAAATTTGTGTGAGAAATGTAATTGAAGTTCATTAAGTAACCTGAGCAAGGCCAGGTTGCAGAGCGCATTTTATCATCAGGCGTCCAATTACATCATGAGCAACTACTGTTTCAATAAGTTCCCCACCAACCAGCTTCACCAGGGGCTCATTGTCAAGGTCACTCATCTCCACAACAACATGACCCCTCAAACCCTCTTTCACTCCAGTGAGACTGAGCACAACCCTCAAAGCACGTGCGTCACTCTGAGAAAAAGAGAACGTATGAGCCATATTTCCAAGAAACAACATAAATCACTGAGAAGCATAATGGTAGTGACAGAAGTAACCTGATCAGCATTTTCATCTGAAGCTAATACAATGATAGCACGTGCCTTTGAAACTGACACCTATTAATTGTGGAAGAAAAGGAAATGGAAAGGAAAATAATCATGAATGGCACATGTAGTATTAGAAAACAATGAGAGAGAGAGAGAGAGAGCGAGAGAGCAGCCACATATCCAGATAAAAAGAAGAGGAAAAAGGAGGCATAGATAACAAAAGGTACCTTCTTCAAGTCAGCCAGTATAAGAGGACTGCCACTTCTGCATATAACAGATGTCCCCATCAAGTCGAATTCTAGCTTTGCAATATCCATCTCCATTTCCTCCTTGTCTAGTTCTGCAAGTACAACAACAACGCCACCACCAACGCTTTTGTTTGCTATTGCTAGTTGCTTCAGGAGTGAACCCTATAGCCAGCACATCATTTGTTAACTTTATCGGTTTTCTCTAAATAAATTTTACACTTGGACCTCAAGATTTGTGCAGTTGACCTATTTCGTCAAATAAAATAATGACCAGGTCTAGGGAGGCCAGGAACAGAAAGGGTCAAGGGCATCAAGCTTAAATTTACTCGAGGATTACCAATTTATCACTCCATCCAAGAATAAGTATGTGGTTCCTTTCGATGACTTCACTCTTCCCTTTTCGCAGTGAATCCACCTTCTCTGAGATAGCATCCGAAACAAGCCCAAGCATCATGGCAAATATCAGCATGCCTCCTGAACTTATAGAGACAGAAACAATCCTTGGCCCAGAGCCAACCCTGTCAGCATGATTTCCTGAGTCAGCTACAAAAGTCCAGGAAAGCCAAAGAGCCTCGGCAAAGCTACTCTCGCTGACCGCATATAATGCCAATCCACCAAACCCTATAAGAAATATAGTTGCAAATAGGAGTGCAAGTAGCTTTGCATAAGGATATACAGAGAAACATACATCCACCATGTATGCAATTCTCTTCTTCATGGGAACCTCTTCCTTGTTCATCTTAGTCCTCTTCGAAAGACTTTTGATTTGAGGAAGATAGTCAAGATATTTGTATAGCAGAAATGGCATAATGAGTGTGACCACCACAGTGTACAAGGCAAGAGTTCTACCAGCGGCACAACTAAAATAAGAGAATGGGCTATTATGTTCAAATGGCAAATCGTTCATTCTGCCACCACGAACCTCTTTAACACCACAAAGTCTATAAAGGTTACCATTCTCTTCCTGCAAAACAACACCAAATCTTGAAAATCTTGAGTGGATTTCCTGGTGAATAGATCCCAAAGCCATAGCCAATATACTGTACAACATCTGCATAAAATGTCAAACAACCATACCTGAAGTTTTTTGACTTTGTTCTGTAGATAAACTGCATAAGGTACAGATATTACACAAGTGAAACTGAGCTGCAACATAAAATGAAAAAAAATTAAAATCCAATAATAAAAGTTTTGAAAAGCAACTCATCAACTGCTGCCCTGTCAGCGAGATACTCAAACAAAGAAAAGGAGAAACAATTTGATATAACTACATCAGTGTTCCAAATAAAAAGGAAAGTTTAAATTTAACAACGGGGTGATATGCATGTGAAAAACTTGTATTATAAATGTGTAGAGCATTCATACTTTATTTTATAACTTGGTGTACGTTAGTTGCTCTCTTGAGAACCTAATTGCAAAACCCTCGGATAATACAAGTTTTTTCAACGACAAGATTAGCGTGTAAAAAAAAGTAATAAATTATATAGCTTGCTTTAGGTGACTTTCTTCATTGGTTAACCAAAAGACATACAGCATGACGTTCCATCTTTATTCTCATCCTTTATTTTCCCCCACTCCCTGTCATATTTTAAGACTCTGGTTAGATACGTGCACAAACTAAGGTGACTAACTAACTAACTCGGACGAAGATTCATGACCTTCAAAAACGTAACTTTCTGTCTTCTTTATCCACTTTCTCAGCAACCAAACAGAAGCTAAAAGTTACTTTCCAAAAAAAAGAAAGAAAGACAAGATTGTTAAAAAGGCACGCAGACACAGAAATGAGTTGAATAGTGACTAACCAAATATAGGATGAAGGACTGCTTAAATCCCCGGGTTCTACACACACCGAGTGGACTCACCGAAGCTTGACTAATCGGCACCAACGGCTTCTTAGCATCCGAATCCCTATCATCAGAATCATTGCTCTTATTAACAGGGGCCGGAATACGGCGCGTCTCATCCGCCAATCTCACATCCATCGAACCACCAGGAAGGCTAGAATCCGACTGCTCGAGCTTCCGCGACTTGGTGGAGTTAAGTTTGACCGGAACCGCTCTGCCTCTCGCGGGATACGCGCCAAGAAAGGGAGGGTAGATCCAGTCGCGATCGGAGAGACGATTGTCGTGTCGAGAGGAGGAATCATCACCGTTGGTGACGGAGACACGGAGATCGGACGGCCTGGGAGAGGAGCGAGAATTGGGGAGTGTGGAGATGCGACGGACGGCGGGGAAGAGTGGGCCGGGGAAGTGAGGAGTGGGTTCCGCATGTTCTGCGATTGTCTTGAATTTCTTGAGGAGCGGTGGCCTCTCAAATTTGCTAGGACTTGGGCCCGGAGTTGGATCTTCATTGGTTTCGGGCATTCCCACAGAGAGAGAGATCAGAAAAGTACCGGTTTTGTTTTGGCTGGAGCAGCTTGATCAGTTGGAGCTTTGAAATTCTGAGTGTCTGAGTTGAGAGAGAGAGGGAGAATCGTATGCGTACGCGCGCGTGGAAAGCAGTATAGAACTGAAGATTAGTGGGAGGGGATTTTTGGTGGATTAAAGCCGTATGAGGGTGGGTCAGTTGATGAGGTGGATGGCGGTGATCGAAGTGGAGTTTGTCCCGGGATAGAGAACTTTACGTTGCTTTTTTTTTTTAAAAATTCCGTTTTTCAGTTTTCAGTTTACGGTACTAATTCCAATCTGGGGTTGGAAGTTGGGAAAGGCGTGAAAAGGGTAGGGCCTGAGAAACATTTGGGAATTCTTTCACTTTTTATTGGTCTGAGAGCAGATAAAAAATGAAACTCACAACATCTGTTCCGCTGCACGCATGCTCAATTTTACGATTATGAGATGAGATGAATTGAGATAATTTTTAAATAATAATAAGATTTGTGAAACAGTAGTGATATGTCTCTCAATCCAAACCGGCTCTAATTTGAGAGATAAAATGAAATCTTCGTTAGTGATTAGTTTTTTCACATTCTTTTGGGGGTCAAAATGGCTAATATGCTATGCTCCCTTTCGTACAAGTAAGATCGAAGATTATAGACCATTTATTCCTGAAGAAGATAAAAGACAAGATTAAAAGGGAATTGAAATCCTCATGAGGTTTCTGCTCAATAGGCAATTGGGATTTATAAGCACAAGATTGTGCTATTATGCGAATTGGGTGGGATTTGCTGCCCTTTTTTTATCATTAATGGGTGGAATTGTACATAATACACAATGAGAAAGTCGAAAATAGTTGGGGCAGTATTTGGAATTAAAAAAAAAAGCATATGCATGTGAAATTAGAGAATGTTTAGGTACTAGGAAGCTTCGTGAGCATTGCTGCCGTAATTAGAAGCGATTGATTTGGCATTCATCAAGAGGCTGCAAGTATTATCAGCTAACATATCTGGCTTACAGTAAACTTTCATCATATGTTTAACTAGACTACCATCTTACTTGATTCATGGAGCACTACCTAAACATACTTATCTGATAATTAGGAAACTTAAAAGGGGGTCTCATTTGTCACAAGTTGTCGCTTTTAGTTTTTGTACTCTTCTCTGAATCCAAAGGATCCTTGTATCTCCAAAGGACTCCCAAACTGCTACCCATCACATTCATAACCACGGCAGAGATTGCTGGGGGTACAGCAACCATTGGTGAGGGGAAATGTGCCGCTGCCAAAACCACGCCTAACGAAGAATTTTGCATGCCAACCTGCAATGCGAGAGGGAGTGCCACATGGGAAGATTATCGATTGGTATCAAATATCATCTATTTACGCTAGTAGATGAAATGGAAGCATAGCATGATCTTAAACCTTGATATAATTTTGATGTTTCATTCTAATTTTAGAAGAATCGGAACCTTCAACAAGGCTTGCAATAAAGTTAAAGAAGGGTCGTACAGGGAAAAAAAAAACTATTTTGAGGATTTCACCTATTAATTGTGTTAGTTTTGAGCAGGGACCAAATGGAACTGAAAACCAAGATTTTAAATGCTTGCACATACCTCAATTGATATTGCTCTTCGCTCTGTTTCTTTAAACCCACAAATAGCTGCTGAAATATACCTGCAGATAAAGACCCAAATGTAAACAATACTAACACAGAAAGTGCCAATTATAATTACCAGTAGTCTTTTCAATTAGCTATATCAGCTGAATATATGAGTCAGTGCGGTAGTCGCAATCATAAAAAATATTATAAAATCATATCTTTAAAAATTAATGGAAAAGAAAGAAAGCACTTGTAAAGAAGAGGATAGAAATGTGTCATTAATATCAATCTATGAAGTCACAGGGATTGACTTTTTTCCCTTAGCCACTACCTGTGAAGCAAAGTACTAGTGTATGTTTCACCAAAAGTAAAAATTAAAAAAATAAATAGAAAAAAGTGTATGTTTCAGTCATTATAGCCTGAAAGAAAGATATCCATCACCATCATCTTGAAGAGCAAGGTGCATATTGACAGACTGAAGTCATCAGAACGAAAAGTAACACTTACCCAACCAAAAAACCAGCATAATGTAGTAATGCCACAGAAAGCATTACAGCCCCGAGTTCGCCAGAAAATAGCATTACAGCACGCTGCAGTGGAGAAAGATCAGATGCCACCGATGCACCAACCATTGACTTGAGCCGGACAAAGTTTTCAGAAAATACACTGCCCCCAAAATAGTATGGATGAGTGAGAGAGAAAGATCATCTAGAATGGGCCATCTTCAAAACAACTATAGAGTGTAAAAACCAGAACCTGCAAGCGAGCAGTGATGAAGCCAAAACAGCAAAAAGTGGAGCAAAAGGCATCACAATTTTCACCACTGCAGGAAACGCACTCTTAGCATAAGAACCCAACAGAGTAGGTGCAACCACCACCTAGATAGGATAGAATAAAAACCACATCATCAACTGTAGATGATATTATATAAGCGAAGCTTATTCAGATCTAGTTCACCATCATGGATCCAAAAAAAAAATATCTAGTTCACCTGCAGGGTGCTGATAGAGAGTTGAATAGCATCTACAGCAACATAAGTTCCGGCTAGTATCTTCGTCAAAAAAGGAGTGAGAAGTACCGCTCCAAGAGTAGTGCATGACGTCATGACAATAGACAAAGGAACATCCCCTCGAGCAATTAAGGTCACCTGAAACACTAAACAAAAATAAAAGTAAATGGGAATCTCATGAACTTCAATCCTTGTGTTCTAGATCCATATCTCAAGAATTCAGTTTAAATGTTCTTAAGTACTGTTCAAAGCACCCAAAAATTGGATTTCCCCACTTGTTTGCCTCCCTTACCCTATAAGAAACCCTAAATTCTCTAACTTTTACCTGCCTTTTCCCCCATAAATCCCTAGCCCCAGGCATTCCTAAACCTGAAAGTGGTTATCGTCCACAAAATCTTGCAACTTTTCAAGCTCCTTAAAGCCCTTCACACTTCGATCTTTCCTAGCCCAATTATTACTTCCTTCTCCCATCCTCCAGAACTCCAAAGCCACTGTCTTTTCTCAAATTAATTGTAGACAAACTTCCTGTACTACTGTCCTACATAAGATTTGGTGTCAAATCCATTTGTGCCATGTCAACGTGGTGGAAGACCACCTTCTTCTCCAACATCATACTCTGTAAACGAACTGGATAAACATCATTTGTCTTCACGATGCATATGTTTGCCACAAAATATAGTGTTAATACCCCCAGGAAGAAGATATTTGAATCCCATTGCCCGATATGCAAATAAAAAAAACTGGGTCCCAAAATCCAAATAGTAAGGACAAGCTTTTGTTGAGCTAAGCGAAGTATTGCTACACCCATTGAAAGCATGGGTACAAACATCTGTGAACTTTTTCCCGAAATGGACTACATAATGCCCAACAATAAAGGTTACAATCATGTATAACCTCTCACAGTTTGGTTTTGAACTTGCACAAACATACTCATATTAATGTACTTCTCTAGCAGCTGAAGGTCAACCCTAACACAATGTCTAATTCGATGGTTTAAATTTTATTAAAAACACGTTTGTGCATTTACATGTACTTGTTTAGCAACCGAGTCATAAAGAGTACCACAAAAAAAAGTTGAAAACTCTTCAAGGGCAAAAAGTGCAGAAAAATCTTCTTAAATCTGATTCTGGGGCAGTGGATAATGTGGTAATCGAAGAGGTTTTTGATTCTCATCAAGTTGGAGGTTAGTCAAGGTGAGCCTAAAGTCCACCACAATCACAGGCATGGGGTATTTTCTGTTGACCGGTTTGTTAACACTGCTTTCAACCATGCGCTTGGGTTGGTGACTCATAATTTACCACCTAACACATATTATTATTATTTATCCAGTGATTTTGCTAGCTCCAAGCTTTTATTGTAGTGCCCAGTGTCCCCCAAAGAACCACCTGTAGGCCAAAAAACTAACAGTAAATACATACCTGGATAGTGGAAAAGTGCTAAGTTTGCTGAGGATAAAATTACATAGCATTATTGCCGATTAACTAGCAAAGTATTGAAGCTAATCCTATGTGGCGGTGATAATGACCTTTGAGGATTATATCTAGATTAGCTTTCACAATAGATAATAAAGCTAGCCCAAAACCTATTTTATCTCATGACCACTAAGCCTCTATCTAAGCTGCAATCCATTGAGCTTTACAGGATTAAATTGACTTTCTTAATCATTCTATGGTTAGGTATAGGGCTGAGCAAAAATCCGACAATCCGACTCCGAATCTGACTCCGCTCCGGCTCCGCTCCGACTTCACTCCGACTCCGTCGGAGTCGGAGTCGGAGTTTTTTTCCTCTTGAAAGTCGGAGTCGGAGTCGGAGTCATTGATGAACCGACTCTGGCTCCGCTCCGATCCGACTCCGACCCTCCGCCTCCGCCTCCGCCTCCGCCTCCGACGTGACCCTCCGACTCCGCCTCCGCCTCCGATTTTATACATATGTTATAAAAATATGTGTTTTTCTATATATTAATTATTTAAATTTTATACAACTATATCTTATATAGTTAGCTAAACTCAATAATATACTAGTTAAATAATATATTTATACAATAATATATAGACTAAATTTACTAATAATAGTTTAGTATATGACTATATATAAATATCATACTATTAAAAATTTACAATATTACTACCATGTTGTTCTAAATTACTAATGTATAAATATAATAGCATGTAATACTAATGTATATATAATATACTATAAACACTAAAATGCATAATAACATCAACATATAATATTGTAATACATATACTAATGGATAAACACTAATCTATAAATTTATAATAACATATAATACTAATGTATAATAACTAAAGTATTATTCATATAAATTTTATATAACAATATCTTGTATTAATTATATTTTTTGACCTAATAAATTCTCAACATATTCATTTTGATAAATATATTAGTAATTCTAATATACATTAGTATAATAATTAGATTTATGGCCTAATACTAATACTATTAGTAAACCACTTTAAGCCTATATATAAATTACTATATAAAGCACTATAGTATTAATTATTAATACTATATTACTATGTGATACTATTAACTATAGTGATATATTAGTATTAGACATTAGTATACTAATACTATTAGTAATATAGTTAGTGTAATATAATAATATTTATACTAATACTATTATATAGTTATACTAAATTAAAATCATTATAGCAAATATTAATATATAGTTATGCTAATCACTATAACTAATACTAATACTAATATAGAACTATAGTTATAACTTATAGTATTATAACTTATACTAATATATTATATAGTTATACTAAATCACTATAACTAATACTAATATAATTATACTAATCACTATAATTATATATAGTATTAATAACTAATACTAATATAAGTATTAGTATAACTAATATTTATATATATTAATATATATATCAAGTATAAGAGATTAGAGATTTAATATATATATATCAAGTATATTAGTTTATTATTAATATTTCGTATACGGTGTCTTTTTCTTAATATTCATATATAATAATATGTATCATATTTTTTTTTTATAAATTTTCATATATATATAATATAAAATAGATTTATATTAGTTAGTATACTACTATACAATACGGCGTCGTTTCTATTGTAATAGGACTTTCTTTTTAATTTTTGAATGCATGTTAGTATATTATTTGTTTTATTTAGTTGTATTTTTTGTTATAATCAAAAGTTTAATTAGTTTAGATTGTAATGTTGAGAAAATTGAAAGCTCACAATTTTTTTTTTTTTTAAAAGTGGGTCAAATATGAAGTTAAAAAATAAAAAATAAAAAATAAAAAAATCCGACTCCGCTCCGACAAGTCGGAGCGGATTTTGTATGTTTCGGAGTCGGAGGGCCCAACCTCCGACTTCCGAAAGTGTCGGTGCTCAGCCCTAGTTAGGTATAAGCTCTTTGACATCACTAATTGTTACGCATCCTTCATGAGACACAAGGGCTGACAAGTTTTCTTGCCCCAAATTTCCTTCGTGACAAGTTTCTCTTGGGAGCCGGCAGAATGAAGTTTCATTAAAAAAGATCGAGCATATCTTCCTCAATTAGGGATATAAATAAAAACTCTACAAATAGAGCTCAGTATAAAAGGAACAATGTAAGGGAAGAAAGCCAAGCATACCACATTGGACGCGGTCCCTCCAGGGCAACAACCAAGCAGTATCAAGCCAGCTGAAAGAGAAGGTGGAAGCCCCAGAATTTTGCTAATAATAAATGCAAATGATGGCATGATTGTATACTGAGCAACACAACCAAATAATATCTGAACCAAAATTTAAGTATAAGAATCTCGAGAACTGGAATATCACGTTTAAACAGATATCTATGGAAAAGACAGAAACAGTGCTTCAACAAAATCTCGAGAGGGCCAAAAGAAGATCAATGAAAGCCATTGATGAGAACATATAAAAAAGTTAGGTTGAATATGCCGTACAACCCATGCGCTTGCCAATATTTCTAACGGCACCCCTACAGTTTTGAAAATTTTTCTAATCGAACCCCCTTAAAATTTCAATTGTCTAATCACTAAAAGTAGACCCCTTTTCCATTTCCGTGATCTGATCTATCAACGGAAGTTTTTATATTTCAACTATCCCAAGCGAAATGCAATATTGAGCAGAAAAGCAGCCAAAGAACTCATGAACAAAATTATAAACTTAATACAAGAAAACGATTGTCACCAAGTTCAATTCAAAACCAAATTCCCGGGGAATTAATTTCTCCGAACTAGTTAGAACTCGCAAAGGTTTGTGATAACTAATGCATTATTCCAAAGAATCGTCAAAACCCCATGCAAAGTGCTACTGAATGATACTGGGAAAAGTCATTCACACAGAGAATGCCAATATATAAGTTAGGAGCTACCATACATTTTCCAAACTTAAGCATACCCCATTCCTCAAATTTCACCAAAAACCCCAAAGTCAAACATACCTCGAATATTTATAACCAGTTACTCAAAAATAAAAACTTACTGCAAGGGGCCTTTTCAAGAACAGACGAATCAAGTCCTCGAAATCCAAAGTGATACCCATTGCCAACATAATCAACCCAAGAGACAAGCTATATGAAGCTGGGCCCCTATTCACAAACCATGCAAAAGCAGATGGCTTAAAGCAAGCAACAAACCATCCAAAAATCACGTAGACCGGGTACAAACTTGCTGCAGTGGCTAAAAAGTTTTCCCATTTGGGTTTTGCTGGACCGACCGGTGAAAGTTCAGAATTTCCATCAACAGCTCTGATAACGGGTAACTTTCTGAATGCAGTATAAGACGAGTTTTCCCATCTGGGTTTCAACGGAGAGACAGGAAAATGGTCGGAATTTCTAAAAACAACTGCTACCGGGAGTAAATTTGTGAGCTTTGGTGGTAAAGAAATAATGGGTGTTTTGGGTCTGATAATGGAAATACTTCGGCTGGTTTTTTGGGGCGGAGCGATGAAGGGTCCGTTTCTTAGAGAGACGAACATGATTGATCGATGTTGGAAGCGGAAGTGAGTACGATGATGTTATAGATTTGATCATTTGAGTAGGCTTCAGAGACCTTTCAATGTTTTCTACCTGCAGCACCATGTAAAGCTGACCGTTTGCATTATTGATCTTTGAGACCTTGGCCCGGACCCACGCTATCGATTTTGGACATTCCACGTCCCACCGTTGGCGTTGCTATCGCACGGCTCATGAAGTGAAAAATTGAAATCGAGTCCGGCCTCTCAAACTGCGAATTATAATTAATTTAAGATAAGATTTTTAAATTTTCAGCATATTTATTATAAAAATAGTGAAGAAAAAGGTTGAATTGATCTTGAAGGCATTGACGTAAGGAATAGAAAAGACACTTATAAAATAAAATAATTATTTTGGTGCAAAGGGGAATTCACATTATTGGAAAAAAGGCTTTTAAAAAATAATAAAACATAGATTACTAATTACAATTTAGTATAAATTTGTGTAGCAGATATCTATTTAAGCAAAGATAATCAAAAGCTGTCGAAATTAAGGGATACTGTCCCAAAGACAATACTGTCCCAAAGACAAGAAAGAGTGAGTAAATAAAAAGAAAAAATCTATATAACTTCCTACTATTCACACAATCTCCACACACTACACTTTTTTTAATTTTTATTACTTTTTTTATAAAAAATTTAATATATGAATATTAAATAGAAGAATTGAATTAGTTTTAAAAAAATAGACTCAAAAAAAATTTAAAAAATATTAAAATTTTTTAAAAATATGGTATGCGGAGATTGAGAGGTTGTGTAGCATTACTCAAATAAAAATTAGATATATATATACATGAGCTTTGCTACTCATCATTCTCACACATCACACACTATACTTCTTTTATTCTTTTTTTTTTAATTTCATTTTTCTTAAACTAATTGAATTCTTCTACTGATTATTTATATACCACACATTTTGTAAAAGAAAAAATGAAAAAAATGTAGTGTGTGGTGTGTGGGGATGATAAATATAATTTTTCTATATATATATATATGTGAGAAATTATACTCATTAGCTACTATTCACTCTCACACTCCATAACTATAGTTTTTTTCATAGGATGTGGAGATATTTTTTATAGGATGAGAGGTATGAAGTAGTAAATAGAAGTTGATCAAAATAATTTTTATATATGTGTGTGTAATTTTATCTTTTTTATATTGATAATAGAAAATATAAAAATATTATACTGTACATAACATCCTTAACACATTATGTATTGGATGAAAAAAAAAATTTATTGGGATGGTGCGTCTTCCGATGCTCCAGCAAAACTCTATTGATAATGTCCACGTGATTCCCAATACCCAGGTTGAAATAAATAAATCGTTTAAATATATTCATTCAGTTCATATCCTAACATAAGATTCCGTCTTGAAATCCGTGTGTGATTTATATTTTTTATGGGAATAGTCAGAGACAGTAAGGTGAGTATTAAAATGTGAACAATGACGAAGCATTATTTAAAAAAAAAATGTACTCTAGCACTTTTTTTTTTTTTTAATAAAAGGATAACTTATCATTCATAAAAAGGACATACAAATATGACTTAAAAAAGTCAAATACAAATGTTAAAGCTTTCCAGCGCACTACAATAGCTGATATGGTCTAGTCCAGACGGCATATCACTAAAGACCTAAGTCTAAAGGATCCGCCGCACACTTCTATGTCCCCGACAGAGAAAAAAGTAACCAGGTGACAAAACCCATACTCCAACTAAGTAGAGTAGGGTGTACCAACCCCACACACTGTCAAAGCAGAGAGGGGAACAACACACCATTCAAACTCCAAGGTCCAAATGGACAAAATTTGTTTATTATTATTATTATTATTATTATTAAAATTTATAAAATACAAGACACTAAATAAAATACAAAAAAAAACTACAAAAACACTAGAAAAGGACTGCTCCGGTGGCTACGATGAGCACACGCGCCACCCTAGAAGAAAACCGCCAACCGATCTTGGGGGATCCGGACTCACAGTCCCCGGAGGAGCCGCGCGTGGCAACGGCAAAGGCCTCCTGGCGACGCAAGAAGGCCACGCACCGAACTCAACCGCTGCCTTTGGGCCACGCGTGCAGGTAACTCGCCGCTCCGTTTGGCGTTGCCTTCGGTAAGCTTGAAAATCGGCGACTAGGCTACACCATGGAGAGGTGCGTGCACCTCTAAAGTCGCCAAACATTCCAGATCTGCAATTCTCCCTTTATTTAGTCTGCAAAAAAATAAACACAAAACTAGAGCACTACATAGAGTGGACGAGGGGGGAGAGGGATGGAAGGAGGGGAAGGAGCCTAAGCTCCCACCCTCCGTGACAAAACTGTAGCGAGGTAGTTGGTTTCAAGGGAGACGAGGTTTCGAGAGGTTTCGAAAAATATTCTTAATGTTTGGAGTTATTATTGTGATTTTTTATTTTATTTTCTATCTTTTTTTATTTAGTGATTAATAAAGTATTTTTAATAATATTATGATTTTTTTAAAAATATATATATAAAAATGTTAAAAAATATATATATAAGAAAAAAAAATGATAATATAACTAACGGTAGCTGTAGAGCTACCCTTATTTAAAAGAGAACTGTTACTTACATAAAGTGATTATATAAAATAAATTTATAAATTAATGTGATTTTATCAAATCTGTTAGATCAATTTTATAATAAAAGTAATTTTATAATTTGACGTACTATATCAAACTACATCAATTTATGAATTTATTTTATGTAATTCTTTTATGTTTACTTTTAAAAACTGAAGCAAACTGCGAAGATAAATTTGTGACAAATATGACTCTGAAATTGTATTTACTTTCACCCATAATAAAAAGCTTTACATAAATAACCATTTAACAAACTATATAATATATCCTAGTTATTGTTGGATAACTTGGATTAGTTCAAACTAGCAAAATTGCTACGTAAATTTATTGATCTAGTCAAGCACCTGAGATGGAAATTGAAGGAATTTTTTTCAATTATTTGATCATTATTGGAAATATTTTTTCAATAATAGTAGATGAAATATTGAAAAACGGAAAAGTTTATATATATCACAAAAGATAAGATATTTTTTCTTGCAAGAGACTGGAAAATATTCGAGAATTAACTGAAGAGGTTTTAAATTTTAATACAAAAGATATTTGAATAAATATTATTAATAAAACTTGTAAAAATAGTTGATGGCATAGCTTAATTAGCTTAATTAGAAGACATTGCTTCAACTTTTATACAAGGGAATAGAATATTAATTACAAAGCAATTTTAACAAATAAATTAACTACAATGATCACTTTA
The DNA here is from genome assembly GCA_022457165.1 of Juglans mandshurica. Classification (NCBI taxonomy): domain Eukaryota; kingdom Viridiplantae; phylum Streptophyta; class Magnoliopsida; order Fagales; family Juglandaceae; genus Juglans; species Juglans mandshurica. The sequence continues at coordinate 636,822 of CM039621.1, read as the reverse complement.
ACATTCTAATATTTTAATTTGCTCCCGCGTAGCCGGATGAAATCAAAGGTTAAAGAATTAACAAGATGATTTGAAGTGATTTGTAAATAGTAATGAGATTATTAATTAAAATTAAAGATGATGATATGAAATAAAGTGAGATGATTTCATCTCATATCTGTATCCAAACGGTGAGAGGAATGCATCAAGATGAAGATAAATGCTGGCCAATGGTTAATATTTTGATTATTATTTATCATTATTATCAGATGAATAAAAACTTATTTTTATCTATTTATTAACCAGTTGATCATGTATGTCAAATCGTTGGTGAAAATAAATGATGAAAGTATCAATATATATAGTCATGTGGTTTTTGTTTTTTATATGTAACACATGATTTTCTCTTGCCAATTAACAGTTTCAGCATCAAGATAATCTTTATGTCATGGCCGGTTACTAAAAACTTGAAATTAAGTCAATGCCGAAAAAATAATACAAGCTGCAAACTTGGTGAGGGTTACGAGGCTTCAAAACACGTGTGAAGTACTGTAGAAGTCATACAAGTCATTGGCACTGGCAGTGCACTTCAAAATTAAAGGGGAAAAAAAGTAGAAGAAGACAGCCATCTCTTACAACCTACGTTTCAGAAAAGTAAAACAACCAAGAAATTAAGAAAAGGAAGGTAGATGATGAAAAAGCTGGTTGCAATGAAATGACATAATTATTTGCCTGGCGTGACAGGGTATCCAATTCCATGCCTTCTGGTGGGGAAGACCACAAACAGCAGGCTGCAAATCAGCCCAACACCCACTGGAACAATGTCCAAAACCTCCTCAGTCTCATGCCCCGGCGTTGGATAAAGGCACTGCAACACGTTCTTATCCCTCAAAGCTACTGCTCCGAACACCAGAACTGATAACACAGCATGAACCCAATCAATGAATCTTATTTTATAGTTGCTCAAATCCGGCAAGCCTGATGGATTGGAAGGGCCTGGATAGTCAAACAGCCACATCCCTTTGAAGGTCGCAAGGCCGTGGTAGACTTGCCCGTCCGATGTCTTCACAGTGTCCGTGAAGCTCGCGAGGAAGCATGAGACGGCGAGGATGACAAGGAGGATGATCGTCATGGGGCGAGTGGCGGAGTCGCAAGCACTGTTTTGGGTGAAGACGGGGATGAGAAGTTGGAATGCTAGGAGGGTGCCTGTGGGTAGGAGCTTGGCTAGGTTGGCTGTACCTTCTAAGGTTTGGGAGATGGCACGTTGTGAGAAAGATTTTTGGCGTAGTAGAGGGGCTTTAACTGGGGTGTCGGGATCGGTGTCGGAGGAGGGGGGTGACGGGATCGGCGGTGCGGGTTTGTCAGCAGTGGATGATTGATTTTTGGATGTGGATCTTGGTCTAAGGTTAGACATATTTGGGTATCTGGGAAAAATATCTGTTGGGGATGAAAAGAAGACGAATTTAAAAGATCTCCGAAGTCGTGATCAGAAAATGGGGGTTTGTTGGTGGTGGTAGAAAGTAGGCATGTCTGATGTGAGAGTCTGTAGTAATTGAAGGAACGGGCTAGCTGAGAAAGATCAACTAGTAATTTGTGGTGAATTGTAGCTAAAGTACTGGCGGCTAGCGGCCTGTTGGGAGGATTAGGATAAGAGAGGCTGACTTTCGAAGTTGGGAATTGTCAATTTCGTTATCGTTATCTCGGAAGAGGTGAATGAGTCGTTTCCAGCTTCAAGTTTCCGATAATTTTATGACAAAATTAACAAAGCCGACGACTTCAATATTGTTCAATCGTGGCTGATTGGAAAGTACAGTTTTGCACTTGCGTGACGATAATGTGAAGAATATATATGATAGTACTGATATATATATATATATAGAAAAGATATTTACAACTGTGAATTGTACAACTGCCGCGTAATTGCTTTGAAAAAAATGAATAAAACATGAGACTCACATGAAAAAAATTAATTTTTTAATAGTGGATCACACTCTTTTTCAAAGCGATTACGCGGCGTTTACGCCCTTCACGGTTGTATGTAAAATTACTCATATATATATATATATACACTAGCAGTGGCAAAAGCACGTTTGCCACATTTGTCTAATGGAAAAAAAAAATAAAGTGTTCAAATATTAAAATAATCTAATGCATAAAAGTGAAATTATTATTTATTCATGTTCATCATTTATTATGGAATTTAAATTATATTAAAAATTCAAATTAATTATAGTTTTATTCTCTTAAAAATATTCAATAAAACTTCATCATTTATTTAATGATGAAAAATTAATATTTTATATATTAAAATTGATTTTAAGTATATGATATAATATTTATATTTTATGTTAGTTTAAATTAATATTTAAACTTATACCGTTAGGTTAAATCTAAAAATTCAAGATGTAGGGTTCGGGTTTAAAATATTACACCCAACATTTTCTCCCACTTTTTCTTTCTCCCTCCCTCTCCTTCCCCACGCATGTCTTTCCTTTCTCTCATCCGATCTCTTCCCTCAAGTAGCCCAATGCCGCCGTGCGCTACCTTGCGACGTAATGGACCATTTCACCGACTTCCCCTCACACCGGCGAGCAAACCCAACCACCGAAACCCCTTGGCAGGTCGTCCCTCAGCTGCACGCGAGCAACCCAAAATGGGTCTTGACGCACGGGTTCTCCACCCTTGCGCCACCGCAGCTCAACCCTAGCTCCACCAAGCACTACCACTAAGTTCTCCTCACGCCGTGGAGCACTTCCATGGAACCCACCACCTGTAACTCCTCCCTAGACCCACGCATGAGTTTCTCCCTATAGCACCACCGTTAGCCACCCCTACGGCACCGCACCACCACCAGCAACCTTGTCCTTCGACAACAACCCCTCCACTTCCTCATTTTCTCCAGCCGACGACCTTTGATTTGTTATTTGTGTGGTGATTTTGTAATTTGTGGTGATTTTATTGTGATTTTGTGATGATTTTACTGTGAGGATGTAGAGATGGACGTAAGGGAAAGAAAAAAAAGTACAAAATAAATATACTGTTCATACTATTTTCTGTATATGAGAAAAGAAGAATATTCCCTAATATATATACCAGCAGTACTCGTTGGATAAACCAGCTTACTACATGAGCATGCACGATGATGTGACAGAACGGGACAGAACTAATTCAACCCTAGATACATATATAGCACTACGTACGACGTTAAGTTTCCATGCTGCATCCTGCAGGTATCTTGGGTTAGTTAAAAATTGTATTGATCGATCTAACTAGCTAGCTAGAAGCGGATGATATATAGTATATACCTCGAATTTTGCAGGTATATTGACAAGTCATGTACACCATACCATATAATCCAAAGTACTATATAGATCAGACAAGATTTTTATAATCAAGCAAGCGATTCATGAGTATTTCGTGCCCAAGGTAGGACAAATTAACCCATGTGATCAAACTGCAAACAACCATATATATTTTTTGCATGGTTTGGTGGAACAGTTGAGACCACGTTGTGTATATATTATATATTGCCTCGGCATCATGCACTTGATGTATAGACAATATATATTTTAAGAATAGTGTTACATGTACTTACACTTTTATTTACACTTTTACTTTAATTACAAATTTACAAGACTCATTTTGTTAGTTTTCTTTTGAAATTCAAATTTTATGATTTTTAACATATAAATATCTGATATGTAGAGAAATAAATTTTAAAAAAATACATTTAACAATTTTCATATTCTAATTAAAGAGAAATGATACTTGCAGTCGTGAGTGCGCCAGCGCTTTGCAGTCGTTTTGCAGTCGCTTTGAAAAAAGTAAATAAATAGGATACCTATATGAAAAGAAATTAATTTTTTAATAATAAATTCTACTTTTTTTCTAAACGAATGGTAGTTACATATTTTACGACTGTACGTATCATTATTACGACTGACGACAACGTTTCAGTATTTCGTGCCAAGGTACGTACGTAGAACAAACCCATGCATGTACTTAAAACTGCAAATTGCCATACTTTCTTTTCTTTAATTTCCTTTTGATCTATAAGCCAAATTTGCCACACTTTTCAAGAGTGTCCACCAAAACCCAATGATCATCTTTTTGAGATTCTTTCTTTCTTTTTTCTAATAGTGAAAGCAGGTTTGGTCTCTCTTTGAAGTTTCAACGTGCGATTATGAACGTTGGATATATATTTATATATATGTACGCTAGCTTCCATGATGCATATAATAGTGTCATCAGAAAAATGTGCCCTGGTAAAGATCCTGGAAATCCCCTCCATTAATCCAATATTATACATATGATTTAAGTACTAAGATCATTAATGGAAAGCCAATGATCGACGTTTTTAAGTTTTTTTGAGAGCTTAAAACTAGAAAACTCTAAAAATGATAATCTTGTGCATATATATATATATATATATATATATATATATATATATATATTTATGAGTTTGTTGCATATTCATTTTCTAAGTAGCTTAGGATCATCTCTGTGAGGATTTGATTAAGTTTAAGTTTGAATAGTGAGTTAAGATCAGTTGATATGAAAGTTGAATAAAATATTATTAGAATCTTATTTTTTAATATTATTATTGTTTTGAGATTTGAAAAAGTTGAATTGTTTATTATATTTTGTGTGAAAATTTAAAAAAGTTATAATGATTAGATGAGATGAGTTGAGATCAACTTTAAATTCAAATGAAGCCTAACTTAATTTCAAACGGATCATAAAAATGGTTATAAAATTGACCAAACCATAGCGTGATGCATCAATATTGTGACGTTCTCTACCGCCAGATCCGATTGATTGAATCAAATTTGGTTCTTTAATTGATGCACTGCAAGATCATAATATTGCAGATATACCTACCGCGTACATGCAATATTAGTCTTGATCGAGATTAAGACTGTTAAAAAGATATATATCTATTCATTTCATTTTTGTGAAGATGGCGCTCCCATTTTTTTCCAATAGTTATTCTTTATTTATACTAAATAAAATAAATTTTATACCAGATTAAATCAATGAATTAGAATGAATCAATCGATCCATTTTTTTTTTAAACTATGTTTAATGGATACTTTTCTTTTAGATCATGATTCTATTTATAAATCATGGTTATATTTCGTTTTTTAGACGATGATTCCATGTTCATAAAACTTCTAAAATTCTTTTCCAGTTTTAGATTTTTCAATAATAACTCCTTACCCCCATGGATCTATTCCAAATTAATGAATCATCACAGGAATTTTTATATTTGATTGTTATAGTGTATACCCACTATGTAATGCACACAACACAAAACAGACGGTTCATCATAGAATGATCATTCGAGTCTTTTTACTCTTTGGAGCATATCAATTAAAATTTCTCTAATTATCCTAATCTGTAAGATAAATTCTTTGATTCTTTAACTTTGATAAAATCGGAATAGTTCCTTTCATTCTTATACTACTACATTTGGATTAAATTAAATCTAATTTTTTTTATTGATTCCTTTCAAAAATAATAATAATAATTTGAATAGAAGGTCATATCCTTTTTTTTTAATGATTCTTTTTGATTCTTTTTTTTATGTTATTTCGTACTGTATAATTCCTTTGCTTGTGGGATCATTTTCTCACAAGAGGTAAGTAAAAGAAATTATAGAATGGATTGCTACCTATGCCCAGATCTCGGATAAATGGAAATTTTATTGATAAGACCTTTTCAATTGTAGCCAATATCTTATTACGAATAATTCCGACAACTTCAGGAGAAAAAGAGGCATTCACCTATTACAGAGATCTTTATCCCTGGAAGGATTTTTCTTTGATGAAAAGTTTGATAAATTTTTTTATATTTAGAATTGATTGTACGTACCTATCCAAAAATCTAATATGAATGACTCACTATTCACTCGGTTTCTGGGCCATAATCATTATGTAGGAGAGATGGCCGAGTGGTTCAAGGCGTAGCATTGGAACTGCTATGTAGGCTTTTGTTTACCGAGGGTTCGAATCCCTCTCTTTCCGTATCTTTCACCTAATTCACCAATCTTATTGACAGCAATGTATCAAAGCAAATAACAATGGATACCGTTATTCCAACAGTTAAGTTAGACCTTTCTTTGATTTTGATATAGATTCTTTATTCCTAATTTCTGCAGTACAGAAAAAAAAAATATTGTCCGAACCCCTATTTTTATTTTAATTAGGTTTAAGTCTGACGAGAATAATATTCTACAACTAGCAATTCATTTATTTTCAAACCGACCCATTTACTATCTATTATTTGATTGACTAATCCTTTATATTGGAATGGGTGAAGGGTCAAATGTTTTGGCAATTCCTCACGGGGGGATGAATCAAGATAATTTTGAATCAGAGCTCTAGATTTTTGTTCATCCCTCGCTGTAATAATATCTTGGGGTTTGCAGCGATAACTTGGTATATCTACTATACGACCATTAACTAAAATATGTCTATGGTTAACTAATTGGCGGGCTTGGGGAATAGTTGAAGTCATACCCAATCGAAAAAGGATGTTATCCAAACGCATTTCAAGTAATTGTAGTAAAACCTGACCTGTTGACCCTTTGGCTTTTCCGGCAATACGAACGTATTTAAGTAATTGTCGTTCTGTAAGACCATAATGAAAACGCAATTTTTGTTTTTCTTCCAAACGAATACGATATTGAGATTTTTTACTGGAACGTGATTGGTTTCTAAGGTCGCTTCCGGCTTTAGGCCTTTTACTAGTTAGTCCCGGTAAAGCCCCCAGACGGCGTACTTTTTTGAAACGAGGCCCTCTGTAACGCGACATAAAGACTCCTTATTTTATTTTTTATTGAAATTTCATAAACGTAAATTCAAACTAAACTAAATATGATAAATAAAGCGAAATCTACTAAGGTATTGTACCACAAAGAACAATTAGATGAATTGTATAAATATCCGAACCTTATTGTATTTGTATATGTCTAAAAAAAACTAAAGGTTCGTTTCTTGCTTTATTATACCGAGATCAAGTTCCTCTAATTTTTTATTTAAAATTTGAGGTTACTACGATCGGTGAGTCTTGGAAAAAAGGGGGAAAGAAGCCTTTTCAATATTCTTTGATTTCACATTATTAATTATGTAAAAAATCAAACAAATAAAGAAAAGCCTGCTATCGGAATCGAACCGATGACCATCGCATTACAAATGCGATGCTCTAACCTCTGAGCTAAGCGGGCTCACATAACAAAAATTGTACATACATAGGAATTTAGTAAACTACTGGGATCTTAGTTATTAATTCTTCATTCTTAGTATTCATAATGAATCTAAATATAGAAAAGAATATAGAATAGAATTTCAAATAAATATTTGAATGAATAAATTATAGAATATAACGATTAATACTCTAAAAAGAATCTAATAATTCTAATTCGATTAGAATCTTATTCTACATTAGAATCTTACTTATTTATTATAATTCTAGATATAGATAGATTCTAATTTATACATTCTTTCAAATTAGAATGTATAAATAATTTAAATAATGAGATCAATTCTAAATTAAAAGAAATTTAATTAAGAAATTTACTTTTTTAGTCATTTTTAGTTATGTTCTAGAGGGTCCGCTTTAAAGAAATAAAAAAAGGAAAATAAAAGGAGAAGAATAAAATGAGAAAGAGAAGGGTGTAATCCAGATAAATGCAATCCAGATCATAATGAAAGATTCCTCTGTTTTCAGTCGGAAAAATAGAAGATAAGACGAAAAAAAAAGAATCGACCGTTCGAGTATTTCAAATTACACGAGAAAAATGATAGAAAAGAAGAAGGGCGTGTATAATATATATTGGTATATATACATCTATATTGAATTGCGGATAGAGAAATGATAGAATGATTTCTGATTGGACCAACGTTGGATCTCCGATAGAGATGAAATGAGATAAACAATAAAAAAAGGAGTCAACACTTTTCGATATGGGAATCGTTATCTAATAAATTCAATGGTTCTGGCATAACAATCACATAATATAAATGAAAAAAAAAAGGGAGGAAGGGCATCATAATGAGATCCTAATTTATAATATAAATTAAAACAACAAAACAAAAAATGGGGGATATGGCGAAATTGGTAGACGCTACGGACTTAATTGGATTGAGCCTTGGTATGGAAACCTACCAAGTGATAACTTTCAAATTCAGAGAAACCCTGGAATTTAAAATGGGCAATCCTGAGCCAAATCCTGTTTTCTAAAAACAAATAAGGGTTCATAAAGCGAGAATCAAAAAGGATAGGTGCAGAGACTCAATGGAAGCTGTTCTAAAAAATGGCGTTGACTTCGTTCCGTTATTAAAGTAATCCTTCCATCAAAACTACAGAAAGTATGAAGGATAAACCTATATAAATCAAAGCACATGTCAAAACTCTTCCGTGCCTTGGTATCCCTACTTCTGATTCCTTTAAAATTGTCCAAACAGATGCCTCAGACATTGGTTATGGTGGCATTCTGAAACAATGTGTTTCACCAGGTTCGTCTGAACAAATTGTTCGCTTCCATTCTGGAACCTGGAATTCTGCACAAGAAAAATATAGTACTGTTAAAAAAGAAATTTTGGCTATAGTACTATGTATATCCAAATTTCAATCTGACCTTTTAAACCAAAAATTTTTGGTCAGAATTGACTGCATGAGTGCTAAATTTGTTTTAGAAAAAGATGTTAAAAACATAGCATCAAAACATATTTTCGCACGATGACAAGCTATTTTAAGTGTTTTTGATTTTGACATTGATTATATCAAAGGCACACAAAATTCTATCCCTGACTTTTATATATATAGAGAAATTTTATTTGCAGTCTTTAAGTGGGGACTGCATGTACAAACACATTATTAAATGAGAGAAAACATAATTTTATGATGGATAATTTTGTAATTTTAAAAAATTTTAAAGTTAAATTAACCTAGACTTGCATTGCAGTCCCCATTTGGAGACTGTACCTAGCATTACTCATATATATATATATATATGTATATATATATATATATATAATGATTCAGATTAATGATGGAAAAAAGTATATATATATATATATATATATTATATTTAAGTATATATATAGTTGGTGGCCGAGTAATTCACCGATTCGGGAATAATTATTTAAATTTGACTGATCATAATTTCGATGTTGAATATTAATCTTAGGTGAACCTTTATATATATATATAATTCAATATCGGAGATCATGATATATCTTCAGTTAAAATTTGACGATTTCCTGTTTTCTAGATCTGATCCAGTCATTCGATTCCAACCCACGTTATTAGGTAGTTGACCAACAATATATTTGTAGAGATGAGTATATAAAACAAAAACACAAGAACGCATGCAACAACAACCCAATTGATCGATCTTAACGAAATTCGTTGAATTGATCAAGTGATTCATGATGATATTCTTGCTTCTGAATCAATAATTAATCTTGTATCTTAAAACAAAATATACAAATTAATTTCTTCGATCGTAAAGAATAAAATGGGCTATAAAATCAAAATGCTTACAAATAAATAAATAAAATTAAATGGAGATCTATTAATATTTTAATTGCCTGGTGTTACAGGGTACCCAATACCATGTCTTGAAGTGGGGAAAACAACAAACAAGAGACTGCAAATGAGCCCAACCCCAACTGGAACAATGTTCCAAACCTCCTGAATCTGCTTCCCGGGCTGTGGATTAAGGCATTGGAAAACATTCTTATCCCTCATAGCCACAGCACCAAACACCAGCACAGATAAAACCGCATGAATCCCATCAATCGCCCTTATTCTAAACTTGCTCAAATCCGGCAGGCCTGCGCCCGAAGCGTCCGGGTAATCAAACAGCCACAACCCTTTGAAGGTGGTGAAGCCATAGTAGACTCGTCCATCCGAGGCCTTGATACTGTCGGTGAATGATGCCAGGAAACATGACAGGGCAAGGAGGACAAGGAGGACGAGTGTCATGTAGCGCGTGGCAGAGTCACAAGCACCGTTGTTCGTGAAGATTGGGGTGAGGATTTGGAAGGCGAGAAGGGTCCCAGTGGGAAGGAGGTTGGCTAGGTTGGCGGCTGTGCTTGTCAGGGTTTGCGTTGCCCGCTGTTGCACAGAGGGCTGGCGTTGTGGTGGGGCTTTTGAGGAATCGGAGTCGGTATCAATAGCGGAGGGGGTTGGGGCGTCGTTGTTTGTTTCTTTTAAGGATGGTTGCTTGGTGGCTGCGGATCTTGGTCTAAGACTAGACATTTGTTGTGGTGAAGATATATATTAATGTATGGTGGTAAGTATTGGGTATGTAGTTGTATATATAGAAGATGGAAAATGGGGTGACGGTGGGGAGTTTCAGGAATATTGAGATTGAGTTGGGGAAAATGGAACAAGAAGTGTGGAGGATGTGGGGATGCTTTGGGACCAAATAAATATATATATATATAGAAGGGCTTTGAGGTTGATTGTTGAACACGCCTAAGACTTAGGCGTGCCCATGTTACTTCCGTAGAGTTTCTTGTTGCTATTGGATAAGACAAAAGAAGAGCATATATATATATATATATATAATAAAATTTAATATGCATTAGTTACTATCTATTCTCTCATTTTATATTTATAATTTTTTTGAAATGTGTGAATGTGTTTTTCATAGAATATAAAAATATTTTTTATAAATTATAAGATGTGAAATGGTGAATCGATGACTAATAAAAAAAAAAAAAATCATATATGATAAGAGCAAGCCAAGGTTGACAACTTCTCTCTTGTAAAACTCTTCGATTAATATTCCTTAAAATGTAAAGCCAAAAACTCGTTTTCTCACGCGTCACGTTAATTAGAATGTCGTGACGATGATAAGCCCCGGTCTGTACATCAAGTTTGACATCTCCGACAGGAGGAACCTTCCTCTTATTATAATGTGGGGAAATTCATGGAGACCCACTTCCGAAATGGTGAAACTTTCCAACAACACGCGCGCATTTCTTTTTTTTTTTTTTTTGGCATTTGCGTACAAAGAAACAAACCTACGAAACGAAATGAATTTAGAAAAATAATGTTATATATAATCGTGGAATGTATAAATATCGTGTAATCGTTTTGAAAAAATGTAAGATCTATTATTAAAAATTTAATTTCTTTTCATATGGGTCTTATATTTATTTATTTTTTTTCAAAACGACTATACGATACTTACACACACAACTATTATAAGTATCATTTCTCACTCCATGATTTTATGGGTAGAGAATCGAGATGATGCCATCGGAGTTGGCACAAGTCATGGGTGGTCTTCACCGCCATGGCCAACATGGCTTTGGATTTGTATAATGGGCCGGGTTTAGTTTTGTCATGGGCGAGTTTAATTTGTTACTTTTTGGTTCTAGGGCCCGTCTTTCTTGTGCTATACTTCGGCCCGTATTTGTTATGGGCCTCACATCAGAAATTTGACTATTAGAATTGGTTAACAATATCTTCTGGAAGGTGGCTGCAAACACAGCATTAGAGAAGAGGTGAGGTCCAAATTAAGGATGTCATAAGTTTAACATCATACCATATTTTCCAACAGAAAAACATTATTCATTACTCTTTTAACAATAAATAAATTAATAAATAAATGTTTAATTATCTAACCATAGAATAACGAATAAACTTACTCTATTGGATTAAGATAAATGGATATATTGGAGGATTTTTAATAGTTGCTCTTAAAATAGGTATGTACACATAAAATGGTCACGTGCAATCGGATGCACGAATGGATATTATTTTTAGAAAATAATAGACTTACAATCATTTTAACCTTTCCTAAAGTTTAGAATTTCATTAATAAAATTAAAAATAAGAAAAATAAAGAAAGAAAAACACAAGGAGTAAGGATTTGTTTGGAAGACAACCTCGTCTCAACCTATTTTAAAATAATTATTGATAGCATTCATTATTTGTTTAACTTTTATAAAAAAATTAAATATATTTCAATTTATTTCATAAATTTCAATTTATTTATATTTAAATATTATTTTTAAAAAATTATATTTTTATAGAATTCACACAAAATCGTCTAATCCCTCAAAAATTTTAAGGTGCTTTTGAATGTTAAATTGAGTTGAGTTAAATTGAGTTGAGATGATAAAATATTATTAGAATATTATTATTATTTTAAAATTTAAAAAAATTAAATTATTTATTATATTTTTTATTAAAATTTAAAAAAATTATAATAATGAATTGAGATGAATTTAAACCAAAAATAACGTTTAATGACGGTAGAAATGCTTGAAACTCCGAGGAAATTATTAGAGTAATTCGGCGTTAGGTTTTATTCTCTCTTTCTCGCAGTCTCACTTCCTGCTCCGAAACTTAAAAATGTAAAGTGCACTAACGGAAACAACGTCATCGCTTTAGATTTCTCATCAGAGGTACTCTTTCTCTGGCCCTCCCTCCCTCCCTCCCTCGGATTTTTAAACGGCCTGTTATTCTCGCATTTTGACGGACCTTGATTCGGATCTTCAATAGCATCAACGAGAACTTAATTTTCGTTTTCTTCCCTATCACATAGCTTATATATGAATTATGACAATTGGTTCTAAGTTTTGTCTATGTTTCATTGTTTCTACACGTTCTGAAGTCCATTCTAGGGTTTCTTCGTTTCTGTCCTGTATTTGTTTTCACTTCTTGGTTTTTTTTTTTGTTTTGAGAAGCGAACTTTTTCACTGGAGGGTTTAAAAGCTCTAGTTTGTTTTTTAATTGGGTTCAACGAAAGTTTACCCCTTTTCACCTCAAAATTTAATTCTTTTCAATTCAAAATTTCCCTGCGAATTTGTCTTCTCCGAAACGTTTTACGCCTAAAGGCTAAAAGTGGGCACGGTAGGTTTGTTTCTTTTTTCTTTTTTGTCAGTTCAAGAAAATATTTTAGCGTTGTTGGCAGGAGCGGAGTTTCATGATCAAATATCCAAAAAAAGCCCATATTTTTCTTAAAAACTTGCTATCTTAGGATTTTCTTTAATCTTGTTCATAAGATTCGAATTTCGTCCGAATGAATCAAAATGAGAAGTTTTCTAATCCGGCTCAATGTCTGGTTGCTTGTAATGTCAAAAAAAGTACCCTTTTTTCTTTAGGGTTATAAGATTGCAGCTGGGTGTTTATGCTAGAATACGCATACGGTTTTGATGCAGCCATACAGAATTTTTATGTTGCGTTTGGGTAGTGAGGTATTCTGTGAATAATAGTGAAAAAGTAATTATAGAATATTGAATAGTAGTGAAAAGTAATAATAAAATAATAAATAGTAGTGTACTCTCAGTACCCAAACTAGGTAATCTTTGATTCTTTGAACTTGTTTCCTTCAGGAACCCGGGTTTGAACATTTTTTATGTAGTATCTAGTACTTTCTGGTAAACAATATATTATCTGTTGTAATGAAGTGGAATCTATTCCCCTTATTTGGTAGTTCATAAGAAGAAAGTGACTGTTTGACTCCTGGAATATGAAGCGGAAGCGCGGGCACAAGAAAGGAAAGCCAAAAGGGCCTCCGGTGGTGGTTAAGAATGAGGCATCTGTAAATGCTGTGAGCGTAAATACGGAAGATAATTCTGGTTTGGACGGGTATGGTAATGGTACCAAATATGACTCTGGAATGGAGGTTGATACGCCATCTTCAACGGGGACTGATCAGCCACATAATGTTGCAAGTATTAAGCCTGATGGTTCAATTGATAAGGCAGTGGGAAAGTCAGTTGGACGTGTAAAAGTGAAGCTGAGGACAAGTAAGATGTTGGAATCTCAACATACTTCTTCTGATGCACCCACGCAAAGTGATACAGATAAGAGTAGCCAGCAACTGGGTTTGGAAAGACAAGGCATGGGTATGGAGAAAATGGAGGATAGTGCGAACTCATTGCCTATTGGTGTTTTGGCAAATCCAGCTAAAAGAGCTGGGAGTATCAAGATTAAGTCGTCAAAGGTCTTGGGCAATTCAGGTGGTTATCAGAGTAGTAGTGCTGTAGTGGTACAGGGTGAGAACCCACACCAGGAGGAACCAAAGGTACTTCATCAGGATACTCGATATATTAAGCAAGAACTAGACACTGCCTTGATGGTACGTTGGAAAGTCAGCATGAATCTTTGTTTAAATTTATATAGGTTTTAAATGTACCTTTGCATTTTCTTTAATTTCCGCATATGAGCTTATTGGTGTCTTCATTTTCCCTTCCAAAGGTGATAAAGAAGGTAATGAAAATGGATGCGGCTGAACCTTTCAATGTCCCTGTGGATCCTATAGCTCTGGGAATTCCTGTAAGTATGAATATAGTTGCTCATTAAAGTCGTTGATGGCCCTTTGGCCCTGAAGGGACTAATTTGAAACCTATTCTTCTTTGTCCTTGTTTGTTTCATTTGGTCCTTAAATATTCTTGTATCTAAAAGCTCTGAAAAAAACTCCTTCTATCTAAAAGCTATCAAGAACACGGTAGAAGGGATCAGTAATAAGAGAAGAGCTTTTGTAGCTCTTCAGGTGTTCTTTGCCAGCGAGAGAAACCACAGAACTAACGCATATATTATTCAGTTTTTGCTACTTAATTACAAGTTCTGTGCATATTTTAGTGGGGATCTTAATCTTCCTTATTTACATTTTTAGCACCCATCATGTTTATGAATGAATATTTGTATATCACAAAACTTGTCCTGTTATGTTGTTGGAACTTAAAAAGAGTGTAGTGCATTACCAAGTGATAATTGTTACTCTGTTTTGTACATTAGTCATGTCACAGGCAGAGAATCGCACGTGTGAGTGTCTGTTATGCCGCCATCCTTTTGTTGTATGTTATTATTTCTATTTTATTGGTTGGAATGAATGATATTTTACTTAGGGTTTTCTTTTTGTTGGGGGGGGGGGGGTTGGAACCAGGATTATTTTGATGTCATAGATACACCGATGGATTTTGGAACGATATGCAGCAATCTTGAAAATGGTGTCAAGTACAAGAACTCGGAGGATGTGTATAAGGATGTACAGTACATTTGGGAAAACTGTAATAGGTATAACAATAAGGGTGACTATATTTTGGACCTTATGCGGCGGGTGAAGAAGAATTTCATGAAGTATTGGACAGCTGCTGGTTTATACGGTGAACAACTGCAAGGAACCAAGGGTAAGAGTTTTGTCATTATGCTCTTATCTGCAGTCTAGTAAATATAGATAAAAATATGATGGGCAATTGGCAAACAGTATAGTAAATATGATAGTAGTCATTTGGCAAAAAGCTAGCCTCTATTATAAGAATATGTTTGCCTTCTTTTGGGGGTTTATTCTGGAATTATTATTATTTTTTATAAGTAAAAATTTTAATCATCAAATGCAATAGGCGTGTAGCCCACGTACATAGGAAGTATACAAAAGAAACACCTAAATACATTCTAAAGCTAGAAAAATGAGGACAAAAACTCATGTACCGCCCCTCCATTAAGTACAATAGCTGAAAACCAACTAAACAAGGAACACATAAAAAATTTCCAGAGTTGTTCTACATTGCGTTCCCTATTATTAAAACACCTCTCATTCCTTTCCAACCAAATGCACCACATAATGCACAAGTGAATCATCTTCCACGCAGCTGCCACTTGAGAGCAAGTATGAAGTCTAGTCCAACATGCGAGTAAGTCTACCACTGATTTTGGCATAACCCAGGACAGTCCGGATCTTCTAACCACACCATCCTATAACACTTTAGCCACATCACAATGTATAAGTAGATGATCCACTGATTCCGCAGCTTTCTTGCACATGAAGCACCACTCCATAACAATCATTCCACGCTTTCTCAAATTGTCAATTGTCTGAATATTCTCAATTGCTGATGTCCAAACAAAAAAAGCAACCTTTGACGGAACATGAGCCTTCCAAATACTCTTCCAAGGAAAAGAGATGTAATGCTGATCGGACGTCTTATAATATGATCTAACAGAAAACTTTTTAGACGCTGTAAATCTCCAGTACATTTGATCCCTCTCATGTCGTCTAATAACCACTGAATACAACAATCTGAAAAAATCAGTAACCTCCTCAATTTCCCAATCCTGGACAGGTCTGAAAAATCTGACATCCCAATGCACCTCTCCAATAGAGTGACTCAACAACTCTGAGATTGATGCCTGCTGATTAACAGCCAACCTGAAAACAGCCGGAAAAACTCTAAACAGTGCATTCTCACTACACCAAACATCAAACCAGAATCGAACTCTTGATCCATCACATACGACAAATTTGACCTGTTTCACAAAATTATCCCATCATTTTCTAATAAATTTCCATAAACTCACACCATAAGTCCCCCTACTCTCCTTAGTGCACCATCCCCCCCAATCACTTCCATACTTCCGAACAATCACCCTCCTCCACAATGCTTCCTCTTCCCTATGAAATCTCCACAACCACTTCCCCAACAACGCCTTATTAAAACTACACAAATTACAAACCCCCAAGCCTCCATCAGCAATCAGACATCAAACTTTTTTCCAGCTTACTAAAGGAATTTTACTCTCCTCTCCCAAACCACCCCACTAAAAAGCTCTATACAGCTTTTTAATACGATTAGCCACTCCAACTGGTAAAGGAAATAATGAAAGAAAGTAAGTTGGGATATTAGAAAGAGTACTCTTTATACGGGTGATTCTACCCCCTTTTGATAAATACAACCTTTTCCACGCTGCCAACATTTTCTCAATCTTCTCAACCACCTCATCCCAAATATATGTTGCCTTGAACGACCCCCCCAGCAGGAGACCCAAATAGTTTCTGGGCAGAGAAGCAACTCTACACCCCAATAATACCGCCAAATTGTGAATATTATTATGCACATCTCCCACCTGGACCAACTCCAATTTACCCAAGTTCACCTTTAGCCCGGAAACGGCTTGAAAACATAACAAGACAGCCCTCAAAGCTTGAATCTGTTCCCCAACAGCATCACAAAAAATAAGAGTATCATTAGCAAAAGGCAAATGTGATATAGAAGTAGAGCCATTATTAGTAGTTCCCACAGGAAAACCTGATATAAAACCTCCTCTTACCACAGCCTCCCACCTGTTTTGTATTTGTATTTACAAATACAAAATAAGTTCTTTCTAGGCTCACTCCCGTTAATGATTGTTCATTCCCTCACACGAGGCATCATCTTGCTCTTTTGTATGGATGGTAGCCTTCATTTTCCTGACAACAGTCTTTGCACTCTATATTTTCTTGCTGTCAGGGGTTGAAAGCATCCAAGTGGAGGACGTTGTGCTGTCTAGTCTGGGAAAAGTTCCTGTGAAAGGTGGTCAATCAAAGCAGAAGACAGGAAAACGCCATGGGTGTGTTTACGCCAATAACTTTCTAATTTTGATAACACAGTTTCTATTATATACATTACGGTAACTTTTAGAGTTTTATGCTCCCCAGCTCCATGTGGATCCAGGGGTTGATTATCGATATGGAGTAGGTAATATAATAGCTGCATAGAACTGATAAGGGAACAATGTAGTCGATAATACTTCAGTTAGTCCACAACTGTAATCATCAGTCTGTGTTTCATATGGTCTATTCATTATTGAGGGGAAAGTGGAATCGATTTCATGGTTGGATAAACTCTTAATGAACACTATGATTTCAGGTTGTTTATAGGTTGTTATTGGACAAAAGAACCCAGAAATTTCAGCTAAGGGATGGAACTTTAAGAATTGTCAAAAACAAGGAGATGAAGGGCAGAGTTTGTGGACAAATATGTAGGCTCTGAAGGAATGGAGCACTTATAAATAATCAATGATCAGTCTAGCTCGCATAAAGTACTTGAAATCTTAAAACTTGCAGCCATGTTATTAGCTAAGATACTAAAGAACAGCTAAGATACTAAAGAACCTAAATCAGACCTGGAAAAAAGAAAAATCCAAACCAATTAGAGTTGTATCCTTGCTGAATGGTGTAAAACATTTCTTATAGCCTGAAGTTCTTATTTGCAGAAGGCGCCATAAAAGTGATTGTTTATGTGCAATATGTGTTCTAAAGCGCCGCAGGAAGGAGCGTGAGGAGAATGCTCGACTTGCTAAAGGCCATATAGGAGCTACTGATAATAATTATGCTCAGGAGACCAAGCAAGAGGTACAATTAAGTTTGACCAATGACTTAATTCAAGATTTTCTTGGCTAGGTGATTAAATTTCACTTTGTGTCAGTGAATCATATGTAGAGGTGAAGGAGTTTTTTTACTTTTAAAAATGTTTTGGTAAGTTTGGAAGAGATCCAGTGTTATGTCACTGAAGAGAAGGGGAGGTGGGGAGGGGAAAGGATCCAGTATTGGTATTTCGGATATTTTGACTGATATGTGATCTTTCATCATCACTCGGCATTTGATACTTTTTATTAGAAAAGAAAACCAACTTTTCACTTCTAAAACTCTTACAGGACCAAAGTATCTAAAGACTCTTGTTCCTTGTTTATATAATTATTTTCAGTTACTGTTACCTATAAAAAAATTATTCAGTTACTGTATAAAAACTATGAACACTTGGTTTGCATTTGCTGTTACAGAAATCTCTAATTGTGGAAAGCAATTGTGCTGAAGATTCATCATCCAATGCTGAATCACTAGATACAGATGCAAATGCGGAGGTAGAAGAGAAACTAGAGGAAGTGAAATTGGAGGTTATGGAGAAGAAGCTTAACACTTCAGAGGAGATGCATGGGAAGGAGGAGGAAGAGGAGGAGGAAGAGGAAGAAGAAGAGGAGGAGGAAGAGGAAGAAGAAGAGGAGGAGGAAGAAGAGAATGAGATGGAGATTCAAAAGAAAGATGGGAATGAAACGCCAGAGCAGCCACAGTTTGGTGATAGATCAGGGGAGGACCTTGATCGACAACCTAAGCTAAGAATTGTGGAGAAGTCTGGTGTTGGGGTCCTAATTGATACACAGAAAGAAGATTCATTAACGAGACATGAAGCCAAAAGTGCAGCGGTTCAGCAACAGAAACACAAGGTATTCCAATTATTTGTATTTGGCATCGGTTAGATGATCCTTAATTTTGAATAAACATTACAAATTGTTTGGCAATTTCGTGGTGGGGGATGCCCTCACTTTCCTTCGATTTTACCCCGTCCCACCTGATCACACTCACCCATTATTCCCAAAGTAAGGTGTATGCTACTATTATGCGAGTTATCAATATTAAGCCATTTCTATGTATATGAATGCATATAGGAATGTGAATAATTATTGAGTAAACTTCCAACTTATTGGGCATGCTTAGAAAATAAGCATGTTTCTGCTGTTAATTCTTCCCCCTTTTTACCCCCAGAAATCCTGCCTGTATATTAAAGAGAAGATGTGTTGATGGATCTGCCTAAAAAGAAGAGATGTTAATGGGAGTATATCCGCAAAACTCAACTTTTTTTAAAAAAAAGTGTATCTGCAAAACAGCAACACAAACTTATTTGAATTTGATTTGAGTTCTTAACAGACACATGCGCTGACTTCGACTTAGAATTGAAATGAAATCTTAGAATTTGAGAGTTATATAAACAGACAAAGATTTACATATTATTTATTATATATTTATTTCATAAAACTTACAGTAGATCAGAACTTCCTAATTTAGAAGCTCAACCCTTTTAAATGCTGAAGGTTTGTGTTTGCTTGATTACTTACAGATTGATGTTGTTGCAGGAATCACTAGAAAAGTACAAAAAGGTTGAAGCGTTAAAGAACTTTCATCTTGAAAATCCTGTTCTCTTGGACTTATGTGGAATTCTATTCCCTGACAACCAGAAGTCTGTCTGGAGTGGACCCCATTCGCTTAATCAGCATCATCGTTCTGCTCGTACTAGTTCCATCCGTGCAGCGATTCAGACGTTCATGAAGTAGGTGCTTTCTTTAATGCATATATACGTCCTATCTAACTGTTGTATCAGTCACAGGGATCTTGGTTAAGAAAATAGATGGATAATTTCCTTTTACACAATAATGTTTTATTTTATAATTATTACCAAGTCTATAACATGGATGCCTTATTCTCAGTGTTACCAGAAGGATGGATGTTAGTTAGTTTTAGAGGAAAATGCAGGATTGCATGAAATTGAGTCTAATGGATGTCAGGGATGTGCATTTGGAAATGCTCGCCCATGTGCTTTTTATGGTCATCTCGGGCAGAATTACATCTCTCGCTAAAGCTGCAGGACAAATTATTTTGAAATATAGCGAGTCATTATTGTAATTGTTTTAGCATATGAATCTAAGTTATATATTACACATCTATCTATATATATATATATATATATATATTTTTTTTTTTTTTATCTCGGGGAACCTCTCTAAGGCAGGGCCTTTCGGACCTACTCCTGCAGAATATTTGTTAGTGCGAGATGTATCTGTATAACGTTAAATGTAGTTTGCCCGAGATGTATCTCTATAACGTTAAATGTGATATTGTGTATGATCTAGCAAGAATCAAGAATATGGTTCTTCAAGGTGAATCTGCAGAGGGCAATATTAACTTGTAAAAACATATATTCATTTTTTGTTCCTAGTATCATGAATTATATTGCAAGATAAATACAAGGATTGTATATTTTGGTCTATACTTGGCAACCGGGGCTAACTAATATGCTCATAGAAATTGATTGGTGTTGTGTAGCAAACAGGTCATGGTAAAATCGTTATACATAGAATTCTCAATTTAGGATGCTGTTGCTTCCCATATTTGTGGGCAGAATACTTATCACTTTATATTTCCATAAAGAAGGTAATACAAAGCCGAACTGAAGACGCTCAAATATGCCAATGTCATTAGTTTTGGAGATCCGAGCTTCTTCATATATAAATTCCAGACAATTATTAAAGAAAAGAAAAGAAAAACCCAGACAATTGAATCAAGTGCATGGATCAGAAGACCATTCTGTCAAAGGGCCATTGCAACAAGGTCGTCATTTATCTGAAAGCTCCGAAGGGCATTAGTACCAACGCAGTTAGGAAGTGTATTCCAGTAACACACACACACACACACGTCTATATAATTTCCACACAACTCCATGACAAGTTTAGAAGAAACCACGATTCCTTTATACTTCCTCTCAAGGCAGATCATATTTCACATGCCCAAGGTAGAGACCACATGCAGGTGCCATGGGACTTGCAGCAGTCACACTCTTTGCATTAAGGATTCTTTCAACTGAGATTTTTCAGCATATGAAAGACAGAAATCAGTTCAAATGGAGACTTGGAATAAACAACTTTCAAAATAAATACAAAAAATGCCTTAAAAAGAGATAAAAGATCACCGTCTGAGATTGTCAAGTTTCCAGTTCCAACAGCTTTTAGAACACCAACGAGCAGTCTAACCTGGAAAACATACACCAGTTTCATTCAACTGGTAATGAATAACCTAAACTACAGCCGCTTACCCAAAAATGAAAATAAATAAATAAACTGCATCTGGAAAAGTTGGAAACTATAAGCAGTAAAACTGCGATAATATGGGAAGGAATATAATTTTTAAAAAAAATGTATGGTACTGACTTACAGTAAAACTTTTTTATTTTTTTATTTTGGTAAGTACTGACTTACAGTAAAACTCAAAGAAGAGAGACGAGATTAGAGAACAAAATGGTGGTTTGCAGCGTCTACTTATAAAAAAAAATTATAGTATTGACTTATTTGCTACATTAATTGAAGAATAAAAACGAACCAAACGTCTTCTTGAGTTAATCAAAGGCATGATTAACAACTTCAGTAACCCTTAACAAATGCTAAAAGTTGCATTGACATCTCACACAAAAATCTCTAAGAACTACAAGAAAGTGGAAAAATAATAGAGCCCATGAGTGAAGAAAACAAAGTTCCAATTTCCTAGAAAAGTTTTAGCCTTTAAATTCATATACGATTACAAATTCATAGAATATCTTGCAAACTGAGACACCCTGGAATAATGGAGTTTTGAAATAATTCATGTCCAAAGGACCAACTCACAGGGAACAAAGTTCCAAGCAATGATAGAAATCCAGAAAGTATTAACAGCAGACAAAATGAAAACATATGGAAAAGACAGATAACCTGGTGATAAAGAAAAGAGCGTGCACGTGCAGTTACCACAAAGCATCGATGCCTTCTTCTTATGCCAAATCCAAGAGAAGCTTCACCATTAAAGCCATTTGCCCTATCATCAATGGAAATAGAACTAACAGGCAGGTCACTCTCAGACTTGTTCGAGCTTGCATGAAGATCTTCCATGGTTAGATTGTTCTGTCTCCTTTCAACTATGGACGGAAAATATGGAGTTGAAACTACCTCAGAAACATTGAGTTCATCTAAAGTTCTAATTGGTGATTTTGCCTGAAATTGAAGTTATGTTACAGCAATCAGGATGGAAGAAATAATTGAAAAGATGACCCAAAACATTAGCTGGATTATTCTTTGAAAAAAAAAAAAAAAAAAACAGTATCTGCCAACTCTCTTGTAGATTAGGAACAACCTGACAACCAGCTGCTCTAAAGGAACTGAAGTCATGATGCCCGACAAGAACTTTGCATGCTTCCTGCATGATTGATAATCTCCTTTAATCAAATAAACAAACAATTTGGTATAACTAGGCAACCATAACCAATTGATATCAGGACCTGCATGGCAAGCATATCTAACTCCTCAGGAACATGCCACGCTCTGTCCCTCTCAAAGGTCGACAAAGGTTCTGGCCCAGACAGCAAGCGGTAGAAGTACCTGAATGAGATATCTAATGCAATTCAAATATATTTCTTCTTTTTATCAGTAGCAATTCAAATATTTAAACTTGGATGTTCAAGATATCAAAATTAATCAAATACTAAAGTATAATAACATATATTTAGGCAGAGACAAACCACAATGAATTTCTGACACTAATCCAGAGTTTTATAGCAGTAACTAAAAAACCTAATTACAATTAAATTACTGGAACTCAAGATCAGCAAAATATACGGCCAAAATAATCCAAGGCTAACAAATTCCTCTCTGACCAATACCACCATGATGTGGGGAATTGGCAGCGAGATGCAATCTAGTTTTACATCCAACAGAACACTATATAAACTAAAACTCTGTTGAACGTGACTTCAAATTCTGTGCTACCATTAGCTGCAAGTACTATGAATTCAATTTGCATTAATGAGTACCTACGTGCGCTCTTGAGCTTTGAATCTAGCGTGGAAATCAGCTGGAACACATTGAACATCAATCACCATTATATCACCTTCATTCTTCTGGAGAGAATGAGCCCAATTCATAAATAAAACTCGAGATATGCAAGTTGGAAGTGTTTCAGATTCACAATTTCATATCGTCCAGAGCCACAATAAGCATAAGCATCTCTACACTAAAACATTTATGGTTATGGAAGAATTATGTATTAGAATTCTTGACACCACACCTGTAAGAAATGGTTCACAGCTCTTCTGACCACAGTAGGTTCATGAGGTGGTAACTGCATTTGATAAAGAATGAAAGAGCAGTTCAGGAATTAATATTTAAATTAAGACACTTCTAGGACTAGTCAACCTTATAAATTCTTTCAAGATTGCTCTCTCTCTCTCTCTCTCTCTCTTATCTACAGTATAATATTCACCTCCCTGGTTGTTAAAGGTGAACTGAGAAACAAGTGACACTACATCTCCACGTGTAACTTAGAATTCAAAACAATTATATAATACTAGCAGGTCTTTCACTACCAGCCCCACAAATCTTAAATAGCCCTACCATCAATGTACGAGTATCTTTTTCATATTCATTGCTACAAGAAACAAATGGGAGTTCACTTAAAGTTATATCCGTTTTCTCACAGGAGCATAGCACGCACTCTAAAAAGAGACTTCTATAATAACTGATAAGGAGGCATACCACTTCACCAGGCTTCCTTTTGCTTATGCGTTGAATATCTACATGACAAACATTTGATAAGGCATGCACTCCTGCATCCTGCAGCAATAAGCAATTTTATGTCCCTGCACATCATGCCTTCTATAAAAATAGTTCATGATAAAACATAGCAAAGACATATGAGATAGATAAAGAGCTTATTTGTGCTGCATGCAAATTCATTAATCCCAACAAGTACAAGATAACATCAATGCAGAGACAAAACAACAAACAATATGCATAAGGTCCCAAAATCAATGTATAAAAATGATGACATCTATGGCACAAATATTATATGAAAAATAATATGAATTGGGCAGCAGATTATACGTACAGTACGACTTGAACAAAAAATTGAAACTGGCTGGCCAATAAATTTATGAAAAGCTTCCTACATCAACCACAAAATACCAAATATCAGGAAACTAATTAATACGAAACTGTAATTTGCATTGCGGGCAAATAATGAAACATTACTCTCTGTTTGCTTGCCAAGAGAAAAGGGATAATTTACTCATAGAAAAAAAGAGAGAGAAAAAACGGATAATAATAATAACTACAAGAAAACAATATATTACATACAAAAGATTTTATTATTATCATTCTTTTCATGCGTACTCAGTTTTTCATCACAGAGAAAACCAAATAAAAGAACAGTAACATAATTCTTTGAATGCAGGGAAAAGAACAATGAAATTTCCTTTCAACTTAACATAACCAAATTGCGAGTTGAGCCGAGGATTTCATAATTTTGCTCAACAAAACCAAAAACATGATACTCAAATTTCATGTTCATTGTTTTGTTCTATGTTCTCAGCATCTGAATAGAATTACAAAAAATCGCAACTTTCGCTTTACCAAAGAAAATCAATTTTTTGAGAAAAAAAGAAAGTACTCCGGAAAAACAGAAGAAACAGAAACATCAGAACGTACCTCAAGAACGCCAACGACGGTACGGAAGTTAGGTTGCTGCTGAGACCCGGAGAAACGAGTCCCAATGTACTCGATTGCGACCAGGTATCGTTGGGTTCTAGGGCTTGGGCCCATGGGCGCTTCTTGCTGTTCCTCTTCGTCGTTGCTGAGGTTTTGGGCGGCGGTTTTTGCGATTTTAGAAGGCCTATGGGGAGACTCGGAGACACTGTCTAGCAAGTGCTTGGGATTTTCTGTCATGGGTCTTATTTGTCCCACCGTTTCTCAGCTTCCAAACAGCCCCGAAGTAGGAGTTTTCGGAATCTGAACGTTGAGGGGGGGGGGGGGGGGGGAAGCACAGGATTCAAGGGTAGTAACGTTACAAGAAATGCGCTGTCGTTAATTTATAATCACTCTGTTATTTTTACTTATTTGATGTGTTTATAACTAGATTTTCCGTCATAGATGCGATTAATGATATTACATTGAGATGAATGAATATTTTTTTTTAAAAAAAATATTTATCAAATTATTCATTTATTTTATTTTATAATTATGAGAAATCAAGGATATCATATTACAGAAAGAGGATTGCTACGCATCTGCCCACATCCCAGCACATACTTCACATATTTTTTTTTTTTTTAAACACTCAATGCATTGAGTGTGGGGGTTGTGGGCAGATGCAAAAATTTTTCCTTACGGTAATGCTACCAAAAACTATCCACCAGTCCCTCCCCAGTTTAGAAGAGAGAGCTTTATTTATTAATTAATTTATTGTGTGTGGATAAATAAAAGGGTTAATATCTAAAAATAGTTATAGTTGTAATGTTTTCTGAATTTTCATAATTCATATATAATACGAACTTAACATTTATCTTCCTTTTTTGTCCCTATAATTTCGATCGTTGTTGATAAGGATTCATTATATGCAGTTCCTTCCATCTACCTTCACAATTTTCTTTTTTTTTACTCAAATTATTTACTTGTTGATAATCATGCTTGATGTTTGCAGAGACCCTTGCTCGCTCTTCCGTATAAATATACACAGACAGACACATATCACTTCAGTTTTGTGAATATACATTGATGTTACTTACTTTTGATTTCTCTCCCATTATTGTTTTGGGACTAGAAGATGGTATTTTTCTAAAAACCTGGAGAGAAACATTCTTATCAGCCTACTGAAAAACTGAATACTAAAAAAAATCAAGATCAACTCTGGATTCGACCACAAAACTATAATAAAAACTAATTACTGAAACCAAATTCCGACAAACAAAGCAAATTGAAACACCAACAAGAAATGACTCAGAAAGAAAAAAAAAAAAAAAAAAAAAAAAAAACACCAACTAGGAAATACAATGAAATCGAAAAGATGGGGAAAGAGTGTGGAAGGGAGGGGAGAGCTCAGCCTATAGAATGGAAACTAACCCTGAAAACTCTAAAATGACGAAGGAATTAAATTCGCTATAGAAGGATTCTTTACAGAATTACTCTTCTGAGGAGAGTCATTGAGTGAGAGATTTTTAGTGCGATTGACAAGACAACTGGGATCAGTAGTTCTCTTGGTGCCCCCACATTCTACCTCAATATTCCTTTCTCCCGTTTTAAGGTTCTGCCAAACAAAACAGGGCAATTATGGCATCAATAAAACTTCATTCCTAGAGCAAAAACTGAAAAAGAGAAAATGCCTTCATTTTCCTGTCTAATGCTAGTAAGAGAAATAAGACAGATCAATAAAACTTGATGTGATTCTACATTATTTTGTTAAATTTTTAGCTTTTAGAATAGTTCTAAACTAAATTGTTAACCATCGGGATATGACTCGAACGAGTAGCAATCAGAGGAAAAAAGAAATCAACTATGGTTCAGAGACAGAAGTCAATACAAGTGAGAAAGAAGAAGAAGCTCACTCATAAATCTTGAAAACATTCTCTTGAAATTATTCTTCTTTTTTTTTTTTCCTTTCAGGTAATTAATGGTAAAAATTGATCCCAAGACCACCCCTTCTTCCTCTACAAATTGCCTATAGGCCTCAATTTGGAAAAAGATCAAAAGTAATAATAAGATGCCCCTTTGGGAAGTGCCAGAACTTTTTTTATTTAACAAAATGAGCCACTGCCAAGTAATGAAGAGACTTACAGGTATATCTCCGTTGCTGTACATTTCATTTTGCTGAGATGAAGGCTTACTGCTTTGGGAATGAATAGACTTCGCTCGATTTTCATAGAAGTTAAAATCATCGAGCAAAGATGTCTTTGCCGCGTAGCTCTTAAAAATACTTAGCATTTCCAAACCTTGCTCGAGTCCAATCTGCAAATTATAATAACAAAAAGTCTAAATAAGGACTAACAAGAAAAAATCGTTGATAATTCTGATTTTCTTAATGCTACCATAAGTGTTTTCTAGGCTAAAGTTTCCATTGTGTTTTTTGTATATGTAAGTAAAGCAGCATCCAAAAGTAGATTGCCGAAGACAAAGTCATGTAATACCTCTTGAGTGTCCCGCGTAAAAGTTACAGGACGATTATCATTGTTTTCAAGGATAATGTGCCGCAAGTGACTGTTTGGAACATCTTTTATTATATGCCATTTCACTGGGAAGAACCCATTCCACTTGTCAAGTTGCCAAAATTCCATGTCTTTATTAAAGTCCACCTGCCCAACCATCTCAGCAATGCCCAAAAACTGTCCACTTCCATTAACCTGCAATGATGAAAAGTAGAAAATGAAACGTGAAGTGCTTATATGCTACACTTAGGCATATATAACATCTTTAATAACACTATTTCTAAAATCAATTTGCCCACACACTTGAACATAAATAAAATAGAGAAAAGAACACAAACAACCCAAACTATGCAATAACATCTGCTATTCCCCTCAAAAAAACTCTTTATCCATCTTAGCTTTATCTTTTATCTTACTCCAAGCCACCAGAGAAAGAAAGTTCATAATTTCGATTAAAAAAACTCTTTATCCTTCTATAGCTTTAGCTTCTATCTTACTCCAAAACATCAACAAAAGAATGTCCATACTACCATCTTCTAACCAGCTCTTTAGCAAATAATTCTCCAATGAAATAAAACTAAGCAAAAGCATAGGGCTGACTTGTTTAAGCATTCTAGTTTACAACATCAGAGAATGAACAGAACCAGATTTAAAAGTCACTCATAAAAATACATTTGAACCAATGAAAATGACAAAATATGTGATTTTCTAAGCAAAACATCTTGCAGATCAACTCACCGAGAAGAAAAGAAAGACTGGACACCTGCTGCTTTTCTCACTGGCTTTTCCTTCAACACCACGGAATGCTGCATCTAGTTTCTTATTACCATTTGGTGTACTGGACCAAACATCATATTTGATGCTCTTATGAATATCGTCTTCACTATAGGACTTAATGATGTAGAACTTTGCAGTTTCATAATCAGTTTGAAAATCTTGAAGGTTGTATCGATCCCTATGAACAGAGAACCCCAACTCTTCTTTCTCGTTTGTTGAACTTGAACCTAAAGGAGCAGTCTTGGCATACGCCCTAGGACCACGAGTTACCTCAATTGAGGTTTCAAAGTTTACATTCCCGTTGTATTTGTCACTTGACTTATATCTATCATTTAAATTCCATACTCTCCCACTCTGTCTGTAGTTTGCTTGACCATCATGAGGTAACAGACCTTGTTTTTGGTAAGTAAAAGGGGAAAATTTTCCTATTGGGTGGTAATCCTTCAAAAGGCCTCTTGAGAAGTCAGAACCCACACGAGGCACCTGTAACATCAAATGTTCACACAATCAAAACATTTATATCACCTAAGAGAGCCCGTGATCGAACGTGATGACAAACCTTCACATATCAATTCCAATAAAAGTATCCCCTCCAGTTTTTTTAATCAGTAAAAACAAATTTTATTGATGATATAAATAGGCATAACCCAAGCCCTAAGTTTTCTTACAAGTCCCCCCCTAAATTGAATAAAATCTTTGGTTACTAACAACAAATGTATGGCAAAGAGAATATATTAGTTTTCTAACTGCAGCTAATGACGTGGTATCCAATTTAAAGAACTTTAACCCAAAAGATCAGATAGATAGATAAGTAATGCAATAATAACCTCAACTCTTTTGCTAAAATTTACTACAATTTATGGAACAGCTTTGCATCCCATAAAGATAATGAAAAAAAAGCTGTGTCAAATAAAATACCAAGAAACGTCAATGTTTTAATGGGTAAAAAAAACTTTTAGTAAATAAAGAAACATTAAAATGAGTACCATATTTTTTTTTAATGATAGTTAGTTCTGACAATTGAGTACCTTGTTTATAGTTCTGATGGGTTGTGCATGAGCAGTAGACTTTGAAAATTTGCTAGCAGGGTTGCTATTTGTTTTCATAGAGTAGAACCCATTAGACTTAGCAAAAGCAGTAGATCCTGGAGCACATTTTGCATTTGCAAAACCAGCAGCAGTTACATTTGGAAGATCCCCAACAAATGTCGGGTCCCATGAATAGCAAGGCA